>JBAKGM010000200.1:33626819-33644269 GCA_037177215.1 Asparagus racemosus | reverse complement strand
GGAACCCCCCCCCCCCCCCCCCCCCGCCAAAAAAAAAGTTGTTAACAATGTTTAAGCATATTCTTCTGCAGGTCTAGTCTTTTGATTGCTTTTATATCCACAGTTCATTGCTAAACTTAATATATTCTGTTTCCAGTGGATCAGCAGAGAGATTCTGAAGTTGCAGAAGCAAATAGAACGAGCAAATGAGAAGGGATGGCGCAGAGAATATCCTTTAGCAATGAGTGCATTCATGGATATGATTTGATATTCTTTATTTATCACACTGTCGTCCATCCTTGATGTGTATGGGTAATCCTGCCACCTTAACGTGTTTTGAGTTTACGCTCCATGAATATATTGACAGAAGAGAGATGCTCCGTACACCAGAGGAACGAACCCGACTAGTGAAGGAGATTCCAGAAATTGTTCCAGACACTGGTAATACGGATGACAATGCGGATGGTCCGGTGAATCTCCAAGGAGTAAATAAAGGTCTGCCATGATGCTTTTATCAATTATTCACTAAGAATTTATTTTCATCTAGAGAATGACAAATTGATTTTATTTGTTTTGAAGTCATCATTAGCGACTCATCTAGTAAACAGTTAGTTAAACTTCTCCAATGTCATACAACTATTGCAGTTTCAGAGTTTATAATTTTACTGCTTTGCATAACCAAAATATATCCTTAGTCCTACTTTAGAGCAAGTTTATACTTTGCCCCGGTCTGTGTTTTAGGACACTTATTGGGAGGTTCATTCTCATATGGTATCTGTTCATATCTAGTTTGGCTGCCATCCGTATCTGAGGACAATTTTTCAAGACTATTTTTCAAGGTCTTTTGCATTACATTTTATTGATTTTCTGTTTATTACAAAATCAGGATTTAGTTGTCTGTTGTAATGGGAGAATAAGATTTATGTAGCTGACACGAAAAGTTATGGAATTTTTTTGGGATATAGGCTTTGTTGTTGTTACGATGGGCATAAATTACTGAAGGAGCTTAATGAATTATTCTTTACTTATTTTGTACTGCCTGCTAAATGTAGCAGACTAATATACCGTTGTTTGCTTCAGAAGTTGACGAACATTGTTATAGTGTTATCTGATTTAGGCTTGAGTTTATTCCACTTAGTTTTCGGCAATACATCCTTCACCTCTTCTTCTATCTTTCAAATTTGTTCACTCATGTTGACCATTCATCCAAGTGTTTAGTTGATTGTAGGCTGGAACTTATTCTCTAAAGCCTAGTTACAGTTGTTATTTACTTTTACAATAATGTTGTAACTTGTTTTCGTTACTCATTTATGTAGTTGACACCAAAAGTTTGGGAATAAGATTTATGTAGTTGACACCAAAAGTTTGAAATTTTTTTTGGGATACAGGCTTTGTTGTTGTGGTTACGATAGGTATAAATTACTGAAGGAGCTTAATGAATTTTTCTTTACTTATTTTCTACTGCCTGCTAAATGTAGTAGCTACATAAATGAGAAACGAAAACAAGTTACAACATTATTGCAAAAGTAAATAACAACTGTAACTAGGCTTTGGAGAATAAGTTCCAGCCTACAATCAAATAAACACTTGGATGAATGGTCAACATAACTGAACATATTTAATTGAAAGATAGAAGAAGAGGTGAAGGATGTGTTGCAAGAAGTAAGTGGAATAAACTCAAGCCTAAATCAGATGACACTATAATAGTGTTACTCAACTTCTGAAGCAAACAAAGGTATATTAGTCTACTACATTTAGCAGGCAGTAGAAAATAAGTAAAGAAAAATTCATTGAGCTCCTATATGAATTTTAAATTAGGAGTGAACGAGTAACTGTTTTATATGGTCAAGCAGGTAATGATGTTGCCTGTGTCGAAGGTGTTGCAGAGGAACCTACAGGTTCGTTCAGTTATACTTGTTCCACTTTTGACAAGTGATGATGTACCATAAAACCATGTTCTATGAACTCGGCAATATGATGCACTTATCAAATATGCACATATGAATATTCACGTACTCATATGAGTGGATTTCTGTCCGGTTAATCTCACAAAACACCCATGAACTTTTTTTGGGGGGGGGGGGTTGGCACTGCACTGCCATCAACTTAGTTAATTCCACTGAACATACGTGAACTTTAGGGCGTGCCACAAATCCCACGAACTTTCAAAATTTCCCAACAGATCTCCGTAACGGTGGTACTGGCTAATACTAAATGGCCAAACTACACTTTTCAAAATTAATCCCCAATTAAACTATTTTTTATTTAATTAACTTTAATTGTGTTTAATTAAGTTTTAATTATGTTTAGAGAGAATGAGAGAGAGAGTGACATTGCTGGCAACAAAGGGAAGTCGGGGCTTTTGTGAGAGATGATGGGATGATCACCGCATGTTGTTGTGGCTAGGGTTAGGGGAGGGATGAGACTGCAACTATTTTATTCCCTTGAAATTGGATGTTTTGAAGGTCTGGGGACAGTTTTGCTAAACCAGTATTATTTATGCTAATAGGTAAGTGATCAGTACCACCAGTATATATGCTTATAGGAGGATGTTGTTTTTGATGAGTCCTATCTTGAGTTTGTATCGCCTACCATTTGAGGCTCGAAGTGAATTCAGACCCAACATAGTCACTTGCATACCTTTTTTTTTTATCACCAAGCCTACAATGAGAACTACTTGTTAAGATATTTATCCTTATTAATACTTTATAATACTACTATGTTTTAAAAAAATTGAACTCAAATATATAAACTTTAATGGGCTGAACCTGGCTTCTTCTTCTAACTTGTATCTGATCTTGGGGTAAGTGTGAAGGGTGGTCCAGAATGGAATGGATCTATGCTACCCAGGTACTTCTATCATGAAGTCGTACCCATTCCCGAGACGTACCTGAGACTTATCCATACCCAAACTTCGTGGACACTCTTCGGATATATGTATATGTTTATTAAGGCATGTACTTAATTATATGATATATGTTTTAACTAAAACACTTGTCAAACACTTCTAGGACGTATATCTTACACTTCACATCCATTTCTTGAAACTCATAGATATTGGTCGGGTTCGTTTCAGCCCATACCCAAGTTCATAACTATAATTTAAAAGGTCATTTGGGTGTTTAGTTCAAAACGAGTAGTTTCTAATTTATAATAATCAACATAATAAAAGAAACTTAAAAATATGAAAGGAATTTTAATTTTAATTATATGTGAATCGGAAAATAATAATGATCTCATGTAAATCATTAATTTCAATATATGTAGACGTGTCCCTGTACCCTACATTTTATAATTTTTTCGTGTCGTCCCATACCCATATCCGCACCCATACCCGTTTCCGTGCAACCTATTCAGACCTTACAATTTTTGGGGCCCATGTTTGGCAACATGAGTCTTGTCAGAAATCAGCCAATCTCTATGCCTAACTTTAGGGTGCTGAATTCAAATAGGATCTGGTTTTGCTGTTAAGATATATATCTTTCTTGGTCTTTTCATTTTGTTTTTTAGGCTATTGTTGAGCTTCAATGCAATTAATTAGTGACTGAAATTTCCTTTGAACTCCATTTATCCTTTAAGTACTGTTTTCATCTGAATTAACTTGATCATTTGACTCTAAAATATGCTTTGTCAAAAATTGAGAAAGGTATCTTGTTGCTGCGTTTATAATGTTAAAGGGCATACCTATTTTTTGTGGCAGGGAATGTAGCCTCATACATTGAGAATTCTTCCGAAGAAAACTGTAGAGGTTGGTTAATTTGTCTGCATGGTTTCAAACTGTATCTGACTTCTTCATAAGTTCTTTATACATGCTGAACGGAGAATGGATAATATACTTAATGTTCTGCAGAATTTATATTATATGATATGTTAAGGGTACCATGTCAACTGTTACATACATATAGACACACACAAATGAGAATGTCAGATGGTATTGTGCTCATGAGATGGAAAATTGTGCAGACCGCTAGTCCTGATTGAGGAAACATCTTTTTAAGTTTGGAAGTTTCTCTTTTTGTCTATTTATATTGGTTTCTGATACTGTACCCCGTTATTTAAAAACGAAATCTCTGGATCTTGGTTACACATGTATGTGCTTTCTCTAAAAATAGTTTGTGCAATGAAAATTTTTTATTTTCATGTTGAGAATAACTTTGTATTCTTGTAACGGACGCTTCATACCTGGATGAAGCTTGCGACTACTGAGCAAACAGGCTCGGAGCAGGAGCTATTCTATATAATTATATGCCAATGCGTTAATTTATCCGTCTGCTGTTTACTTTCCTTGTATTTGAATGACTGCAACCAACTTCAGTCGGTTACAACAAACTCTTAGTTCAATTGTACATAAGAAGTCGATGTTAAATTGTTTTTTTTACAATCTTGATTTTTTCCCCAACAAACTACTAGTTAGATTGTGCATAACAATTCAATTTTAACTATATATATTTTCAGTCTTGATTTTTTCCTTCAAGAAGGTAAAATTATAAACCTTTTCTTTAATTACTTTCCACCTGATTACACAGATGTAAAGGGGAATTCATCTGTTGCTCTTGGGAATGATGGTCAAAGAAAGGCTGAAGGTATTGCCAACTTGAAGTTATTCCTTCGCAGGCTAACTCTTAATTCTTTGCATGTGGCTAGTTCTAAATTTAAAAGAAATGTTATTATGCATATTCTCTGAGGTACTGTTCCTGTTTTATGTTAACCTATTTAAAGTTGCTTCCATAATGCAGTAAGTTGACTTGTTTATACGATTCATAATTAGTCATCTGCTTGGATTGTTTGGTTACTGTATTAGGTTTAATAAAGTATACAAGTTCCTAACCTTTTAATTGTCCTGAATAAATTAATTGCTTGAAGAAGAGCCTGGTTCACAGAGACATTAGATTTTTACGAGTGTCTTTGCACTACTTAGGGAATAATAGCATTACTATTACCAACCCTCCAGACATGTTTTGATGCATAAGCAGAACAAGGTTATGCCATTTGCAAAATCCATGGGTCTCAAAATCAATATGGGAACACAGTGGTATCCTGAATGTCCAATAAATATTCAGCCTTCTACAGTAATATAAATATTGAAATAACTGTTATCCTAACAATTTACAGCCAATATCAATTAAATTAGTTTCGGGTCTTTTTCATCTGAATAAACTTAATCTTTTGACTTTAAAACATGCTTTGCCAAAGATTGAAAAGGGTACGGTGTTTGCTGCCTTTATAATGTTAAAGGGCATATCTATTATATGTGGCAGGAAATGGAGCCTCATACCTTGAGAATTCTGCTGAAGAGAAGTGTAGATCCACATGGTTTTCCAGTTTAAACTATATCTGACTTTTTGATAAGTTCGAAGAATGGGTAACATATATAATATTCTGCAGAATTTATCATATATGATATTTTAGAGGTACCATGTCAACTATTACATGCATATAGAGGCACATGAATCAGAATGTCAGATGGTATCATTTTCATGAGATTTCCAACAGATTATGCAAACTACTAGTCCTGATCTACTTATCTTATAGTTAATGAATGTAGAACTAAATGGTTGGAAGACATTTTTTTCCGCATCAAGTGACTCTTAAAAGGATGGCGAAACCTGTCTAAAATTTTGTTCATTTTCTGCTGGTTGATGCATGGGTTATAGGTTTCAAAACAATGTGATATACAACATATAATTAAAGTTGTTGAAGTCAAGATGAAAAAGCGCTCCCTGTTGATTTATATAACCGTCACTATTTGGATTTTATTTCCGTTTCAAATCATCACTGCTCATGCACACAAACAACCCATCCACCTAAGTAGCATGCATGCGCGTGTGCGTAGACGCGCAGAGAGTACTGCTGAGGCCCACCTATAGTCACATTGGAGAGCGGACCTCGCTACTTCTATGTCTTGGTAGCTCTTTTTTCTGAAAGGGGTGATATATCATACCTAATATCCCCTATATAATACACAAACACGTGCGCCGCAAACATACTTCTATTCTTGAGGCCCATGTAGACATCTTTAAGTCGCGAAGTTTCCCTGTTTGTCTATTTATATTGGTTTCTGATGCTGTCCTCTCTTCTTTTTGTTTTAAATGACATATTTTGATCTTGGTTACACAAGTAAGTGATCTCTCTCACAATAGGTTGTGCATATGAAAGTTTTTTATTTTCACATTGATAATAACTGTGTATTCCTGTAGTGGTCAAAACAATATTTTAGTTGGATTGTGTAAGAAGTCGATGTTAATTTGTTTTTTTTTTCAATCTTGATAGTTTTCTGAACAATGATTTAATTTGATTGTGCATAAGAAGTCAATGTTAAATATGTACTTTTTTCAATCTTGAATTTTTTTGCCTTAAAAAAACGTAAAATTAGAAGCAATTTTTATATATTTTTTTTACTTTCCCTCTGATTACACACATGTAAAGGGGAATTCTGCTGTCATTCTTGAGAATGATGCTGAAAGAAAAGCTGAAGGTAATGCCAAGTTAGAGTTATTTCTTTACATGCTAACTCTTAATATTCCTTGCATGTGGCTAGCTCTAAATTTAAAAGAAATTTCATTACTCTTACCTTTCTCTCAGGTTCTGTTCCTGTTTTTGTTAATCTATTTAAAGTTGCTTCCATAACGTAGTAAGTTGACTTGGATATCGAGTACATAGTCATCTGATTGCATTGTTTGGTTGTGCGTCAAGTTTACTAAATATATGCTGTACATATCCATTTCTGATCCAGTTAGTGTTCTCTGAAGTGCTTTAATGATTTTCCTATGACATGTGTTCTACCTCTTTCTCTACTTTCAATCTAATGCCAAATCTAAGTTATCCAAGTACCTAAACTCTAAACGTCTGAATAAATTAATTGCTTGATGAAGCACCTGGTTCACAGAAACATAAAGTTTTTCGAGTTTCTTTGCATTACTTATGAAAGCATATATTACTACTCCAGACATAGTTTGATACATAAGCAAAAGAAGGTTTTGTCATTGGCAAAATCCATGGTTCTCTAACTAAATGTGGGAACAGTGCTATCCTGAAGGTCTGATGAGCTATGTTCAGCCTTTTATACATTAATATAAAGATTGAATCATTAAAATAACTGTTATCCTAACATAATTCACAGCCAATATCAACTAAATTAAAAAAGTAAAAGAGTTGGATCGGGGTTGAAAAGAATCAAATTGTTTTAAGATGTTTGGAATCTGAAAAAAGATCGACTTTTATTCTGTTACTAAAATCAAGCAGAACACCTCAAGGACGGAGGAACAAAAGGAAGGATACCAAGAGAAGTGTCAACTGGCAGCAACGAAATGAGTCTAGTCAATGAATCATTTTTGAGTTCATAGCAAAATGTAAGCCAAGCTACCAAATTGATAGGCTGAGCTGGGACTCCATAAAGATAAAAAGAGCAATGCTATCATGCTAATTAAAACTTTTAAATAAACGGTAGACATAAATATTAATAGATAAAGGCCTAACGTGTCACTTCACCTAACTTAGGTGAGGAGGCGCTCATAACTAGCAGATAGATTTTTCTTGGATGTTCCAAACTGTTCATCTTGGTCTCTAACCTCTGGAATATACATATACAAAAAATCACGTAACTAGAGACTTCTTACCAGCTCGATAATTGACTTGTAAATGAACTTTTTCTCGACAACATTATAAATGCAATGATGATGATGAGTGAGCTAGATATCTCTGAAGTTGTGACTTTTCCATGTTAATGTATTATGTGATGAGAAATGTGGTGAATTGTTTGTATTGTCCAAAAACTGATCCCGTCCCCAAACCTTAGATAAGGTAACACCTAAGGTTGTCTTGTCCCCACTTATATTTTAATTTCCATTTGAACCTAAAACGGTAGAGTCTATTGTTGGGAAAAAGCCGGTCAGTGATAGCGGATCTGGGAATGCCTTAACCCCTTTGTGATGATAAAATAGGCACCCGGAAAGGATGAATAACAATGAGACATCACCCAAGGTGATGGTATATTAAATTATAAGCATTATTCAATTGGGAAAAACGCGGTCTACTGGTCGACACTCTTACTTTTGATAAGTGGAAATGCACTTGGCTTCTTGATGTTCCCTCGATGGATTTTGGCTCTTTTGATAGGTGCTCAAGAGGGGATGGACCTTAATTTGGAAACTTAATAGTATATACTGTTGGATGCTGAAAGAATTAACCCTTCACTTTATTTAATATCATTTAGTGATTTTAGTCTCCTTTGATTTATTCATTTACTGGTAGATCTAGCCAGACTTTGGTCCTGTAGTTTTTCCCTTCTCATTGGATGGTTTTCCAAAGAAAAATTCTGTCATTATTGTCTAATACTTTTGCATTGTTTTAGGTGCCCATTTTATCGTCACAAAGGGGGAAATGTGTCTTCTCTTACGCCTACCATCGGCAAGCCTTTTCTCGACAATGGTATCAAGATTCTAGTTATTGTCTTGTGTCAATCAAAAGGGAGGATGCCATCACTACCACTAGTGACATGTTCAAGTTGACATCTTGGCATCCAATAACTACTACTAGTTGAAGCCGAGAATGGAGGACCATTTGTACTACAAGAATTTGTACGAGCCGGTTCGGAGTAAAGCATGAGGTCATAAATCGGAAGGCTGTTGCACCGTTCAAAAATTTAAATACTAAAGGTTCTAGCAGGTCTCAACCTACACCACCACCTACCAGTTATAGACCAAACTCGAGTCCATGAATGAAAAGGAGACCTCTGAAACAAAGTTGCCTAAATGAGGCCCTTGGTGAAGCTATAGTACAAAGACAACTAGAGTGGCACTATGCACGTAATACCTTAAGGACCTAATGAATATGTTGACAAAGGTTGGGATGACCATTGAAGATGAGATGCAAATGTTGCTTTTCAGCTCATTGCTAAAGAGCTTGGATACCCTCGTCCTCACTCTTAGATATTCAGCTTCAAATGGTATACTCTCCGTCGATGCTAGCATAGATAGCTTTGTCAACAAAGAGGCTAGGTGAAAAAAGGAGGTTCTTTCGGCCAACCTAAAGTCGATGTAGTGGAGAGTGGAGGGAGTAAGGGTTGATCTCAGGCTGATTGTGAGAAGTCGCGAGGTAGGTCCACATCATGACCCGGATTACCTGCTACCATTATGGAAAGTCAGGCCACAAACAAGTTAGATTGCCGCATGTTGAAGTGAGTAGAAGATTGACAAGGTCCAAAAGACTGACCAAGGTGAGAATAAGAGAAGAGTACTACAGCCATGATGATTACAGTTGATGAATTCTTCCTCATTGGAAATTGATGAAGTTGATGATGAGCCACTAACTACCTAGCCGGTCAAGCAATTATCAGTTGCCCCTGTAAGCTGAGAATCACTGACAAAATTGTGACCAAGGAGGTCAACTATGTTGGAAAATTAACTAGGATTATTGCTATGAAACTGAAAGGTGAAATGGAACTTTTCTCTTTGTGATCGAGGCATGCGAATGCTTTTGTCCTTAAGAGTAGATATCACCCCTTAAAGAATATCTCTCGGTGAGCAGGTTGTTAGGGGCCTACCCCCCTCCCCCCCAAGGTTTAATGATCATTGGCCAAGCAAGCATGCAATTGCAATGCTATAGGCCCTTGAATAGCTTTGGTTTATTTCTTCCTTAACAACTGAGAGGAGAACAGAGTTGTAAGGGATATTTTAGAGAAGAAAGCTTGCTATTTTTCTGTGTATTTCCCAGAGGAGATTGGTTCGGATTTTATGGAGAAATGGATCTGCAAAGATATTTTGGGCAGCTACAATATCTCTTGTGAAGTAAAGAAACGGCTAGTTCCCCTTAGGCAAAGAAAGACTTAGTCACTAGCGCAGAGAGATACCAATAATCACAATATTTTGTGCAGAGAGATTAATCTCGTGCAGAGTGAAGATCTAGAGAGAGACTTGGTCAAAGATCTAAACAAAATTACAAAATTGAGCTTGGGTCACATCTGCGAGGCTCCAACAATCCCCCATTATTTCAAAATTTAAAGAAGGGATAATCGAATTCAAGAAAGAAGAGGATGAATCAAGTAAGAAAGAAGCATGAGAACTCAATGCATGAAAAGTGGTGACCTTTGGTCTATGAACCACTACCTAGGATATGTAAGTGTGTCCCATAGGAAGTTGATGAAACATAAATGTTCTATGAACCAATCCCCCTTTCTATGGATTAGTGACCTACAACCCATATATTATTCTCATATCTGAGCTATTCTAAACGGGTTGGCGTGAATCGGCCATGCGCCCTACGTGGATGTTCATGAGTGTTTTACCTAATTCTCATAGGAAACGGCCTCACTTCCACTCATAGGTGGATCTATATAGTGCGCATTGCAATTAAACACACCAACCGAGAAGAGCTATTGTCATCTATTAAAAGCTAATGCTCAACTTTTACATATTGCAATTTGCACAATCTACACTATAGGGATTGATTCTCAATAATATAGACATTAGTGCCTCATGAGCCGACAAATAATTTGTTATTACCCATATGAACCTACATCATGAGATTGTCAATCACATAGGTTGGGTTACCCTCATTCTTGACTCTTTATAATAGGTATTAGATCCATTCCCCTCGATGTACTTGAGTTTTTTCCGTAGTGATTTAGTAAAAGGGTCACTTATATTAAGTTCTAACCCCACATAGTCAAGTGAAATAACTCTTATCATCTAACAACCGATTTACAATTTTGTCTTAAGCGTATATTCCTTCTTTTTCCATTATATATATATATATATATTATATATTTTATATATATATATATATATATTCTTGGCTCTAGTAATAGTAGCCTGGTTATCATAGTGAATGGACATAGACGTTGCTGGTCTCGCCCATAATAGAATATCAACCAAAAGGTTCCTGAGCCACTTGGCTTTAGTGCTCGGCTTCTCTAAAGCAACAAACTTGGACTCCGTGGTGGAGCGAGTTGTGATGGTTTGCTTGGATGATTTACAAGACGCCGCACTTCCCCCAAGTGTGAACACATATCCACTTGTGGGTTTCAACTCATTTGAATCAGAGATCAATTTAGCATCTGAGTATCCCTCTAATACAGAAGGAAAACTACAATATGTGAAGCCATAATTAATTGTTCCTCAAGCATTTTAGCACTTGATAGAATGCACTTCAATGGTCCTTAATAGGACATACGAATGTAGCGACTAAGACATCCTACGACACAAGCAATATCAAGTCATGTATAGTTCATCAAGTGCATTAAACTACCAATGATTTGTCTATACTTAGATTGCGACACACTTTGTTCTTTATTCTTTTTTGAGTGAATGCTACCATCATAAGGTGTGGAACCAGGAGTGCAATCAAAATGACCAAATTTCTTTAGCATTCTCCCTACATAGTGTTCCTGTGTAGTTATTTTAACTCCTAATATCATATCAGCTTCAGCCATGTCTTTCATGTCAAAGTTTGAGGACAAACGATTTGGTGTCATTTATAATTTGCAAGTTTGTACAAAAAGAAGCATATCATTAACATATATGCATATGATAACACCGGCATCATTTTCAAATTTAGTATAAATGCATTTATCAGCCTCATTAATACGATAACTATTGGAAACAAGACCACTATCAAATTTGTCATGCCATTGTTTAGGTGCTTGTTTAAAACTATACACAGATTTTTTAAGTTTATAAACTTTCATCCTTCGGGTTGGTCCGTGTATATTTCTTCTAGGTCACCATTTAGAAAGGCAGTTTTAACATCCATTTGATGTGTATCACAAATTTATGAACAGAAGCTAAAGCAGATAACATTCTAATAGATGCAATCCTAGTCACAGGGGCAAATGCATCAAAAAAATCAAAATAGTTTTTTGAGTATATCCTTGAGCAAATAATCTGGCTTCTAAGGACCCATTAGGTTTTAGCTTTATTTCAAAGATTCATTTGCAACCAAATGGTTTTGCACCCGGTAGCAAATTAAATAGTTCCCAAATGTGATTATATAATATAGATTCTAGTTCATCATTAATGTGTTTTTTTCCAGAAAGGAGCATCTGGAGATGAAATAGCTTGACTATAAGTGAGAGGATCATTATCAACTAGAAAGGTATAGAAGTCATCACCATGACTAGTTTCTTTTCTAGCTCTTATACTTCTTAGTTCAATTTCTACATTATCATTAGATTCATGTTCATGACTAGAAGATGAAGATGAGAAGGTTTATCTACATGAGGTTTCAAAGGAAAAACATGTTCAAACAATTCTGCATTTTTAGTTTTAGCAATAGTGTTAGGCTTCATAACATTATGTTCCCTTCTAATAACAAGAAATCTATAAGAAGCACTATGATGAGCATAATCAAGAAATATGCAATCAAATGTCTGCTATTTTGTTTTGGACATGAAAAGCAGAAAGGGTAGCCTCCCTCCTACACAGGTTGAGAGGTGCTCCAGAACTGATTAACATTGCATTCATCATGTCTTTTGGTGTTCTATTTTTCCTTTTAGCTACACCATTGGAGTAGGGTGAATATGGAGGGGTTGTTTCGTGAATTATTCCATGTTCACAATATTCATTAAATTGTTTAGGTTCATATTCACCATGTCTATCTGATCTTAATCTTTTAATTTTCTTATATAGTTTTCAACTTCTGTTTTGTATCTTAGAAATATTTCAAAAGCATGATCTTTTGATCTCAGCAGATAGACTAATGTGTATCTAGAATAGTCATCTATGAAGGTTATATAGAATCTTTTACCACCACTTGTTAGATTATTTTTTTAGATTATTTTTCAGATCGTCAAGGTCAATATGAATTAATTTAAGCAATTTAGATTCTCTTTGGACACTTATACATGATTTCTTAGTTGATTTCGATTTTGCACATATTTCACATTTATCATGATTAGATATTTTAGCATTATGCAACATACCTATATCTTTTATTTTCTTAATATATGAGAGAGCAACATGTCCTAATCTACCATGCTAAATATCAGAGGGGTCAACCAAGTAAACAGAAGAGAAAGATGTATTTCCATTCATGATTTCAAGTATATTTAGCATAAACAGACCCTGGCTACCATAGCCTTTTCCCACAAATTGTCCATTTTTAGTCATTACATCTTTATCAGACTCAAAGCAGACCTTAACACTAGCTCTAACAAGAAGAGATACTAAAATGAGGTTCTAACGGATCTCAGCTACATAAGCACATTTGTAGAGAAAGGAATTTCCCAAAAGTGAGCTTGGGAAGCACCTTTCCCTTAGCTACAACTGGTGAGGGCCTTGAATTGCCAATGGGCACTTTTTCACCATTGTCAATAGAGAAGCAAGAGGTGAAAGCTCCTCTGTCGGCACATATATGTTGGGTTGCCCTAGAATCAAACACCCACTCTTTGTGATGTGCAATCATGTTAGCTTCAGAGACCACCGCGGCAATAATATCTCCCTCCCCTATGTTTACTTGTGTTTTGGAGGGAGCTTCACCAGTTTTCCGGTACCTACACTGTGCAGAGTAGTGCTGGACTTGCCACACACGAAACAGATTCCCTTTTTCAAGGTCGAGTTAGGGTTACTTTTAGTCTTGTGGAAATTCTTGGGTTCTGTTTTAATTTGTTGTTATTCTTGTGAAATGGTTTTTTAGGCTTAGAAAAACTACTTTCAATTAGATTTGCCTTGGAAACAATTTCACTGGCTTTCGCTTTTTTCTCTCTTTCTTTGTTTTTTCCCTTCAATTGGGATGTGAATTATTATATCTTCAAGACTCATTGGTTTCCTCTTGTGTTTAGTTCTTTCTTATAATCTTTTCAAGACTCGGATAGTTTTTCAATTGAGGCTCCACTAACAAAAGCTTAGGGTAAATTGATGTTTTCATTTTTAAGGTCATCAATTAACACATGGTATTCATGAGTTTGGGATGAGATATCCCTTTCATCAAACATTAAAAAATTTAGAAAACTTCCAATTGTAAATTTTTGAGTTCCAGCATCTTCAAGAGTATATTTCTCATTAAGACTTATCCAAATTTTAGCTGCGGTTTTGTAAGGACAGTAAATATCAAACAGCTCATTACTCAAGGTGCTCAGAATAATGTCTACAAATTTTATTAGCCTTTTCCTATTTCTAGAGGTCCCTTTCTTTTTCGGGTTAGAATCAATTATAGCAAAAGCGTAGCTAAAGATATCTAGGGTAGAAAAAACTCTTTCTTGCCATCTTTAAAGTGAGTTCCATTGAAATGTTTAATTTTAGAAATGTTAGGCAGAGATTTAATAGCAGAAACAACCATAGCAATATTCATGTTAATCTACTCTTAAGATTGTTGGAAAATTATCTAGGATTACTACTATGAAATTGAAAATAAGTTTTCAAGATGAAAGGAAACTTCTCTTGGTGTGATCAAGGTGTGCGAATGCACTATCCTTAAGAGTAGATTTCACCCCTCAGAGAATATCTCCCAATACAGCAGGTTGTTAGCTGCCTACGCTCCAGGATTCAACAATAGTTGGCCAAGCAAGCATGCGCTCGCTATGCTATGGCCCTTGAACAGCTCAAGGTTGTTTTTTCCTTAACAGCTGAGAGGAGACGAGAGTTTAAGAGGGGTTTAAGAAAAGAAATATTGCTATTTTTTTGTGTATTTCTCAGACGAGACTGGTTCGGGTTTTATAGAGAAAATGGATCTGCAAAGATATTTTGGACGGCTACAATATCTCTCGTGAAGGGAAGAAATGGCTAGTTCTCCTTAGGCAGAGAAAGACTTAGTTTCTAGGACAATAATCATAATATTTTGAGAAGAAAAAATAATCTCGTGGTAGAGTGAAGATTTGGAGAGTTTTGGTCAAAGACCCAAAAAATAAAAATTACGAAACTGAGCTCGGGTCACACTCGTGAGGCTGCAGAACCAGGATTTGCACCTCCTTACGGGCACGATGCGGGCTCACATGCGCATTAAATTATTCTAGACCCGATTGCCCAATTTCTAGTTTTGGGATTTATTGGGATTGTGTGCACATGAGGGCCCCTCAGCCTCGAGGCTCATTCAACACACTAAGAATGAGACATCATTTTTAGCCACTTGAAATTCTTTCTCATTTTCCTATGTGGGACTAAAAGGAGAGTACTCAATTTTGAAATACACTCAAAATTCTAATAGACTAGGGAGCACTGAGCCTTCAAAAAATATGCATTGAATGAGTATGTAACACATACTAATGTTGGGGGACCTCACTTATACTCCGAGATAGTTAGTGTCCCAAACAAGGAAGCATGGATGAAAGCCATGCTAGAAGAGATGGAGTCTTTGCAAGAGAACAATACGTATGAGCTGGTCAAACTGTCAAGGGGCAAAAAGGTCCTTGAACAGTAAGTGGGTGTGCAGGAGAATATAAAGCTATAACCCTCAACCATCACCACAACTTCGGAGTTTTGGTGCAGTGGCAGGGTCTTTTGACATCTATTTTACCAAACAATTTTTAGCCAATTTTAGCTCTTATTAATGTTTATTAATGTTTATTAATGTTTTAGCTTTTGTTTCCTCTCTTATTTGTTTATGTTATTTTATCTCATGTCCACAATTATTTCATAGGCCATGATGATTTTTCCAACCATTTTTCCAGCTTGATTTCTAGCATTCATGCATGCAATATTTCCAAAAGATAAACTTAGATGTCCTAATTTTGTCAGATGAATGTAGAGAAATATACATGAATTCAGATTGAGAATGCTAGATCCTTTGGCAGCCCTATCCTTCCTCTTCAGCAAATCACCATGGCGACACTTGCAATTATCTTGATTATCGACACCACCCATGTTTATTGTTTATACTTTGTATTGTTTCAATATTAGATCTCGTCATCCAATACCTTGCACTTGGTACGGTCCCCTGTGAAGGCCATGTGACTATATTTCTGCTTTCATTTCATTTGAAGGTTTCTTTAAATCATTTTTTGTATCACTTTTCTTAATACTGATAATATCTCTCATTTCAGATACCTGGGAATTGATATTTAAATTCCTTATACTTTATGAATACTGTTAATTAAGTAGGCAATGGAGTTAGATGGTAAAATATTTCATTGAAGATGTCTGTGGTCTTGAAGAATAGTTTATTAAAATTTCTAATACATTTAGTTACTTAAATATAGTAATTATCTTGAGAAATTATGTGACTGTTTAGGCTTTATTTTGCAGGTATTGTTGATTCCTCCATGCAAAGGCCACTTATCCTAGGTAAGCTCTTTGGTTTCATATTGTTTCTTATTTTATTATATTGTTAGCTCCTTTCCTTTTCTTGTTTTCAGTCATTTGAATATGAGCATGCATGTCCATGATCTGCAGTTAACCTGCTGACATGATCAATGAGTTCTGGATCCTGTTTCAACTTGCTTTTACGAGGAAAGTGTATTCAGTCTTATTTGCTAGTTTATTGTTGGTTCTATCTTCTGGTGTCTGAATGGAGTCCACCAGTAGATCATGCTGGCTCAGTAACTGTTCCTATCTTATGGGTCACCTTTTCCTTTTATTGGTCCTTCACGGTTTAGTGACTCCAAATAACATTGTGTTTTCACCTTATTGACGGTGCTGTATTGGATTTGAATGTGATTATGCTTTTTGAGTACATTGTTAAGATTTCTTATTTCATTTGAATAAGGGCGTTTGGTAACTTGCAACCGCAATTGCATACAGCTGAGATTGTTGCGACTAAAGTTGCAGTTGTTTGTTTTGTCTTTTACTTTATGCAATCAAAGTTGTAACTGGGGTTGCAGCTATTTGTTTCTACTTGCAACTATGCACATGAAACCTGTTCTCCCTCATAATAGATGAAAAAAATAATCTCTAAAATAATCTCTATGAATTTCATTAATATAACATGAAGATAGTACAAATGAGACAAGTAAACAAATATCTTTATTTTATTTGCACAAAATTTTAACTTTTGGATACAACATCCACAACAATGACAAATATACAATGCATGACAGTTACGTACTCTTTTGCATTCTTTTTTCACATACACAGCAAAATACATTTTGGACTTATTTAGTCTTCAATAAAGGGTAAAATTCACTTAACCTGTATGAACTTTGGCGGTTTTGCACATAATCCACCTAAACTTTGTTTACTCTACTTACCCCCCTGAATTTGGGGTGTCTCACTTAAGTCCCTGAACTTTGAAGTTTTTGCAACATACGCCCTGCGCCGTTTAATGGTAAAATACTAAAATGTGCTCTTTGATATATAACCCCACTCATCCTTTGTTTCTCATGTGCTTGGCATGTTACCCGTCAAAGTTCACGGTGTTATTCTGAATTTTAGTTAAGTGGAAGAAACAAAGTTCAGCAGGGGTTATGTGCAAAAACCCCCAAAGTTTAGGGGTGTTAAGTGAAATTTTTGTAAGGAGATGCCATTTAGTTAGTTGTGGGGGGGGGGGGGGGGGGGGGGGGGGGGGGGGGGGGGGGGGGGGGGGGGGGGGGGGGGGGGGGGGGGGGG
>JBAKGM010000200.1:33585677-33599780 GCA_037177215.1 Asparagus racemosus | reverse complement strand
TTTTACAGTTTTGCCGTGTCCCGTACCCGCACCCGCACCCGTACCAGTACCCGCACCCGTTTCCATGCAACTTAGGTTTAATTACATGTTCACCTAACTTAACATTCTAAATAATCTAGCACATGCATGTAAGAGCAAGGCATGAATAAAGATGTAAAGTCAACACACACAAAATTATGTGTGTGCGCGTGTGAGAGTGCGTGCGTGCGTGTGTAAGCTACCAGTTATAATGACACCATATTTAACTTACTAGCTTTAAAAGCTAGGATTTCGTCCATGTTTCTTCATCTTGGTCCTGTATCCAAAGGATCCTGAAACTCAGACCAAATCCACTCGGTAAAAAAAACTGTTGTTTATTTCTTCTTTAGGAAAGAATTAATATTTCTTTAGAATTCTTTTCCATTTTAAACTTTTTGTAGATGATAATTTATTACTCAACTCAAGAATACTACTGTGTTAAAATTCTTAAAGGTCCGATTAGTTATTACTGTCTTTGGATAGTTTGATCAGAGTAGACCCTGAGGACATAACATTGCATGCTTCAGTAATCATTATGAACTTTCTTCTTGCTATTCATTTTTTTATTAGTTAGGAACACTTTCCCTCTAGATTGAACTATTTTCTTTGCCAGATCTGGAAGGATGATGCTTTTGTGAGATCAGTGCAAATTCAGAATGGTCCAATACTTGCAGTGCACGTGGATATGCAGTGGTTGTTTACTGGAGGATGGAGTAGATCCATCAATATACAGGTATGCTCTTGCATCTTTGTGTATCATATTGTGACAATTCTTAAAAAAGGGCTATGTTTGTGGCTATCTAACATAGTATTTTGGTCTTTGTGTTTCAAGTAATTTCAAGATAAATCCTACCAACTTGTTGTAGATGTTTCAATAATAGAAATCCAACGTGATTGCCCATTGCAGGAGCTGACAGAGAATGAATTACAGATAGACATCAGGCCTGTTGCTTCTTTTAACTGTGATTCTGTCATAGCTTCCTTAATTTCTTGGCGGGGAAAGCTCTTTGCTGGATTTTCTAACAAGGAAATTAAGGTAATTAACTTTTAACTTTCTCTTCTTTTAATGAAAACTGGTAACTCTGTTTTTTTTTTTCCATTCTCTTTTGGTTTTGCCAAATAACTTTGTTTAATCTATTGATATTATATGGGGAATAATTTCTGTTCCATAAAATTTTATCCTCAGAAGCTGTGAAGGAAAATTTTTAACTGTTGAACCGGGAAATACATTTCAAGGAATCCTGTTAGAATTGCTCTTGAGGAGTTGTTATTTGTTAAATCCATTTCAAGTTCTATTGTGGCATAAGCCAAATATACATACAAGCGCCATGATTATCGTAGGTGACCTTACCTAACAATACATCTAACAACCCCTAAATACAAATGTAACACCTGACATCATAACTAACCATACAGTTGACACATCATATCTTTTATTTTGTTTCTTGGTTTATTACTTTTTTGTCTGTCATCATCATTCTGAAATTTGTTTTGCAAGACCTCTGAATATATCCATCATAAAAGTTAATTGTTGAAGATTTAACTGCATGTGTTTTCCTCATCTAAAAACTGTGGGCAACCATATGAGGAAAAATGGTCTGAGGTCTTTCTTTAAAAGGATTATTAATATTGCTTGATATAGCCCAAAGATACACTAGACCAAGGTTTTGGATAAGCTAGTTATCTAACAGGCATAACCTTTTTCAATTTAAAGGGTTCACTACAAGAGAATTTTATACACTGGCTGTTATCTAGCTTCTTTAGCTGGTCTGGGAGTATAATGATGAGTGTTTTCCGCGTTTATGTTACCCTTACTTGCTTATCTTATTTGTTTAATTTCTTGAATTTAAGTCTATAATTGGTCTATGTGATGCTTTCTGTTAGAATAATTACTTAGTTTGAATAATTACTTGCTTTCATCTTTTTTGCTTAAGCTTTTGGAATGTCGATAATGTTTGTGACAGTTTCTTCATGCCATATATCTGTTCACTGTTTTATCCTTAATGAAACTCTAGCCATCTAACCCACTGCTGATTTGAGCAGGTCTTCTATTATGGAACCAAATGAATGTAGTGATTTGATCTGCCTGTTTTGCTGCTCCAAATTACTGTCTGTGCCATGTTACTTGCTGCATCCCAATTACTGTAAAGTGAATAGTAGACTTGGCCAAAATGAGACTATTGGAAATAAGTGGTACGGTCATTATTTGTACTTTGAAATAAAGCACAGCCTTTTTTTTTTCTTTTTTCTTTTTTCAGGGTGAAAAAAAGCATTGTGTTAAAGTTGGTTGTTTACGAGAGTACAAGGCAGGAACAACGTTGATTTCATAGAAATATGGTTTCACGCATAAGTCAGTCGTTGCTGATTTATACACCGTAGCTTACTTTGATTTAAAGGTTATCGGTGCAAACAACATGAATTTAAGAGAAACTCCTGCAGTCTGCAGCTACTAAAATATGATGGCAGTTGCTACAATAAGCAATTACAATTATAATTGTGATTTTAGTTATTTGCTTTGATGCAATTTGAATCCTTATTTTTTCATTTAAAATTATAAAAATGAGGGCTGTAGAAACCACTTGCCATCAAATTATTTTTACAGAACGATCTCTTTAATAGCAAATAAACAAATATAGTTGCAGGCAAATCCGTCTTTTTGTAATTGCAAGTTACAGAATTGAGCAAACCACGTTCGTCTCAAATATTCAAGATCTTGCCCGGAGCTGACAATAGCAGAGGATTCTGCTGCCGTTTCCCACATTATCATCAGGAAATAGTGAAAGTCAAATTCAACCCTGATCGTTCCACTTCCATACTGCATTTATAATGTCTGACAACATGAAACCTTAACCAAATGAAAGCACCAGCAAAGTTCATCAAACAATAATTTTGCATCTTGCATTATATTGAAATCTAAACCAAAACCTTCAAACCAATATCGGTGTAATCATTAGTATAATCTGAATATAGTGCGGCCTTCCATAGCAAATGTGATATCTTCATCGCCTGGAAGCTGCCTTCTTCATCTCATATTATGTAGTTTCTATACATCAAACCTTGTAATTCAGGGTCATATACAACCTACAAAGCAAAGAAATTGAAAATCTCAGCATATTTGGTTTAGACTTTTATGCATCACTTATTAACTCACACTACGTTATCACCCAATAAAATATGAGCAAAATGAATAATACATGACAAGCTGATTTAATCCTCGTACCTTCAAGCTTTTCCTGTTTTAAGAACCATCTAGTTTGGCATTCAAAAGTGAATGACAGAAAGGCGTTTGAATGACACAGGCGATTTCCCATGATATCCTTCATAGTTTGACTTATAGACTGAATATTTGCCAGCAATATTGTGCGAGCTCACATGCTATTATTCTTCATAGGCTTTTACCAAGTCACTGCTATTATCTGGCAATAGAATTGAATTTCGATTTGTAAGAATGCTGACACATTAGAAGGCCATCATGGAAAAAAAGTGTTTAAAAAAATAAAAGAAATAAAAGCTTGCAAGTCGTAACATAACATCGAAGGGACATAATATTGTTCCTTTCAAAATGCAGGAGATGACTAATGATACTGTAGTCCAATACAACTGACACAAGCTCTAAAGTTAATCAAGACGACAAAATCCATCCAAGTTAAAAGACATCACCACAATGTGATGCATGACAATCATGGACCCTCCATGTAATGCTATTAGGATTTATTAGAATCTTTCCTTTTTTTTGGTAGGATTTTATTTGATTCCATATAATCTTTTATTTTAGTTAGGATTTCTTTAGGAATTGATTTTGAAATCTCTTTCTATTTTAGCTAGAATTTAATTTGATTGTATCGTTTAGTTTTGTTAAATTTTTAATTTGATTAGGAATTTTATTTATTTCCTTAAATGTTTAGTTATTTTCTTTTCCTATAAATAAAAAAATGTAATCCTCCATGAGGAATAGACATTAATGAATAAAAAATTTGAATTTGAGAATTCTCTCTTGAACATGTGAGGTGTTCTTTGCCATGTGATTTGCTTTTTGTTTAGGGTGTGAAGCCCTTAGGTGTGAGGTCTAGTTATTTATCTAAATTTTTTCACTTTCAATCCTAGCCATCCGGTTTCAACCACAAACAAAAAAAGAAAAGTACTGTTCACAAATGAACAGTGTCCGCCGACAAATTCTCGCCTCTAAATCAAGTCCTCACGCCTCTCCTTATTATTTGGTATCACAGTTGAAGGATCCAAATATTGAAGAGAAACAATCAAGTCAAACATTACACTCGCTCACTATAAAACTCGAGGTTGAGTTTTTTCAAACAATTGGAGATTTGATGCAGGACAATCGTGAACCCTCCATGTAATGCGATTAGGATTTATTAAAATCTTTCTTTTTTTGGTAGGATTTTATTTGATTCCATATAATCTTTTATTTTACTTAGGATTTCTTTAGGATTTGATTTTGAAATCTTTCTATTTTAGCTAGGATTTTATTTGATTGCATCTTTTAGTTTTGTTAGGTTTTGATTTGATTAGGATTTTTATTTCTTCCTCAAGTGTTTAGTTGATTTCTTTTCCTATAAATAAAAGATGTAATCCTCCATGGGGAATAGACATTGACAAGTAAAAAATTTGAGTTTGAGAATTCTTTCTTGAGCATGTGAGGTGTTCTTTGACACATGATTTGCCTTTTATTTAGGGTGTGAAGCCCTTGGGTTTGAAGCCCCTAGGTGTGAGGTCTAGTTATTTATCTAAATTTAGATAAATAACACCTTATCTAAATTTAGATAAATAACTAGGCCTCACACCTAGGGGCTTCACACCTAAATAAAAGGTAAATTACATACCAAAGAACACCTCATTTGCTCAAGAGAGAATTCTCAAACTCAATTTTTTTTTCTCATCAATGTATATTCCTCGTGGAGGATTACATCTTTTATTTATAGGAAAAAAAATCAACTAAACACTTAAGGAAGAAATAAAAATCCTAATCAAATCAAAACCTAGCTAAAACTAAAACCTACAATCAAATAAAATCCTAGGTAAAATAGAAAGATTTTAAAATCAAATCCTAAAGAAATGCTAACTAAAAATTACATGGAATCAAATAAAATCCTACTAAAAAAAAAAATATTCTAATAAATCCTAATCACATTACATGGAGGGTCCACGATTGTCCAGCATCAAATCTCTCCTTATTTGAAAAAACTTGACCTCGAGTTTTATAATGAGAGAGTATAATGTTTGACTTGATTGTTTCTCTTCAAATTTTGGTTCCTGCGTCTCTGATACCAAATGATGGGGAGCGGCGTGAGGGCTTCAATTTAGAGGCGAGAATTCGTCGGCGGATACTGTTCAACTGTGAACAGTACTTTTTCTTTTTTTGTGATTGAGATCAGATGGCTAGAATTGAAAGTGAAAAATTTTAGATAAATAACTAGACCTCACTCCTAGGGGCTTCACACTCTAAACAAAAGACAAATGACATGCCAAATAACACCTCACATGCTCAAGAGAGAATTCTCAAACTCAATTTTTTTATTCATCAATGTCTATTCCTCATAGAAGATTACATCTTTTATTTATAGGAAAAGAAAGCAACTAAACACTTAAGGAAGTAAAAAATCTTAATCAAATCAAAACCTAACAAAATTAAAAGATACAATCAAACAAAATCCTAACTAACATAGAAAGAGATTTTAAAATCAAATCATAAAGAAATCGTAACTAAAATAAAAGATTACATGGAATCAAATAAAATCATACCCAAAAAAGAAAGATTCTAATAAATCATAACTAAATTTTTTCACTTTCAATCCTAGCCATCTGATCTCAACCACAAACTAAAAAAAGAAAAAAATACTGTTCACGGATGAACAATGTCAGCCGACGAATTCTCCCCTCTAGATCGAAGCCCTCACGCCGCTCCCCATCTCAATGGACGCAAAATTCAGAATAAGTAATACTATAAAGATTGTTACCAGTTGGAAGCTCCCAAAATAAATAAATAAATAAATAATTAATTAACTAGTTAAAATTCTGGAGGAATATATAACTTCAGGAAGCAAGATATCGATTAACTTGGTAAACACCCTTAATGACTTTTTCCAGATAAACCTGTACACGAGGAAGTGGAATATGAGCTTACTGACTTGACCCCTTTAAGGTATAGCTAATAAACATTATCCTGTATGAGGTAAAGGTTCGATATAAGACAAATTATAATACCTTACTCTTTGCATGAATAAACCATACATCTACATATTAATGGAAGAGGTCTACATGTTTGGTCTCTTATGTATTTGCTGGCTATTACATTATAAACAAAGAGGCAGCAGCTATGTCCTGTAAGCATCAAATTCCATATACAACCTTAGTCTAAAAATCAAATTATACTTGTATAATTTAAACAACTCCAAATTTTAAGTTGAAGCATTACAGATGCCTAATGCTGCCTGTCTTAAATTGAACGCTAACAACAAAATTAATTATATGATCACCATGATTGTCTAAAAGCTACTGAACCTACACTGATTCTGAATGAACTTTCGTTTTGAACAAGCAATATTGGAAGCATTTACATCAGTAAACGTTTGGATCAGCCAAATCTTCTAATTGCAGCATTCAGGCAACACATAAAATAGAAGGGAGACATCTGCTACACTGCGTGCACCACAAACCTTATATAGCATCTTACATCTAGTGATTCTCTCCAAACATAAATGTGCAAACATGAGTCATAGGTTCCTATCCTTGGAATATTCATTAAGCACTTGCTGCCCATAAATTTAACAAACTTAAAACCATGTGCAGTTCTAAGATCTATTCCTTGAATTTAAATACTACTAATTTTGTTCGAATTCAGAATCCAACAACTGACAGCCAAAAATTAAAGCAAAAAACATAAAAATGTTTATATGAATCTATAGGGATTTACACACTATCAACAAATATATCATCCAAAGTATATTTCATGTGTGTGCATGCTATATACTCGTATTCTTAATAAAAATTTTGAAGGAGGGAAAACAAAATAGTGTCATCCATCACACCAAGATTTACTAACCGATGCAGCTAATTGCCTCACAAGTAAGCCTTACAAAATTGGAGCTTGTCATAGTAATAATATTAGCGTATTTAGCTTGATAGCCTCAACACGCTCCTTCTCATAAAAAGAAATTTGTAGCAAGTTTCCACTATTTGGTTAGAGACTACTCTCAGGTTGCTAAAATTGAAATAGTTGACCGTGTCTAGGACTGTCAAGCATATTGCTTCTTCTGCGCCAAATTTTGGTTAGAGAATGCCTACAGGTTGCTAACATTTTCGCAACTCAAGTTCCCATTTGATTGCTTCTTCACTTGAAAACTCTTGACCTAGACTACTGTCATGTTGCTAAAAATGTAATAGTTGATAGTGTCTAGGAATGTCGACCATATTGCTTCTTTCTGCACCAAATCTAATCTTCATTAGAGACTGCCTACAGGTTACTGACATGTTCCCAAGTCAAGGCCGCATGCAATTTGCTTCTTCCCTTAAAAACTATTGATCTAGACGTACCACTTTTAAAATAAAAAAGTTGTCCTCCTAGATAGAAAGAATGCCTAGAACACCAAAAGGGAAAAAGTTAGCCCAGATAGCAACAGTAACACATCGATAGAGATGTGAAGTTTGTCACTTTCATTGAAGCATGTTACCAAGTGACATTGGACTACTTCAGGATGCAGCTTGTGCATGATAATTAGATTCTTGTTAGGTAAAGCACTAGTGAGTGCTCTAAAGAATAAATGGAGGTGTAAAGGGTTTGAAAGATCAATATTCTAAAATTAGGCACATTAATGATTAAACATGAAACTAACAGAGAATCTAAAAGTTAGGTTGATGCCCAGCAAACACTAACGTAAACCCTATTACAAAAGTGATTGCCTTTACATCTGCATATCATTCACAACAATTAGGACGAAAACTACTGTCACGGTTTTTGTTCTTATTTTTTCCTATAGGCATCGAGAGCTTCAACAGTTCTGCCAATCTAGAAAGTTAAATGTGGGCAGAAAATTAATTTTAAAATTGCTTCCTGTTGGCAACTATAGCATACAACACCTTGTTTTTATTCGTTATCATTAAAAAGAAAACTCCTCGTCTTGTCAGTATAAAGTTTATTTATTATTCTAACAATTCTATTAAATGGTGCGAAAATACAGTTTTACTTGAACAATATAATCACCCTGTTTCACTTCTTTCAACTTTCCAAAGGTACACGAGAAAAGGAGAAAATACCTTAATGCTGCAAATTCAAACTCGAAACGCAGAATACTTTTGTACTTAAATCTTATTTTTCCTTTACATTTAAACTAGTCAAAAACTGAGTTCTTTTGTTTTCTATGTTTTACACTTACTCCTATGGTGTATGGCTAACTTCAGGAAACAGTAAATGAACAAACAACAATTATGTGTCATTTTAATGGAACGACATGACTTTGTTTTGGCATTTAACCTAAAGGCTAAAAAGCTAGTAAGGGTGGTTAATTTGCAAAGAACCACTCCCTCCCTTCAGCGTCAATTAACAAAAATCCTACAAGCTAAGGTAACAGTTCTTGATGAAATCAACATTTGAAAGTACTTTTAAAGCTTTTTTTCTCAGTATCCCTTGGAATATGAGCAGCATCATTTCTCCATCCCACACTACTGCAAGACATCATACCTATTCAAACAAGAGATGCAACTGGGTCAAGAAGCAAGAATCAACAAAAAGGTTGGTTGGTAGAATCATTACTGATTAGCAGTTAATACTAGTGGACCAGAAATATTAAGACTTAAAGAGGTTGTTCGCTAAAATTACCAATATTTAGCACACATTAATATAATTACTCTGAAGCAAATGGGTGGATGGAGATGCAGTTTTGGAGTCCTACTTTACCCTTATATCAGTATATATCATGAGAAAAATCAGGAAAACTCGTTGCTGCCTTTGTAGACACCATTCAGATGTTTGTATTTTTCCTCTTTATAAGGCCGTGGAAGAGAAACCCTCAAAAGGTTATAATGAAATGGGTGTTGCAGTAACTCGACTTGCTTAAATGTTCACTGATAGCCCTCATTGTTTAATCTCATTAAAAGAGAAGTATAGTGTGCGTGTGCTTTCTCAATAAGGCATACACCCCATGATACAAAACAAACTCTCACATTATGTACAGAAACCTCCGGGATACTAACACCTGCACATAGTATGCTAAGCTAAACATTGTCATCAACAAACACAGATAGTAAAGCAGCATGTGGATAGCTAAAACCCAAGTGTGGATCTAAAATAGAACAGCCAACCCAAAATTAAAGCTTAAAGAAGATGGAAATCCAGACCTCGGTGAAGGAGAACTAGCTGAATTGCTGCCAAACCCTGCAAACACATTCGAATACGACTTTGTCAAGTAAGCAAAGTTTGCAACAGGAGGCAATGGAGGCACTCTCTCCCCTTTCCTCAACAACTCTTCCAAATCCAATCTCTGCAACGTCAAAACAGCCTTAGACTCCTTCCACACAAATGCGAGATGCCCATTCTCCATCTCAAACAAAGACCCATGTTTTGATCCCGGGTATCGGAACCCATACCCATTAGCAATCCCGTCCCCTGCATAACTATTCTTCACTTCAACTCTAACATCATCCCCATCTGTCTCCCACGGAAAAGCATCCAATGACGGCTCATCAACCTTCACAATGAACATTGCAGAGCCATTGGGATGAAGCACATAATGAGTCCCTTCCAATATCTTGGTGGCTATTAACAACATTTGACCTTCAACCTCCTCATAGGAGAGCAAAAGGAAGAAGAGTGCCTTCCCTGATTTATCCGCCGACGTTTTGCCTGGTGGCCAGCCGAAGGTGCCACCCCAAAGCCCAGCGTACTCTTTTCCGGCCACGGGTTCTTGATGCGGGAGCTTGTAAAGGGCGAAGCGGTTATCGTGCATATTGGGCCAAGCCCTATACGTAGTCAGCCTCATGTTTGTAGCTCGTAACGTTAATCCTACCGTCTCTCCGGCCATGAGGAAATCCATCAGAGGCACGTGCTTGCTGTCGCCGGTGCCCGGAGAAGACCCGTTTCTCGAAACTGAATTGGACCTCCCCATGATTTTCTTCACTGCTGAGAAGAAGCTCCTCTTCTTGCCATTGCCGCTGGCCCTAGCAGCAGCGGCATCTCCATTCGAGTTGCGGCCTTTACTATGGGGAACCGACCATCTGATCCCCGACGACCGCCAATCAATCCTCCCCCCTCCGCTGAGCTTATGCATCTGAATCAGACGCAATCTCCGATCAGCCACCATCATCTCCTCCTCCAAACTGTTGGCAAACAGGGGAACGCCCTCAAGATCCGTCGGAATCCGCTGCCGAATTCTGCCAGAAACAAGATCAAGAAGCCTCCTCCGATCCACAAACGCCAGCTTGCTGAACTGGGCCTTCGACTCCTCACCGGCAGCTGCCACCGGCGACGTCGAAGCAGATCGCCCCAAAGACGCGCTCCTAGCCTCATAGGCGGGAGCGGGAGCGGGAGCGGGAGCGGCAGCGGCAGCAGCGAAGCTCTTGGCGTGCAGCAGCTGAGGAGAGGAGGAGGGCTTTGAGTCGACCTCGAGGAGGAGGACGTTGCAGCGGGGGTGGACGGAGGCGACGGAGCCAGGGTGGAGGGATTCCTCCCCGTCGGCGCGGCCGTGGAGGAAGAAGCAGAGGCGGGAGGCGTCGGCGGAGGGGGTGACCTCGAAGACGGGGGCCCACAGGAGGCTGGGGCTGAGCTCCTGGGGAATGACGCGGGAGGCGAGGACGGAGAGGTGGGGCCCCCAGGAGACGAAGACCAGGTTGCCGAGCTCGGGGTTCTGGTGGACCCAGAGGCCGAGGAGGGGGGCGGCGGCGGAGAGGAAGCGGCAAAGGTGGCGGTAGGAGGGGAGGGAGCGGCGCCAGGAGGAGAGGAGGCGGTCCGAGGGGACGAACCGGTGGCACTGCGCCAGCCACGCCTTGTCGGCGGCCGTGACGGCGGAGCGGAGGCGGCGGCAGGTCAGGGAGAGGGAGCCGAGGTCCCCGGGGCCCAGGTGGGACGAGATGACGAAGAGGACGTCGTCGGGTAGGGAGACCAGGAGGTGGGACCCGCAGCGGACGCCGCCGCCGGCCATTGGGGTTTTTTTATTTATTTATTTTATTTTCCCCCCCTCTCTCCTGTGGGTGGGGAATGGAGGAGATCTGGGGGAATAGGGAGGTAAGGGTGTTGGGGGAATTTGTTGGTGTTGGACTGTTGGTGGTGGCGTCCAATAAGAAGTGGGTTTGAATTTTAACGGATGCGTTTTGATTGATTGCGGGCGCGTGCGGCCAATGAGATGTGAATGTTAAGAGTGGTGGGCCTTGGTTTGCTGGGGGAAGAGAAAGGAAGATATTTTCGTGCTACTTCGGTCCGTCGAAAGAGCATTGTAGTATTACTAGGGATTATAGTTATAATGCGTGACGTATTAGAAAAGCGTAAATTACACTAGACACCCCATAAACTTTCATCATTTTGCGGTAAATTCCTATGGACTTTCAAAATCACACTAAACACACAATAACTTTTCTGTTTTGCAGAAAGCCTCCAATAAATTTCTTCATTTCGCAGATAACGTCCATAGACTACAATCAGGAAACAACATAAAAATGCATTCTGAAAGCTATTGATGGTTTAGTGAATTTTATCCAAAAAATATTTGGAGTTTTCTGCAAAAGTTATTAAAGATTTAGTACGCTTTTAAAAGTTTTTATATGGATTTTACTGCAAAATGCTAAAAGTTCACGGGGATTTATCATAATTTACCCTATATGCAATTGGTATTTCCGGTGCATGCTATGCATCCACGGCCCATGACAAACTGAAGATAAGATATACTGATATAGCGGGAGGTGCATTCTGAATTAACAATTTAACGTCGGGGTAGGAAAACATTAAATTTGGAGTGTGAGCTTTTTTTCATTTTGGATTTGTCAGATTATACCACATTCCGTGAGTTTTAGAGAGTTAGAAGCTGTGAGAATATTTCTTGAGCTTTTTTAGAGTGTAGCTTACATAGATAGAACACTAATCTAAAAGCTTGTGATCAAAATACTATTTAAATAATAGTAATATATTATAATATTTCGGATGGTAGCCTCTAGTCTAGTATAATTACAGAGTGCGGTTTTAGTTGTGGCTACATAAAAGTCTTGAGTTGCAGTCCATAAGTTACTCAGATTTAACTATAACTCACACTACAATTCTTTTTAGGTGCAAATGAGCTTTGGTTTACATTTTTAATTAAAACAAAGACTCCATTGCCCCCACCCCCACGCTAACGCACGCACTTTTTACAAAGATAGATAGTATGTACCATATTGGTTTCTTTCCATAATAGTCCCTCACACTTTTCATATTTGAAAGCAGCGCCTCAAAACTTTCACATTTAAAATTAGACCCTCAACTTTTCATATTTTGGAATTTGTCCCCCACATATTTAAAGTGCTTTGAAACTAATCCATTTGTTACATTTAACATTCAAACTGTTAACCACGATTAGGTGGATAACCGAAGACGTGTAATAACTAAATCATCAAATCAACCAAAATCAACATTAAATGTACCGAAATTGAACTTTAGAAGATTGAAGCATATTGATTCAACGATAGGTGCATATGTTAATTTGATTTAAGTGTTAATGAAAATAATTTTTTTTAATTTTATAAAAACTTCTGCTTGCATTCTTATTTCACCTACTAACGTATATGAAAATTTATTACATATTATCATATTTGAGAAATTTTTTAATGATATGTATGACTGTTATATGTCGGTCCATTTGAGAAAATATCCCTAGCTCCTCCACTGGCCTCCAACACAAAATCCGAAAAATCTAACGTAAAAGCTTAAAGTGAACTAAATCAATATAACTACAGTTGCATGCGAGGAAGGTACAGTAATTATAACTACATGTAATTTCTAATTATATATTGCAGTCAAAGTGATAGTAAACCGTAGCATCCCTGGCCTGTTTGGGAGTTCATTGGGGAAGGGAAGGAAGGTAAAGATTTAACTCAAATTTTCCCTCCATTCCCCTTCTAAATAGAACTCACAAACTATAAGTTAAAATTAGATTTCCCTTCCTTTCCCCCTCTCTACCCTCCATCCAAACAGGACATAAATAAATGTGTTCTTTAACGGTTGGGTGTGGGTGGTGTTACCAGTTGCGTAGACAACTATTGTGTTAAAAGGAGTCCACCAAGAGCAGCGAGCTTTGAAGAGAAATTTGCAGTCTCGAGAAAGGGGCTGAAAGCTGCTGCCATTGTTGTGGAGTGGTATTTTTAAATGCCAGCGGAGGCAAGAAAAAAGGGACCGACAAAAAACAGAAGACAGTGTATTTTATAGGTTTATTACATAACCTCTTAAAAACCATGTTTTATACACGATAGATTCCTGAAAAAGGGAGGGGAAAAAACTCAAATTATATAACAATAATTCATACGTACCAGTTTCCTAAGGAAGTTCTTTTTTTTTTCCTTCATGCAAACTTGGGAGAGCAGTTCGTTTTTATGAATTAGAATTTCTTCACTGTCTCCTTGCAACAGAGAGATGATCTTCAATTGTTATAAACGATTTTGATTTATTTTTAATATAACTAAAAGGCTAAATTTCAAAAAACCCCCATAGCTTTGGATGATTACTAGATAATCCCCACTTCAACTTTAAGATGTTTCCACAGAACTCCCTAACGACTTCAGATGCAATTTTCACATGCGTGCATAGAATTATTCAAGAAGATATTTTGCTAGTGAAATTAGTGGTTCACGCTTTTACAAGGGTTTTCTGAGAAACATTGAAAATTGAAGGGGGTTTTTTGTAACTCCTAAACTTAAGGGGATTTTCTGATACGTAATGGGGTTGTTTGATAATCCTCCAAAGAAAGAGGAATTTTATGAAATTTAGCCTAAGGGGGTGTTTGGTTCAAGGAAAAGAAATTATAGGAAATGTTTTCCACCTATTTTTGTAGGAAATATTTTCCATCCACATAAAATATTGAGAAGTTAAAAAGGACAAATTTTCCTTTTCTTGTGTTT
>JBAKGM010000200.1:33551612-33566959 GCA_037177215.1 Asparagus racemosus | reverse complement strand
ATCGAATATGACCGAATAGTTACTCGAACAATTATCGAACTATTTGTTAATTATTTGGTTCATTTCCACCCCTACTTCTGATGCCATGTTCAATTTCGGGGATTTGGCAACCGTGAAGCCGAGAAAACAATCAAAGTTAGTGAATAGGAGAAATTTTCAAAAGAGATTCATTTACAACTTTATTCACCAAAATTTGACCTATTTAAAATTTATTTACAAAAAACGACCTAGTTTCAGCCACCTCAACTGTGCAGGTTGAAAACTGGATTGATTTTGAAAAAAAAACGCTTCTTTCTAATTAGTCAGGTTGCCAACTCCAACAAATTGGAAACCTAATTAATTATCTTTCAAAATAGCAGGGGTTGACAACGGTAACTACTTTGAACTGCAATTTTAGCCCTTACTACAAACCCCTGTAATTAAACTAGTGCCTAATTAGTCGGGGTTGCCAAACTCGACTAATTAGAAAGAAGAGTTTTTTTTTAAATTGACTTAGTTCAGCCCGCACTGCTAACATAGTCGAAATTGGATTGATTTTTATAAATAAGTTTGAAATGAGTCGATTTTAGGAAATAAAGATAGTAAACATAGAGAATGACAAATAAGCGGACCTCTGACCCGAAACCGGGAACTGACTGCCTCAGTACAATTCTGCTTTTACTCGTCTAACAAGGCAAATGTGCCACTTGCTTATCATGTAGGTCGGCATAATTTGACTCTAAATAACACAAAAGTTCTAAGTGAGTTGCATATTTTGATATTGACAATTTGTATATTATAAAGTGTGCATCAAGCCACTTGAAATAAATATGAGAAGTACAGAGCAGCAGCCATACAAGGAACCTGACAATTAGTTGACATGCAGATATTTCACAAATAAACCGAGTTTCATATGCTTTCAATCTCATTTATACAGTAAAAAACTACATACATCACATGCCCCAAAAAAAAAAAAAAAAAAAAAGAACAAGAAAATAAAATACGATAAACTTAAATCCTCACTAAAATATTTTAACCCAACTAGAAGATAAAAATCCAATCCTAGCCGAATATGAAGATAAACTAAAACCATCATAAATTTCTCTAGCCCTAATTGCATCGGATCAAATCTTCAAAATTGTTCCCCATAACTTGCTGAGAAGTTTCTTCACTCTCACCTTTTCAAAGCTACGTAGCCAACTCCCAACGAAAAAAATCCCCATGTTAGAAAATATAAACAATGTAATAAGTTAGATTTGAACTAGATTTCAGATCAATTTATAATTGATGGCCTCCATTATGTTGTGGCAGCAAATTCAGCTGTTGTTTGAGAAGTAGCTTCACATGAGGAGACGCAGATGGTAGTTTTTGCAGTGTTTCAACGATCCTGGAGAAATCACGGGTCCTACAACGGTTCAACGTTGCCAAAGTCATCCTTTGCAATTGCAGTGCCGCTTCAAGTGCGGAATTGATGCAGTCCACCTCCCAACATGTCCTGTAAAGCCTTCGGATCCTACTTCCCTCCACTACGAAAGGGACGTTAGTGCTTGCCGAAATTTTGAAACTCAAAAACTTTGCTTGCGTCCAAGAACCCTTGATTCTTTAGTTGTAAAGGAAAACGATATGATATCCCAAGTTAGACTTTATGAGAAATCAAAAGAATGGCTAGATGATTCGTATACTTACCATATTGTTCTTTTACAAGCAGTTTCCCATTTCTAATGTCCAGTGTCTTTAATTTTGGAAAGCACCAGAGTGATTTGTACATAGCAGCTGCAACATTTGCCATGAGTATACCGGAAGTAGCACAACTTCAAGATTTCGATACAAAAGAATCAGGAAGTGGGTCATCTTTGATACAACTTTACATTGCAAATAAGTATCATACTATTAAGCTAAACACAAAATTGTTAGAATGTTGTTCATACAATATCTCTTGTTTGAAAAATAATAAACTCTCATTTACTACTGATATGTTTTGTGAGATGATGTATTTCAGGCATTAAAAGGTACGAGTAAGATGTGGTTCGAAACGATGCAAAAATCAACATGAACGTTGATTTCAGCCTTCGAACCATCGATGGTCAAGAGACAACCACCGATAGTCAGCATCTCATCGATGGTTACAGAAGTCAATCGGAAAAAAATAGAAGCAGGAATTGACACTATCGATGGTCTACAACGACCCATCGATGGTCTATAGGGAACCATCGATGGTTACAAGAGACAATCAAAGAAAACCAGAAACTAGAATCAGCATCATAGATGGCTATAGTTGAACCATCAATGACCACCAAGGGACCATCGATAGTCGTGATCCATCATCGATGATTATGACGAAATTTGGCAGTTTTCAGTATTTAATCGCATCCTTTTGTTCACATGTTTGATCTCCTATTTGCAATCAGATTTGGGTATTCTTTCTTATCCTATCAAGGTCAATTTTAGGAGAGTTGGAGATCATAATTAACAATGAAGTTCAAGGAGGCAAATACACAAAAGGAGAGACCTTTATTTTAGGGTTTGAGAGAGAGTTGATCAAATCCCCTGAGTCTCGTTCAGCTTCTTCTCGGCATGGTTTTCATTAGAGTTTGATTCAGCGAGAAGGACTGTCTTACGCTTACATCATTTCACCGCTTCTTCACGGATGTTCATATTCATCGGTTTGAAGAACAGTTTGCTAAAGGGCTGTTAGATTATTTTATTTGTGCTTGATTATTTTTAGGGTTGTATTTCAAACTTGTGAGTTTGACAGCGTACTCAAGCTGGAGTAATTGAGGGTTGGCTAGCTAGTGCTAGGTTTGACGGCATACTCAAGACGAGGTAATTGAGGGTTGGGCTAGCTAGGGTTAGGTTTCTTCCAGTCATTGTGACCAGTTACGTTAGATGACTAGTTTCTGGTAGATTTCAGGGTGCGATCTTTAAAGCCTACTAAATCGGGTTGTAATTCAGGTGAACTCTTGTCATAGTGAGGAAGGCCCTTCGCGAGAAAGAAGAGTGGACATAGGACTTCTGTCCGAACCACTACCGAACCACTATAAAAATCTAGTGGTTGGTTATTTTCTAAGACAGAACATTCCTCTGAAACATGGGCTAGAGAAAGACAGTTTTGACATCTTGAGGCAGAAACTTGATTGATTTAAGATGGGGCTCGTTCTTTGGTTTCTAAGGTTTTTAACCTATGCAAGATTGTAGCCATCTTTGCTTCAGAGACTATGTTTGACTCTAAGGAAAGACCAATGGATTTAGTTGGGGGAACTGATGAAACTCTTTTTCATCACAGTGTTCCCACTACATGGTTTTCTCACCTAAACTTTTTAGAAATTTCCAATCTCCATCTGCAGTTTTCTTCATGAAATCCCCTTAACACATCGATTCTAAGAAAGTTTTTAAAGAATAATCCAATCCTTCATAGATGCGTTGGCATAATCGCCACTTTTCTAGAACGTTTGTTGGCTTTATTGTTAAGAGCAAATAGGATAAATCTAAGCTTAATCGCATCCTCAAATAGTTCCCTAATCTTAATTATAAGATAAACTTTCTCAAACTCGGAGATAAAAATGTAATCGTCTTCAGTTTTATTTTTAAATAATTTTGGAAACATGTTTATGAAGTGCGGTTTAAGCTCAAATTAGCTCCATTGACATCGGATAGCCTATTGCAAGACGGGATTGTATTCCTAGTGGGATAACACATATCTTGAAGAACGGATGGATTAGTATTAGCTATTTCTTTGGTCTTAAAAATTGGTTCAACACAGATTAAATGATTGTTATTATCCCTAATCCAAACTCGCATACACTAAAATAAATTCTTTTTATTTTTTATATCTAAAAATAAAATTAGAGAAAAATATCTAGGAAAAACACAAATTAATTAAAAAGAGATTTTTTTTATAACTAAAAAAGAGATTAAGAAAACGATCTAAAACAAACACAAATTAATTTTTGTAAGAGAAAAACTAAAAGACCTAAAAGATAAAGAGAGAAGAAAGGTAAAAGAAAAAACTAACTAAAACAAATCAAGTGCAATCACTTTGTAACAATCACCTTTAATTCTAGGGTTAAGTCTAAACTCAACTAGACCATCTCCTAACTAAACACTCCTAAAAAGATTGAAGTTTAGTCAGTCAGTTAGCTAGGTAAGGACAGTGCTAGAGGGAGGTCAATGACCAATTAAGTACCTCGTTCCTTACAGAGCGCTTTACGCAACCGCTAAACCTTTCCTTAGACACCAACGGATTCAAGTAAACTTAAGCCGGTTCACTTAAGGATTTCTTGTTCCTTAATGAGCTCGAGTCCTTAGGGGCCAGGAGTTTTAAAAGCTTGGGTTTGTGTAGTGACGAATTAATGATTTGTGGGCTAAGAAAATAGTAATAAAATCCCTCACCTTATCTTGATTAGTGGGTTTTTGCTCTTAAGAGTATTTTTAAGTGAGTGCTCAAATCACTTTGGTGAATTCCTACTAACTATATGCAATGCAACCATAGGAATTAAAGGTCTCTACAAAAGAATGCAAAAATAAAGATTTTTTATTTTTTAATTAGGGTTAACAATCAAACAAATGTTAGAAAGAGAGCTCTTGTTTGAATTTATTATCTTGTTAGTAGTTGTTCAAGTGGAGGGTGAATTTTATTAGGGTTGACAAGAATTTTTTTTTTAATATCTTAATTGTCTCTAACTGTGAGAAATAAAACTAAAAGGTGGAATTGAAAATACAAGAAAGAGGACTTACCTTTTTAAGCAAAGCAAATCTTCAATATTCAAACTTTAAAGTTGTTCCTTCACAAGAAAACACACAAATCAAAGAACTAAAAGTAGAAAAATCCTAAATATAAGCACCTTCCCCAGCAACGGCACCAAAAACTTGATGTGTTGTGGATATATATAGTATCGAGATTGTAAGTGCACAATTAAGTTATAGTATAGTTATAATGTCGATCCCATGAGGAAGGTGTGTAAGGATAATTCTAAAATGATTTCTAGAGTTGTGTATGGACAACTAAGAGTGAAAATGTAAGTGTGGAGAGGTATGAGGAAAGTGTGTGACTGTTTGCAAATAAAAGAAAACTAGAACAAGAGGGGGAAAAGTAAGTGGCCAAATAAAAGAAAAGCAAAGAAATAACAAGAAAATAGAGAAGAACAAAATTAAGAAGAAATTTTAAAAAGAGGAGAAAGGAAAAGGGAACAATGAGGAAACAAAAAGAAATAAAATCACAAAACAACTAAAAATGAAAATAAAAATAAGAAAATGGGAATCAAATCATTTTAGGTAAGCATAGATTATTATATTCCTCTTCTACCAATTAATTCTCTAGTTGATTACCCTAAACATGATCATTTTAAGCACAAGAGAGCAATCCAAAAATCATTAAAAAAAACACACTAATTTCATACAATTCTAAAATTCCTACAAAATTTTAGTTACACATTTTGAAAAAATAAAAATAAAATAAAATCTAGACTAGAGATCATGAAAGAAAGAGAATAAAAAAACAAGAAAAATAAAAACTAAGTACAAAAGTAAGAACAAGAACAAGAAATAAAGATCTAAACTATGAGCATAAAGAAAATTTAACTAACAAAAATAAAAGAGCATAAAAGTAAATCTAACTATAAAAATAAAAATGCAAGAAAGTAAATCTATACTACAAAATAAAAATGCACGAAAATAACAAAGATAAAAGAACATGAAAGTAAATTTATTCTATAAAGCATCAAAATAAATCTAATCTACCCACAAGAAAAGAAAATATAATCCTGAAATATGAATTTCTAAAGCAAGAAAATAAAAGAGAAAAAGAAAAACTTACATTGTAATGGGTTGGCCCCTTGAAAGTAAATCTTCATCTCTATCTTCATCTTTATCTTCATCTTCATCAATCAATAAAGAGAAGAAAAAAATTTTAAAGAGGTAAAAAAATTTATTAATTGTAAATAAAGTTTATCATTTTGGAAGGTCTTTCAATTTAGAGTAACCCTCCTCACCAAATGGAGTTTTTTAAAAAAATTTCACACTCAAACCCCTCACCCTCTACCCCTATTTATAGTCTACAGCAAACAACAAGAGCCATACAGCAAACAACAAGAGCCATTAGATTTGGTTTGGGCCTCAAGGATTAAAGCTCAGCCATAAATTAATTCAGTTACGAACCAATCGGTTGGTCAATCAATTAAAATCTCAAAATTCTAAAACTGTAAATAGCTTCATCTTGTTGAAATAGGCGATTTTCATATATCATATGTTAGATTTCGCCTTCCAGATTAGAGGATAATGTTGTTTCTTTGCGGATGATCATCCTGAATATAAATTTGACTTGATTTCTTTTATTTTGGATACTTTCTTCTTGGGCTTCTATAAGCTGCTTGGTTTGATCCTGGGCTTCAATAAAAGGTTGAAAAATGAGAAAATTTGAGTTCTTTTTTTAGCACGCATTCATTAATTCTTCATTTCTTGTAGATTAAGAGAAAAACATGTTATTATCTATATATTTATTAAAATAAAATAGATAATGAAGGTATAAAAGTGTAATAAAATGTGATGATCGCTTCCCTCTTTGCTGATCGCTCAACTTCAACTGTTCCTACATCTGAAGCTCAATCCCCTAATGGTGGTGCTCGCGGCCACTTCTTCAACAACCTCCATGATCAATGAGGCTCAGGTCATTGGGGTGGCCATGGTAGGGGTCATGGTAGATACAATCGTTATCATAACCAACATCAGCCTCCCTTATTACTTACCCCGCCATGTTGACCCCCCATGCATTTGGGCAACCTTGACTTTTCTCAACAATGACAGATCTGTGACCGATATGGTCACTCCGTTCACAGTGGGAGCAACGGAATAAAGCTGCCTATAGTGCCTCACACATGCCATCCTCAGCGCTATTTGATCCAAACTGTTGCTTGGACTCGGGTGCTACCCACCACATGACACCAACGATCTCATCTCTTCATTACCCTCAACCTTACTCAGGTAGTGACACCATCGTTGCCAGTACTGGCTCTTACATTCCGATAACTCATACCGGTCAAACCTCTTTTAAAGTTAATGATCGTTCTTTCAATCTTAATAATGCTCTTTGTGTTCCTAATATCTAGCAAAATTTGTTGTCTATTTGTGGTTTCTCACACGATAATAAGTGTGTCTTTGAACTTGACTCTAATGGTTTTCATGTTAAAGACAACAAGATGAAGCAAGTTCTACTTTCTAGTACTAGCAACGTTGGTCTCTATCATCTCTCGTCAGCATTCTCGGCATCGGTTTCTCTTTCTCTTTTCGGTGAAAAGACAAGCTCTGCAATTTGGCATGCTCAACTTGGTCATGCTACTCAACCTATTTTACAACATATTCATCGTATTTTTGGCATACCCGTTCAGAGCCCAATAAAATCTCCTTCTGTAAGTCATGTTTGTCCTCTTGGAAAATTATGTTTATTACCCTTTGTGGCTAGATCTTTTAATGCTCAAAAACCTTTAGAATTATTGCATCTTGATGTATTGGGTCCTTCCCCAACATTTTCTTCTACTGGATATCAATTTTATTTCTCTATCATTGATGATTATTCTCGCTATGTGTTGCTATGTCCTCTCCTTTGTAAATCTGATGTCACTTCTATTTTCTCTCATTTTAAAAATTTGATAGAAAATTTGTTCTCCCAGAAAATTTGTGCAGTTCATTATATTAAAACTGTTCAAACTGATAGAGGTGGTGAGTTTACAGATAGACTGTTTACTACTCTTCTCCAGTCTAATGGTATTCGACATCAAATCACTTGCCCTTACACCCCTCAACTAAATCGGGTAGTTGAGCGCAAACATCGTCATATAGAAGAGATGAGCCTTTGCTTGCCCACATCAAGCCAATTTACCTTATCAATATGGGCTTGAGGCTTTCTCCGCTGTAGTTTTTCTCATAAATTGGCTACCAATGCGGCAATTGAAGTTTATCTCTCCTTTAGAAAAATTGATGCGGCGTAAACCAGATTATCAATTCCTTAAAGTATTTGGATGCACTTGTTTTCCTTTACTTTCTCCTTATAATCGTCATAAATTGATGCCCAAATCAGTCAAATGTGTTTTTCTTGGCTATGATGGCTCTTGCAAAGGATATAGGTGCCTTAATTCTTCAACTGGCCGCATACACATCTCTAGACATGCTCTATTTGATGAAGATTCTTTTCCATACAAGGCTCAATCAGAACAAAAGGCTCATACGACACTACACCCCGTCGAACCAAATTTGACTAACGCAACGGAACTCATGGGCATGTCTTCAGTACCTACGGCTTGTCAGCCATGTTCGACAAAGGACCCTACTGCGCAAGATTTTACTCCAGTCCCTGTTGACTCTAGCCCCACAACCGTGGACTCCTCTCCTCCTATGTCGTCAAATGAGCCCTTCTCTTCATCTTCAGCAACCTCTGATGCCCATGCCTCTTCACCTTCATCTCCATCGCGTGTGACCACATCTGACATATCAATGGCATCACCTATTTCCTCACCAAGCTCCGGTACCTCCTCATCCACATCTGAAGACTCACCAAAACCTCCGAAGAAGTTCAAAAGTATCAATTATCTCACTTATGGCACTCCGTGTCATCCATTGCTGCATGCTCTTAACACAATCTCTACTGAATCAAAGGTCTTTGAGCCCGCTACTTTTCGAGAGGCTAATAAATTTCCTCAATGGAAAGTAGCCATGGAGGAGGAAGTTGCAACCCTTCACAGAATAATACATGGACCCTCGTTCCCCATAACCCAACTCACAATATCGTGGGTTGCCGCTGGGTTTTTTGAGTCAAACGTCTCGTCGACAGTTCTATTAAGCGTCCTAAAGCTCGCCTTGTTGCAAAAGGATTTAATCAACAAGAAGGTCTTGACTATGATGAAACCTTTAGCACCGTGATCAAGCCATCAACTATTTAGACAATTTTATGCATTGCCGTATCTCGTAGTTGGTCAATCCAACAACTTGATGTCCGCAATGCCTTTTTAATGGCTTTCTCTGAGAGGATGTGTATATGTCACAACCCCCTGGATTTTCTGATCCAAAACATCCAAATCATATTTGTAAGTTAAATCGGGCATTGTATGGGCTCAAGCAATCACCCGCGCCTGGTTTAAAAGACTTAACCTATTTCTCATTTCACTTGGATTCTTCAATAGTCGATCTGATGCCTCGTTATTTATTCGACATACATCATCTCATAGCCTTTTTGTGTGGGTTTGACGATATTGTTATCGCGGTTAGTGATTCCAAGGAAGTAGACTCATTCATCAATGCACTGTGTTCCACATTTGAAAGTTGACGCATGGGTGAGCTTGGTTACTTACTCAGCATTGTAGCATCTCGCACCAAGCATATGCTTACTCTCTATTAAGCTCTCTATGCTTCTGATCTGCTTCGAAAATTTTCTATGGAGCATTGTAGGCCATGCTCAACAACAGTGGATGCCCATTCTCGCCTATCTTCTTTAGATGGTGATTTGCTTTCGGATGCTACCCAATATCGAAGCATGGTTGGCGGTCTTCAATATTTAACTTTAGTTAGGCCTGATATAACATTTGCAGTAAATCAAGTGTGACATTCATGCATCAGCCTCGTGCTCATCATCTTCAAGCTGTGAAGCATAGACGACACTATATGAAGGGCGCAATCATGTGTGGTCTCTCTCTAAAATGCTCGGCTGATTTTTCCATCCGTGCCTTTTCCGAGTCCGATTGGGCTAGTGATCTGGATGATCGACGCTCCACCACAAGTGCAAGCATTTTTCTTGGTCCCAATCTTCTCTCATGGACAACAAAGAAGCAATCAGCTGTTTCTCGATCTAGTAGTGAAGCCGAATATCATGCCTCAGCTAATACCGCTGCAGAATTACAATGGTTTTGGCTACTTATTTCGTGAGCTTGGTCTTCCTTTGCGACAACCTTCTATATCCATTGTGATAACATCTCCACAAATCACATGGCAAAGAATCCAGTCTTCCATGCTCGCACTCGGCATATTGAAATTGATTACCATTTTGTTAGGGAGCTTCTGAATCGTGGTGCACTTCAAGTTCAATTCGTTCCTTCACATTATCAACTTGCTGACATATTTACGAAGGGGCTCCATACGTCTCAGTTTCTTAAATTATGCTCCAAGCTCAATCTCCATTTCATACCGTTTCGCTTGCGGGAGGGTGAAAGCACATAAACAGAAGTCTCTATTTTATTCCTATAATTATGCGTGCATTATTGTGTAGCTGTAGAATTCCTCAACCACTTCTAGATCCAAGAATTACTCCTCAAGTCACTCCCTGTAATTATATTTGTTACGTTATATAATGAGAAAGCTCACGCCATGCAATTTGTGTTGGCCAAAATAATCTCTCTTATATAACGGTAAGGGGTGAGAATTATAATTTTATATTAATTCTAACATGCCCCCGCAGGTTGAACGCCCTTTTTATGGGTTGAAACTTGGACTCACACAGCGGTGTCAATATTTAGAAAATTCGCTTAAAATTCATGACCGATGGGATTTTAACCTCGGTTGCTCTAACACCATCTTAAATTAAGCCCCTTTAACCATTACACCAAAACTTCAAAGTTATGGTGAGGACCGAGTATTATAGTTTTATATTAATTCTAATAGAAACTAGGGCCTAACCTCAACGATTATTTCTATTAGGTGGGATGTCTAATAAAGGTTCAAGAGGAATAGTACTTGGGGTTCTTTCCGAGAAACCGCCTTTGAAATAGGATCATTCTATATAAATTATCTTTAATTTTTAATTTATACATAAACCATCTTTAAAGAGTTTTTTTGTTGCACTCAACCATCTCAATCCACTTTTCAGGTAAGGTTTTCGGTAATTGACCCCACCTAACCTCCATTAATGAGGATCATTTCTCTAATATACTTTGTATTTAACAACTAATTATTACAGCAAAATCAAAGAAAAACTTGACTGGAAAGTGAATCCAGATAGTTAATTGCAACAAAAACCATATAAAGACGGTTTATATATAAATTGACCATTAAATGTGGGTTCTATAGAATAGGGATTAAAAGTGGCTTCGATCCAAAGATCCTCTTTTAGAAGTGGTTTGGGGGGTAGCGAGGGGGAGAGGCAGAATGCATAGAGTTTGTAACGAGTTAAGTTTACCTAAGTTTATAAAGACTGAAAGGAAAAAAAAATATAAGTGTTATTTATATATTAGTCCCTCAAATCTTCAAAAATTACATATTATTCCCTCATAAGTTCATAACTTTATCAATTTCCTAAAGGCCTTGCAATTTGGTCCCTTAATGACCAAAATACCCCTCAATTTATGTTTTCCCCCCAAAACGCCTCTTTTTCCAAAAAAAAGTTAACTTTCACAAAACCCCTCAATACTTTGGGGTGTTTCCCACAAATCTCTGAACTTTGTGTTTCCCACTAAAGACCCAAAAATTTTGCCCAAAAAACGTCCAGAATTTCAAAGCGTTTCAAATAACCCTCTAAAAGTTTTAACTTTTCCTACCAAACCCCCTAAAGAGTTTCTCTTGCAATTGATAGACTTTAATATCTCCTCTTCTCCTCTTGTTCTTGCTTTTTGAGGGATATAATGAGAAAAGTTGAAAGAAGTTGGGGAGATATTTAAAAATCTTTGGAGATTAGAGGTTTGTGGAAAAGTTTTCAGGGTTCAGTGGAAAAAAATAAAGTTAAGGGGGTTTCAAGGGCCGGAAACACCAAAAGTTTTGGGGGGTTTTGTGAAATTTACCTTAAAAACATTGATGAGGATATCTTGGTCCACGAGGGGAAAATGCAAGAACCTTTAATATTTGAGGGACATATGAGTAATTTCAAAGATTTGAGGATTAATATAGAATTGTTGAAGATGTTGAGGGACTAATACCAAATAACCCAAAACATGAACAAAATAGTGACTGGTCTGCTGGCGGTTATTTGTTGAAGATTGTTTTGGGTAGGACTACAACTGTCTCCAGCATTTTAATTTAAGGAATTGTTTGTTTTGTTTAGAAATACATGCGCGATGCTGCGGGTGTTTTTTCTAGTACATCATTTATCAAAATGTTAAAATAGCTTTTGAATGACTATTTGCTAAAAAGAGGTGCACGCCACCAATTAGTTTATTGTGAATTTGTATCTCGGTAAAAAATCTTTTCTTTTAGCCACTGCACTAAAACTTTTAATGTTATATAGGAAATTTGTTAACTTGAATACATGTACAAAATTTGAGAGTAATATTATCAACATATAGATTTGCTTTCATTGAATAAATTACCCAACCCAAAATACCATGTTACAAAGGGGATATTAGAAAATAAATGACATCATTTAACTTGTTTATTTTAAAAAAACTAAAAATATTTATTTCAAAACAATAAAAAATTATTATGCACTTATATAAATTTTGATGTCCTTATTCCCCTTGCTTCCCCCATGTGATGCACGGGACTCATAAAAATATTATTATATATAATTACATTGCAATATTATATTTTTTCAAATTATTTTTTTATTTTTCCTCTAGGTTTTATACTATAAGTTAGATATTATTGACATAATAGTTACAAACCCATTAAGATAACATTATAACATTTTTAGAACCTAGATTCTTAGATGCGATATGTATGATATTATTTCTATTAGGTAAGAGTATTTTATTTTATATGGAAGAGGGAATGTCTTTATTAATATGAAAATTAGTTATTTCCTGATATTAAAGAACTTCTATTATGTAATAGTTGTATGGAAGAGATAATTTCCTTATTAATATGAAAATTAGCTATTTCCAAAAAAAATAATAAAGAGTGAATACAAAAGAAAGGGAGAAGAAAAATAGCTACGTAATGAGTAGCTAATGCCACTAAAGCTGAAAACAGAGAAAATGTAAAAATTAGAAAGACATGGGAAAAAGAAAAATACCTTTTAATAAAATTAAAAGATAAGCCGTCATGATTATAGACCAATTTCTGAAGTTTGTAGCTCTAAAAAAGAAAAAGTTAAAATAAAATGGTTAATAGACAAAATTTTGAAATCAAATTAATATTATCACATGACAACTTCTACACAAAAAATAAAAAATAAAAATACAAATAAAAAAAAGATCATAAACCTATAAGACGCTTTTCCCATGATATACATGGTTAAACCTTCAACTTCCTTGAGCTATAACACGCCTTTAGAGTAGCTTTTGCAAAATAAATCAATATGAATCAAATAAAAATTATAACAATTTGGCAAAAAATAAAAACAAAAGAAAATTAGATTTAAAGGATAGTGTTACCAATTTTTTCATTACCATTGAAATTGAATTACAGCTTCAACAAAAGAACCAATATGATTTTGAGATAGATAATAGATTGTAAAATTGTAACATATAAGATGTCATGAAATTAAACTTAATAAATAGATTAGAATAATGAAGATGCTAGGAGGTTACACTTTATGAGTGAAAAGTTAAAAGGTCATGTAGTTATAACTTATAAATGTTGGTAGGGGTCGTTTGCTAGAATCTTGGAATAATAATTATATTTATTATTAATAATAAAATTATATTTAAAAAAATAAAAAGTAAAATTCTAAGAAGTTGGCAACTGGCAATCTAGGACCTTACTTTAGTATATAGTATAGATTAGGGTTCAAAATTTAAATTTAAGGTGTTATTCGTTTAGGAATGTACCTCTAACCTAGAAGGTTATTGGTAAGAGAGGGCTGATTAGTATGAGCAGTTAAATATGCAAGTACTTTATCATCTACAATGAGATATACTTGCATTTATTTATTGTGTTCATCTAAGCCTCACTTTATTTGTCTCTCGAGTGTACACGAGATTGAATGCGAAAGGTAAATAGATTCAATGTGAGTAGCTAAACTCTACAAGATAATAAGTTATTATTGCCGAAGTGCACGTCAAGTCAGTTTCGAACAGAAAATCGAGTCAGATATTATCAGGATTTAAACCACCATGGGATCTCCATTTATTAAGACTGGAAGCAAACAAATCAACCTGAAAATAACCTTAGAGAGAAGCGCCAGCATTTATTAATTCTTTAATTAGACCGGAAGAGAACTCTATTTTATTCAGACTGGAAGTCGACAAATCAGCCTGCATGAATAACTTTAGCTATATTAGCTGTTAACCTGAAGCAAGACCCACATCTATTCTTCAATTACCCAGATTGTTTAGTAAATGGGTTAGATCAACAATTCTAAGCTATTGCGAAAACGCAGTCTCTGCATAGCACGTAGATAGCAACGAATTTTAAGCGATAACAAATTGCAGTTGCTAGAGAACGCGCACTGAAGTCGCTTCTTTTTATTTCTTTCAGCGTACGGGTTACTTTAAAACTTATAACGTTACACCCGAACAAGGAACAGAAAAAGAAAACCTATCAGATATTAGCAAAAGATGACCACTTAACAAACCACCACCATATATCACAGAACATACGCTCAAATAAATTTAAAGCTTCTCAAAAAGGAGATCGATGATTGGAATAACAGACTGATGAGACTTGGTCCGTGCCTGGTGAAACCCCTTTAAAAACCAAGTACATGTGTGTAATAACGACTTCATCGGACAATAAATGTGACAAATTATCATAGTGCACTCATTTTCGGCTATGAACACGAGAAAACTCTTGACCTTCTACAACAACGAATACAAGTATTCTCCTACAAATATGCTTATTGACACGCAACAAGGCTTCTAAGGCTGCAGGATCAAATCTTTGGATGCAGTATTAACCTGCCTCGTGAGATAAGCTTCATATATTTCTACCACTAACCTTGGATCCTTTTCTACCAGCTCTTTATACTCTTCTTTATCGGCTAGTGTGGCCATGTTGTCCATGATTAGAGACAGTGCGGCATCAAGCACTTGTTTGGCATTGTGTCGATGAGCAAATGCATAGCTCGCAATTGCATTGTCATTGTTTACTTTAGATGTCATGAACTTCTCGCAGAAGGCTTTGAGATGCTTCACTTGATATTTCTCTGCCAGGATTAAGAGTTCAAAAGCCATTTGCTCATCAAGAAGCACTTCTGCAGTGTACAAGTAGTGTACAAAGGACCGAAGAACATCATAAGAGACATCGAATATCTTAATCATGCCGCTGCGGCTCTCTTCCATCTCATTATCCAACATTGCTTTGAAAACCGGTGACCTGCTTATCTGAATGGAAACATTAAATAAAGTCAATAGGATCTATTTTGAGTTAAAAGAACCAGGTATCTGTTAAAAACACATATGAAGGAGATGGCTAAAAAAACCTTCACTTTTAGCCAAATTCAAATCCCTTGATGTGTGGACCAAATATGTCCACATCACTACCAAGTCCCATTGAGAAACTTCGTACCAACGTTCTCCATA
>JBAKGM010000200.1:33515103-33534134 GCA_037177215.1 Asparagus racemosus | reverse complement strand
TATCAACATATTAAATACTAGTATTTAATATGTTATTATATTATTATATAAGATATTTTAATTATTATATTTTTAAAATATTTAATAAATAGTTCTAATATATTAGACTAACTATAATATAGTATAGTATAATATAATATAATAAGCATGTCAATAATAACAATATGTTAATTACATTTAATATATTATGTTAGATATTATATTAACACATCCTCAAACTCAAAACTAAAACACAAAACTTAAAATATCTAAAATGTGTTTTGAAATAAATGTTGTGTTTTTGGTTTGAGGATGATTTAGCTCAAAAAAACACCATAATTTCCAAACGCATGGTGCTTTGTTTTTTACAAAAACACCATGAAAACAAGTAAAACACCATGGTGTCCAAACAGAGCCTTAGTAAAGGTGCAGTCAAGAAAATAGTAGGAGCCGCATCTATCAAACTCCGACGACGAAATAAATAATAGGTCACGTGCCAAAATTGTGTTGCTCTCTTGCGGGGCTTAGATTCGACTCTGGTCTGCGCTAAATGCTCCATCAAAAAAAAAAAGAAAAAAAAAAAAAAAGAAAAAGAGAAAACTGCAGGAGCGCATCCATCAAACGCCGACGACGAAACAAATACAGTAGTGTAGCATTGCCAGTTACCTAGTGTTGTGAATAAAACGACACCCAAAATATCACACGCCGTCTATATAGTGGGCCCCACGTGATGTTCATTGCGTCAACGTTTGGGTTCATATGTGACGTGTCAGTGTAATTATTCTAGTTTTCCAGGCAAACTCGTATCTATGGGCTCTCCGAGTTTCTGACCTCCTCCAGTCCTCCGTTTCTCACAGTACCCCAAAAAAACCGAGAAAATTAAAAAAACGCCACCCTATCTGTTTTGTAAATCAAAACCTAGGGTTTCTCTTCTATTTTCACTTCAATTCGTTATTCTTCTCAATCCCTTTCCGTTTCTCTTCTACAATTCGTTGAAAAATTTAGGTTTCTAGGGTCACTGCTGTAGATCTGATAGTGCTATGCTTTTGAACTGTCTCAAAACCTAGTCCGTGGCAAAAAGGGGCAAATTTTAGGGTTTAGAAATGTCAGTAGAGGAGATCAAGTGCAATGGGGAGGTGAAGCAGGAGGTTTTGTCATCAAATGAGGGGTTATTAACGTACAGGAGGAGGAAAAGGATGAAGACGGCAGTTGAATCAAGCTATCCACAAGAATGTTTGGAGGTTTCTGCGGACGAGGAGGTAAAGATTTGTTTTTTTTAAATAGTATTTTCTTGCTAAATTATTATTTTCATATAAAATAGATAATCTCTTTTAATGTGTTTGAATGGTTGTTTATTTGGTCTTTGCAAGTATTTAACTAAAATATCTACAGTTATATGTATCTGAGATGAAGGTGGATCGTTGATACATTGATAATATTTGCAAGCTTTGCTCTCCAATATGAAGTTCCTTTAATTCACATGCACATGATATTCCATTTTAGCAAGGCCAATTTTTGTCCAATGGCCAATTGATTAGTTTAAACATTTGAGTCCGAATGGGATTTTTAATTAACTTTCAGTCTTGCGATGTGCAGTGTAGATCCATTTTAGTGCATACTTGTGTTAGAACAGCAAAAGCTGTATTTAGTTTTATTGCATTGAAGGTGGACATGAATTTAAACATCTGATGTAGTGGTATACAGTTCACAACTTTTATAAACATGAATTTCTCCATGTTTCTATTTCAAGGCCGATGCAGAACTTTGTCATAACCCCACCTAATAATCAATTTTACCTGTAGAAACTTGGGTAGCTCTGCAATGAAGTAAGCAATATTTATTGATTAACTAGAATACTGTGTGAATTGTATATATTGCAAATAGTTGGAGTTTAAGTAATTCTACACTCGCCAGAGGCAACTTTGACCCATAGCCTGTAGCAGCTATTTGTTGAGTATAATACTTCTGATACGACCATTGCATGAAATTCATGTCATTCTGTCTGGTGTCCTGGGTATTTGTGTTCAATTATCCTTCGTGTAAAGAGGATAACTAGAAACAGGATCATTTAGATGAACTCTTAGGCATATATGCATTTGGAAATTGGGGGAAATCAGAGTCTCATTCGACTTAAGGTCAACTGCACCAGTAATTGTGGATTTGCCAACTGCTAAGAAGATTCTATTCACTTCCGAAGACTAGATTTTACCTCTCAAGCAAAGAGGCATACCTAAAGTAATTAGAGAGATGGTGCCCATCTAACCTCCCTTACCTCCCATGCTATATTGCATGTATTACCTGTCTGAAAATTGATTTGTTTCATGCACCATTCAGAAGAGGCTTGAAGCACATGACTGAGTTGGTTCTCTAAAAGTATTTCAACAGAAAATTCCCTCTTCTAAAGTATATGTTGCTGTAATTGTCATTTAATAACAAAAACTTCTCTTACTTTAGGGTGGCTGAGTTGTGGGCCCTAGAAGACTAGGGCGTGACTATGGCTGCAAATGGTTCAGATACAGATCGAATATGGTTCTTACCATATTGGTACCCATTTGTTAATTACGCAGACGAATGTGGATATGTCTTCGTAAATATAACTCATATCGATATCCGCCAAAATTGAATACGGATATGGATCGGATATACACATGCAAAACAGATAGCAAGTAAAGAAAAAATATTGATGGCCCTACGAGACCAGAGATGTTTAAATATAACAAATTTCTCAAATGAGAGTCCATACTATGTTTTGCAAGATGAGATTAGTTCTCTAGATCATCAAAATTTAGAATCTATTAGTCTAACAGTCAAAACAATTTCAAATGTGTGATCAATGCATTTCTTCAGATATGGATCCAAATATTTCACTTATATATCTTTATCCGTATCTATATCCTATCGAATATAGATATTGATGTCCATGTTCTTATCCTACTGATACAAATACATAAATGTGTGTGTGCATGCCTGCATGTATAGATGGATGGATGGAGGGCCCAATGTGACTCACTTATTTTCCCTACACGTAGATGTATATTAATGTGAGATGCATATATTTAATATAAGTTAACAAGGTTCATATAATCAAATAACTTATATTAATATGCCAAATGCAAACCAAATACTAGATTATGATATCCTGATGCTGCTGTCACAGCAACGATTGATGTTTATCTGTATCCATTTTGTACACTAGGTTCGAGTATGTACAATATTATGAAATTCTGATCTTGCTGTCAAAACAACAATTGATGTTTATCTGTCTCATGGTGCTGTCACAATAACAGTTGATGTTTATCTGCCTTGTGGGCTTTTGTGAACAAGCACTAGTCGTATAGACACACCTATGTTTTTTAAACAAATGTTCATGATTCATGTAGGTGAGGGCATGTTCTATGAATATATAACAAGTTCCATTGATCAAGTTTTTTTTGAAATAATGAATTATGGAATAACTCAATCAAGTGAACAGTTGTCAAAATATTTATTTATACTTGGAATTATCAATTCAGCTATTTGATTATTGCATTCTTTAGTAATAACATGGTTTTAATTCTTTGATGATTTAAGAGAAAACTCTTTGGAAGCCTTCATAGTATTATTTCGTAACAATCCTTATGGACTAACTGGAAAGGTACAATCTGTAAGTCCATCATGGGGCACAGAAGGACATGGAAAATACTATCAGCATAATGGTTCTTATTCAATTATTACACTTCCAAAATTTCAGTCATTTAAACATCCCAGTTCCCAATTTGACAATTTCTTTTGTAATAAAATGGTTCTCAAGTTTTGTTGAGTCATCACAACATAAAGGTGAGGTCCGAGGATGCACGTCCTTGTGTGGTTGCTGGATAGTGTATGTTTTCCCCCTCTTTTATTTGAGTGTGCTCATAAGAGGCTGGTAAGGTAACAAATCGACGAGACTGCAGGGGTGAACGAGAGAAATGGCGAGTGATCAGCATTATGCAACACTTCTATGAACAAGCTGTGATCAAACGGTTATGGACCTAAAAAAATGCCTACATTTTTAAGTGAATATTCTGACTGTGGGGTGGCCATTTTTCATTATTATGTCATGGTAGACTTGCTTGAAGGTAGACAACAAAGTGCAATTGATTATAGTAGCTAGTACACTTATTATGTCACAGAGTTTGGTTCTTTAGAACATCGAATGTCAAGTTTTCGGTGAATCCAACTAATTAGAAAAGGTGGCTATAGTTCTCAATATGAGTCCCAGAGGAAGCACGACAAAGGGCAGGCTTAAAAGAATAAGTATGAGGTTAGAGTGAGCATTATGCAAATGAAAATTTGAAGATGCTAAAAGCCTAAAACAGCATTTTGGGGCAAATATAACTAAACAATGATAAACTCATAATACGATCATGTGATGTAAACTTAGACGGACTGAAAGAAAATGTTAGAAAGAGCATTAACCTCCCGCTTAAAGCATAAAAGAAATAATAAGCAGAAGTGCAAATGAAATTTTGAAGATGCTAAAAACAGCATTTGGGGCAATTATCACTAAACTTATAATGCGGCGTAAATTTAGGCAGACCGGAAGCAAATTTTAGAAAAAGTATTAACCTCCCGTTCAAGACTAAAGGAAATAATAAGCGGAATGAGCCTGTTGGAAATATCTGACAGGTTGGAGAATCTTATTTCATGGTGTGGAGGGTATACTCCCGAAAACAATTTGATCAGATGGCTTGTATGTTATATACAAATGATCCAAAAATTTATAATTAATGCCAGCCATTAAGTTTCTGACATGTTGGAATGTGTATCAATTATGCACATGGGCTAATCCCATTGAAGTCCTGAAGCCACCACGAATAAAATGGTTAGTAAAGACCATAATAAATGGGCTTCATTGTCTTTTTTATAGATTTTTGTGTCTGGTTGTAAGAATGGCATATCAATCAGCAAGTAAGAATGGCACATCATTGTCTTCTTTATCTCATTATACACCTTTCACAAAGAATGGCATGTCACTAGTATAATAGAAGGGGGATTGCATAACTGAATGTATCCCTCTTGTTCAATGAGATAGTGACAATACCACGGGGAATTTTTTTGGATACCTCTACTGCAGAAAATATGAATTTTTTACTTTTCTTTTTGGGTTTGTCTAAGGCTGTTTTGAGATTCATTGAGAAAATGTTAGGTGTTAATGTGTCGTAGTAGAAGATGGTTGTGTAAAAATGGAATGAGACTTGAGTCTTCTTCAAGGTCAATACTAAACAGAAAAAGCCCAAAAATAGGTCTCTATTCTTCACATTAATTGTAAGCAATAATATCATGCCTCCAGGATCCGATTGGGAATTCAGACCCCGGGTGCGCAACTACTCAGTTTAGGTTATCAAATTTCCAGAGCAATATTTAAAGATTCAATTTCATTTATATTCCATAAGATCAACACAACTTCAGTTCTCAAGATCATGCTTGTATATCTTAGAATATCTCTACTAATTCAAATTGTGCAGCATTATTACAATTCCATGCTAACACTAAATATAAACTAAAGCGTATATTGAATCTCCCCAGCTATCATATTGTCCACCTGACATAGTAACAAGTACAGACAATTACCAAATATAATAATCTTACCTTATTACCTCACCTTGGAAGTTCGCCTTCAAATATTGAACCTAGGGCACATTATATAACATTGAACAGACTCTGAAAAGTTAATAATTAGGATGAGTATGATGACTTAGCAAGTAATCCATTCATTCCTTAAATTCCAGGTTTGCAGAAACTACTATTCTAATATTAGTAAAACAATTTCAATCTAGAAATCCGAATGGAAAATGGTTCAGAGAGTAACAATATAAATCAGTCTTAAATTTCACGTTCAATAACCAAGTTAATTTAGTTGCAGTCAAAATCGGACTTACAGTAAATTGAACAAATCAATTTCAAATTTCCAGATGATTATCAGATCCTTCAGTTAAAATTCTGTATCATATTCAAAGTAATGTAGGTATCATGTCCTCTTTCATGTTTGATGATTTTCATAGTAGTTCGTAGATTATAGCTATCCATCTTATACCTTCATTGAGAAGCAAGGAAACAGAGGGAAGTATACGAGTTAGAGATTTCTTATATTATAGCTTATCTTGCAGACTTGAAGTTTAATAATGCAAGCCATTTAGTGAAATCAAATGACTTAAATATTATTTGTGTAAGCATATACATGTAATTGTTATATGTATTATTCAATAGGAAGCTTATTTTCACTTTGGCACCCCAAAATTTACCATTCTTTCACTTTGATCCCTCAAAGCTTTTATAACACTTTTAACACCCGAAAGTTCTGATATCTTTTCAATTTGATATCCTTGTTTAGATTTCATTAGATTTTCTATTAAGTTTGTTTCATATGCTTATCAAGCAATATTGCTAGTGGGAACATTTGGTTGTTTGGATCTCTAGCACCTTGGTAAAATGGACTCAAATGTGATGCAGATTTAACAGAAAATCTAACAAAATCTAGACTGGGGTATCAAAGTGAAATGAGATTGAAACTTCAGATATCAAAGTGTTAAAAACAATACTTTGGAGTATCAAAGTGAAAAAGTGAAAATAAGCTTATGTGGAATAGGTTCTGCATATTAGAATTAATAAATTCAACGGTAACTCAATTTGCTGTCATTTGATTTGTTTCAAAAAATTGATATGTCATACATCAGCTAATCATAAAACAAGTGTTTGTTTCTGTCTGCACTTCAAAAATTCCTTTTAATGTATCTATTGAAATATTCTATTTTCAATGATTTGTAAAATTTAATGTCACATTTTTCTGCAGTTTGAATGCATGTGACCTATTGGCCCTGGTTAGAAAGTAGAAGAAGATGACACTAGAACTGCTATTCTTCATACCTAACAAATGCCCAAAAGTTGCTTGTCACAATTTGTTTCTCTTCTACGCCCAAATTTAGCCATAAGCAATTAGTGAAACTTGGAACGTTTATAACCAACTTTTGCCTTTGTTTTACCTGAATTTCTTTACCCAAAAAACCATAGCCAATAACTGTTGGGTGTGAGTATCATTATATATGCTTGATGCTATGCCTTGGCTCATAAACTCTTATACCCAAAACATGACCTATAGCCTTTTTTGAGTTCCTAAACAAGGCAATCATGAATTATTTTTTCTCTTTGGGTGCACCTAAAGTGAAGGACTTGATCAGAAAGATATGCAATATATACTTAATTAATACAATATTAATAATTTCAAAATTTGTTGATATTTTTAAAAAAGAAACTTTATTATTTGGGAAAAGGCCTGGGTTTGACATCTTTTGATGTTTTTAAAATAAGTCATTTTTATCATTGTGAAACCATGAGCAGTTGAACTTCATTTTCTGCCTTAATCTTTTTGTCTGTATTTCATTCTTATCATGAGTTTATATGCTACTAATAAGATCAACTTGTGAATTTAGGGTATGCATTTGGCCTCCAGTCATGGGAAAGGTAAGGATTTCGGCTGGGAGCACGGAAAGATGGTTGATGGAAATAGGTATCATTGGAAATGCAACTGGTGCAACTTTATTGGGCGTAGCGGTGGAGTTACTAGGCTTAAAAAACATCTTGCTGGTGGATGGCATGTAAAACCATGCCGAAGGGTTCCAAGACATGTTGCACACACTATGAATAATCACTTAAAAGAGTTGAAAAAGAAAAGACTCTTCAACAGGAAGAGGAAGAGTGAGCAGGATGACATTGATGCAACAAACTCAGGATGTCGTCCATTAGATATCTTTCCTGATGTGGATAATGAACAAGTTGGTTTGAGCATGGTCGTGGCTAATGGCACTGAGCAATCTGGAAGAGCTGCCCAAAGCTTTGAAACTGAGAGTCAACAGTCGAGGGATTCTTATCCAGAATCAAATTTCGCAACACAACAATCGTTTGACATGGCAAAGGTAACATATAAGTGTAATTTCTTCATCTTATTCAATCACATGCCCAAGAGTGTTTTCGACCACTTATGGTGATTTGTTTAAGAAGCATCATTAAGTCCTCGCGTATGAAAATAGTTCTATATCAATATACATGTAGTTTTTGACCACATGGTGGTTTGTTTTTAGAAACATCATTAAAGAGAGTAAAACAGAGTCAGATTGATAGGAAAACTACATGTATATTGATCTAGAATATTTTCATAGGTGAGGATCACGGGCTTATGGATTTGAAAATGCAGGTGACCGATGCTTTTCAAAAATCCGTGAGAACTGCTAGAAGAAACAGGAGTGCCAATCGTCGATCAAGGACCTCTTATAGAAGGACAAGGACTGCCAATCAACAACCTAATGCTGATATTGTTGAGGTACAATAGAGTACAACAGTCTTTCTGAAAGTTCAAGGAATTAAATGTTGTAGGGCACTCCAGTTGGCTCTTTTACATTTTGTTGTTGGTACATTTATCGCCTGATGCTGACTTAAATGGAAAGCTATACTCTATGCCATTTCCCCTCGAACTTACATTGTTCTGAACCTTTTCATTTTAGAGTTTTTGTCATATTAGACCCTAACTTTAATCATAATTTTATATTAGGCCCACAATATTCATACTTCTAATTTACACCCAAATCTATTAGTTGTTTTAAATAATATCTTCTGTGTAGATTTAACTGCGGTTTGGCAACTTCTATTGTTATTTAAAACAATTTAATATCTTTAAAGGTGTAAATTAGAATTATGAAGATTTGAGGGCCTAATATAGTATTAAGAAAGAATTTAGGGTCTAATGTGACAACTTAATAGATTTGGGGATTCAAATAAGAACTATGAAGTTCTGGGGGCTTAATATAAAATTAAGAAAGAATTTAGGTCTAATAGACAAAGATCTTTCATTTTTATTACAATATAGCTATGTCAGTCAAATTTCCCATTTTTATATGCAATCTTGTGTTCAGCAGGCTACAAAGGAACCTCACAACACAGTGTTACTTACTGATTTATCCAAGCAAGGTGACCTTTCTAGCACAGATGGGCACTGGAAGAGTGTGTTGCGAGACATGCTCCAATTGTTAGATGCCCATGAAGGCGGTGGTATTGAGTGCAGTATCAGTGATGCACTAACTCATGGCCCTCCTGCTATTGTCCCCATGGACACTGCTGAACCAAAGGTTTGGTAGTAATTTCATTCTTCTGGATTATCTTCAACCGTGATTGACATTTCAAATTGAGTAACTAGATAATCAGATTGTGTTCATTGTTACAGGATAGACATAAAAGCCATTTTCAAGTGCCAGGTCAGTCTATAAGGAGGGATATTTCTGAAGATAACTTGGTGAACATATCGGACACTGGGACCTTTGACCAGTTGGACGCAATTGCTAATAAGCAAAAGTGTCAGAATGCTTTCTTTAAAATTTTATGTTCAGAGAAGTTTGCTTTGTTGTGCAATTTACTTTGTGAAAGCTTCCAAGGCGTCAACACAGAGAAATTGTTTGAGATTAGCCAAATTAACTCCAAAATGAAAACCGGGGTTTATGGACTGTCACCAGAATTATTTAATCAAGATCTTCAACAGGTATCATCACTTAATTATTTTTCATTTTATCTTTACATACCATCTCTGAATATGTAATCTTAGAATTGGTTCTTGATTTTTAGTGCCTGTCGGGTTCTTTTCAGTGTAAATTATTTATGTCGTAATATGTTTTGCAGATTTGGAGAAAATTTAAAAAAGTTGGTGAAGAGATGGTTCTTCTTGCAAATAGTCTTTCAAACATGTCAGAGGAGGTTCATCAGAAGCAGGTAACAATTGTGGAATGTTTTTTTTTTCTTTCTGCTGTCTTTCGTTATTGCAGTTGGGTTTGTTAATATTCCATATTATAATCATAGGAGTCGTAGTGTACTAGCGTTTTCCAAGTTGAAAACCTGGGATGCAACACTAGTGCCATTGATTCTCATTGACTTTTTTTTTCAAAGACCAATTAATGCACTTATATAACCAGTCCTCTTCATAACAAATAAAAAATTGAATTAAAAAAAAAACCAAAACACTAAAAGTGGAAACATCAATTCATCTCTCATATTTGGTTCTATCTTAGATTTTATATGCAAAATGTCATCCATTGTGTCTGGAGGCTTTGGCAGCCCCCTTGGCTGTCTCGTGGCCCTCTAAATCTTTGTCAGTATCTGGTACCCTGGGTCACCTGGAAACTGTGGTTTGGGTGCTGTATCTGTGTCAAACACTTGTCGGACACAAATTTGCCGTGGACAACAATGGACACGTGTGGTTCAAAGCAAAACCCGATTTTCCCCATTTGTGATAACCCTAAACTAGTTGCTTTGGTGTATTGGACTCTTAAAAACCAATAGGTTTCTGAACCAAAAAACTGAAACCCATTACTCAAATATTTTAAAAATACCCATGGTATCGCGTGTGATCAAAACTAAGCTTTTGTGTGATCAAAACTAAGCTTTTGTGTTAAGCCTTAATTTTTAGTTTGATTTAAATTGATTCTTTTGTGTGATCAAAACTAAGCTTTTGTGTTAAGCCTTAATTCTTAGTTTGATTTAAATTGATTCTTAATTGTTATAGATAGTAAAAGAAACATACAAATGTTATAGGTATTTTAATTCAATATTTTATCTAATGGAAATATTGTATATGTGCCCCCATATCCTGCCTTTTACAAATTTATTGTGTCCTGTGTCCATGTCCGCACCCGCACTGATATCCGTGCAACTTATCTGGTACCCTCTAGAACAATGGGCAATATCCTCGATTGATGTTTTTGCATCTTTCATATCTCAGACTATGGATAGTGTTTGGTATTAATTTTGAGTTGTATACAAGGATGATTAATTTGTAGTGCATGCACCAGATCCTGTGTGTAAAGGACCAGCAGGAGCACCCATTTATTATGTTTTTGGGGAAAATGTTTCTCTATTTTCTATTTTGAAGATATATATTTGATTTAATTCTTTGCAACTTTTGTCTTTTTCCTCTTTCTCTTCTTCTTCCTTAATCATAGGGTTAAATTGTGGATAAACCCCGTATACTATTGCCAACTTGGTAGCTTCAATTTTATCTCATAATTTTTCGATCTTAGATTGTATTCCCAAAATGCCCTCAAGTCTCTTGTGCTGTCTCGTGGCCTTCTAAATCTTTGTCAGTCTCTGGCAGTCCTCTACAATCAAAAAGTATTTAATACTAATTTTGAGTTATGTACAAGGATGATTGATTTGTAATGGATTTACCATATCCTCTCTTGATTTTTATTTATTGTTTTAAGGGGTTTTTGTTTGTGTTTTTTGTTTTTTTTTTGCAGCACACATTCATAGTTTTTAAGAAAAATGTCTTTATTTGATTATTTTCTATTTTGAAGAGATTTTTTTGACTTTATTCTTTGCGACTTTTGTTTTTTCCCATCCTTTTCTTCTTGTTTACTCTTATGGTTAATTGCGGTCCCCATGAACTGTTGCCAAATTGAACTTACTACCCATGTAGTTCTATTGTTGCAGGTAGACCTGCTGAGTGAAATTTTTTTGACCCATTTCAAGGGGTCTATCTGCAATAAAACTCTTTCAGGAGGTCCTCTCATACCTTGAAAGTGCATGTATCCTGTCATTTGTAGTTAGCTAATAATAAACCAACTAAAGATTTCAATGCTTCATGATATTTCGATGCTTGCCACTATCCTCATCAACTGCATTATGACTCATTTCACATGTGCATAGGTCGGAGAAGACTTGGCAGGGGAAGCCTGTCCGAAGAAATGTGAGGCAAGTGATTCTCTCAATCTCAAAGTTTTACACTCTTTATTATTTGGGATTGGGATGTCCAAGATGCTATATACCTAAATATTACCAGATACTGCCCATAATAATCTTCTTTGCCTCCACTAACCTGTTATAACCTTTTCAATTCCCATCTTTTACTCAGGAGAATTCTCAGGTTGTTGCGGCAAGGAATTCCAATGAATCAGATACCGGGACACAGTTCCCCTCCTGTGAATCAGTTCCCTCCACTAAACTAGATCAAACAGAGGCTTCCGGTCTTTACAAAATTTGTAATTGCAAGCAATGTGGTAATGAAGCGGATCTTGACAGCAGTCTTACATGTATTGAATGTGATTCTGTGTACCATTTTTCTTGTGTTGATCCTACCGTCCAAGAAATCTCCACTAGAACCTGGCACTGTACTTCCTGTGCTAAGGAAAGAACACAATCTTCTGAACCTCCTGTAAAGAATACTGAAGAAAATGGAATACACGATAACTGTGCAGTATGTGAGAGGCTTGAGATCTCCGAGCCAAAAGAGCTCATCAATGAGAGTGACAGGACTGCAGTAGCTAATGGCTCGAGGGAGAGCTCAGTTTCCAGTATGGAGTCTGATGAGTTGCCAGAACCATCAAGGACTGCTTTGGCTCGCTTATGCAAGCACTGTGGAACCTGTGAAGATGAAGACAAGAGATTTCTAATATGCGGGCATAGTCAATGCCCTTACAAATATTACCATATCAGGTGCTTGACGACTAGTCAGATAGCAAGCCTTCAACAGATAGGCCAGCATTGTTGGTATTGCCCTTCTTGTCTCTGTAGAGCTTGCTATAGTGACAGAGATGATGACCTGATCGTCTTGTGTGATAATTGTGATGAGGCTTATCATACATACTGCATGAGACCTCCTCATAGTTCGATTCCCAAGGGTCAATGGTATTGTCTGAAGTGTAATGTAGCGAGGGCTAAAGAAGGAATGAGAAGGTATGAGAACTTGGTCCTACAACTGCATGGAAAGAAGGATCTGAAGCAGGGAAATGAAGGTAATCGATCGATGGATGTGCTACTCAGTGCTGTGGACAAGTTGAGCTCTGAAGAGAATTTGGCAGCCGGAAAGAATCAAGAGTGAGATGAAAACATCATTGTTTGTAACTTGTACGCTTCCTTAGATGTTTTCCTTTGACTTCCATGTTATCAAGTCTCTTTAATGCGTGTAATGTTGGAATCTGCAGTGGAAGAAGAGAGAGGAAAGAGTAACAAATGTAACAATTTTGGCAAAGTATGGTAGTGGCAGATGCTTAGTTCCTTATAAAGTACTGAACTGCTTCTATACAATTTCAAGAATTTTCTAGGCAATACGATGCCACTGTATTCATATTATGATTAGTTGAATCGTCATGAAGAGTGCTAGTTCTCTAGCAGACGATTCATGCTCCAGCATGGTTCCCATTGGTTTCCATGACAAGGACCGTTGATTTTTACGCCTTGCCATTCATGATTCTCGACTTGGAGCTTGCTTTGCTGAATGCAGCTCCAGCTTGAAGAGGCAACGAGTCTCTAGCTTATCTTCTTCCAAATAAAATTTCGTCTCTTATTCAGAAGTACGAACTGCAAAGGTGCCGGTATTTAATATAGATAAAATTCGCTTGAATTTTTTTTTGGTTAGGTTATTTATACCAGAAAGATATTATCGATACTGTCTTCTTTTTTATTCAAAATCATAAAGGGTTTTTTTGTAAATTATTTTTTTAAACCAAATCTATCCAACTTTTTCTAGTTTATATTAGCCTCAAGACAACTATTACTCTGTCTTTTTCCATATTCCCCATCCAAATGATGTGGAATGGTAATTTCAAATAAGCTGGGTAAAAAAAAAAGGCACCCAAGTGGAGGAAAATTCAAGATAATCTCGCTTATACATGTATACGTACAACCAAGTAGCTAAAAGTACATCTTGGATATGCTGTCATGTCCCTGCTTCACATCTCCACTCTTCTCGTCAGGTCTTTCTTGTCGCCCTCCCAGCTACAAACACATCCAGGCCCATTAGGCCCAATATCAAGCATTGGATACCTCAACCCCCCATATAACTACAAAAAACATAGATAAATATTTCTCTATGCAACAATGATAATGTTGGCCATAATGATTTTGGGAGGAGTTAGGTTGGGGAAGAAATATGAGAGTGAGAAAGGAGCCAATGGGAAAAAGACTGCAGGGTTCTCATGTCTGCTCTGTAGTGGGCCTGAGTGAAGTGGAGTAGGTCGGGCCATGTGAAGTCTGGGTAAATCCTGGGCTGATCTTTGCTTACCAGAGTGCTTGGGGGTTTAACCACTTTGTCCTCTTTTGGGCAAACAAAGAAGGCTAGGGACTTCCTCTCCCTTTGACTGTTCACTACTGCTCTATGGAGGCAGCTCTTGTATCTCCCGTTTGACAGTGCCTGCATGCTCAACAACCAAACAAGAATGAGAATTTTTTTATTATATCCTATAGTTGATAGTTTTATTAAGACTTAATGAATATATCATGAAGGAAGTGATGGATATGGGTGGCCCCTAATCAGCAGAATTAGCTATAAAGAGATGGACTAAGAGCAAGGCCTCTTCAAATTGTCACATCAAATATTGTGGGCATCATTTTTATCTTTATGAGAGACGTGATCTTATAACTATCAAACCCTATCATGAGTCATGAAATTATGAAGAGCGCAGGCTTTTTGGAGATGTCATTCAAATTCAAAGCGTAGTTGACTTCTTTTTTTTTTTAATACATGTATTTACTTTAGAATACAAATAAAATAGATGTTTGTTTACAAGCAAGCTATTCTTGAAATGGGTAAACAAATCTGCTTATTACCCTGTTTTAATAAATCTTAACTAACAAATTTATGAATTTAATAATTTAGATTTAATCGATTAAATTATTGGCGTTACCAAATGAGTTAACTAGGTTAACCCTTTTTCTTAGTAAGAGAATTAGAGTATCCAAATCATAGGAGTTGGGCACATGAGCCAACTATGAAGCATATGGTGGAACTAATTAATAATCTTGTACGCATCTACGTCAAGCCACTAAAACTGTTTTCGATCACTTCCATCATTTTCTACAAAAAGCGTGTTACTTTGTAAAATTTCTTTATTTAGTGTCAGCTCCCTTTGAGATTTGTACTTGCATGTTACTAAATAAATAGGGAAAGCCCAACTTTGACAGTTGGCTTACAAAGGTTTTTAAGTTAATGATTGATGATCTAGAACCCAAATGCTTGGAGTTTAGTTCCTCGTAACATTTGGATCTCTTGGCATTTTCTATCATTAACCAGCTAACCCCACTTGAAGACAATGATTGTACTCCGTGCACTAGTGTGGCTTCCAATATTAGAAAATTTTTATCTTAGAAAACCTAATATTAGAAGATTTTACACTAAATTAAAGAAGGATAACTATTATGAAACACCCTAATTCAAGTTTGACAACTTCTTATGAAATTCTCTAGTATTATTGTTTCCATTACAACATCCCTTGATGTTAAAAAAAATTTGTTAAAACCCATTCAATTTCTCCAAAATATCCCTCAATAGTGCTACTCTCCTTCCTCAAAACTATTGCAAAATCCATATCAAATCCAAACAACCATGACCATTGACAAATAGACATTAGTAAAAGATCAAGGTAATCTCTTCAAAGTCATTGATTTTAGTTTCTATTTGATGTGGCTTTTAGTTTCTAATCTTTATTTGTTTATTTCGTAAGAAAACATATTTCTAATCTTTGTTTTATCTTTATAAGAGAAAGGAAAAATATGTTAAGAGGAAGAAGAAGATGGTGGAAATGTAAATGGGTTTTAACCATTTTTTAACAGCATGGGATGTTATAATGAAAAGACAACGTTCAGAAGTTTTATAATAAGTTATCAAACTTGAAGGGAGGTTTCATAATAATTAACCATTAAATAATATCATGTAACTAGTGATGTGCAGCGAGAGAAGCAACGGTACACTTAGCTTATAATGTGTATAGAGGAAGTAAGAACTTTAAGTGCACTTGAAGGCTTAAGTAACGTTTAGTGCATGTGAATCTTGACAAACCCTAGACGCCCACGTCTTGAAGTTAGTAGGTTTTTGTAAAGTTCTTCCTAGTTAATGGAAAATGTTGCTTATCAGTGGTTTGTTGGAAAATGTTGCTTATTCTCAGAGAGGAAAAGAGTAGGCTTCCATGTAAAAATTGTCAATCAAGAAAATAACCAAAGGTAAAAATGTGCATATGATATGTTTCACTTTGGGAAAAGACAAAAGATAGAAATGATGAGCTCTGGCATGTAATGTTTATATCTGGAAAATAATAATGTATTTGATTAACAAAAAAACATATTAATTTGTTAAGAAAGAGAGAGTTAATCTTTTCTATCAACCTATTGTGCCAATGCCTATGCTAAACACCGACTTGAGTAATTGTGATAAAATGATCAAGTTGTGATAAAAGTAACTAATAATTATGATTTTTCTAATTTTGGAAAAGAAATAAAATGAAAAGTTTCCCAAAATGTATCATAATAAAAATTAGCATATCCCAGATCACTACATATAGATTCTAGAGGTGGCTCCTATAGGTTCTAGAGATCGTTTCCATCGCGATGTAGTACTTATTCCCACATAAACTTCGCACTTCTGACTAAATAAATGCTTTGATACTATTTGTCAACACTAGGACCCACCAAGTGCCAAAGTTGACTAGTCAATATTACACTTGGCTTTCAAGACAGACTATTAGTGGGGCATCACAATCGCCCCACCTTTATTATGCCCACCCTTTCTGTGAAATCTATTTAGTGCAACACATAGTTTAGCTTAATCCACTGTCAAAATTAATTAGTCAATATTACACTTGACACATTGAACTCATATTATATAAACCATTCAACCCCTCAATCAATATATGATAAAAGACTATGTTTTGATTTGTTACAATTCAAATTCTCAAAACTCTAGAAATCTACGAAGACAAATAGAATAGAGCAAAGGCCAGAACAGTAACTCGCCCAACTAAACGACAAAGAACCCAACTCCTACAAACGACAAACCGAGGCACGCATGGGGCCCATTCGAAGATAACCAAATCCTCATTCGATCCAAGTAAGCCCCAAATAACAAACACAAATAAGCCAATCTCCACCTCTAACTCAATCCTTGGTCCTCTTTTTTGGTTCCACTACTTCAAAAATACACTCCTCCATTAATCCAGTAAATTAACCCGTACTTTATACATATTAGCTCTATGCTTAATTTTAAACTATCTATATCTAATTATTAATTAAATATGTTAGACATGAACTGTCATCTCATTTATCAACTAAATTGCCAGAAAAAATAATAATATTGCCTGCTTACCATGAATGTATCCCCAATGTTGATGACAAGTGCACCGTGCACTGGCCGGATTGACTGCCATTTATCGTCCACGAACACTTCGAGCCCATCGACATTGTCTTGTTGGAGAATTGTGAGTGAGGTTGGATCACAATGAGGTCCGGTGCCAAGAGTTAGCTCGGGCTCTTGGCATGGTGGATAGTAATTGCATCGCATTATTGAGCTACACTCCTTAAAGAAATCTCTATAGTGATGCCTGTCAACGCCTAAACTAATTGCTAAGAGTTCCATTATGGAGAGAGAGAGTTTGTTCATTGCTTCGCAATATTTTTGGTACACAATCCTGAAAATAATCAAGAAACACAAACTAATTATCAAAATTGATTATATAATTTGTTTTAGGAAATTTCTATATACATATGAGGGGATTTTCTCATATAAAATGATGTGGCACAATCTCCACCAAGTCAAAAAAAAAAATATTGCATATTAAAAAATATAATATGTAAGAGTGAAAAGGCTGTTGCACAAAGTGGGAGGCAGCCTAACTTCATAATTGCCAACCAAAAATATAATAAAAAAAATACATAAGAGTCTATGCCTACAAGTGCATGTTATACGAAAATAACGAATTTTTCAAAAAAAATATTACATATTAAAGAAATATTTAAATCAAGTTTTAGATTTTAAGTAGAAATGCCCATTTCCTCGCAATCCTTTCCCGTTAACATGTGATTTAAGAAGTATGAAAACTAAAATGAGAAAAGGGACACCACAAAGGACAGCAGAGGTAGTATTTTCAGTCTTTTAGAGCTTCTATTAATGGTTTACATGTGGTTTATAGTGTGATCATAAGTAGGTCAAGTACAAATAAGTGATTTGCAAGGTAGTATTTTTAGCCCTTTAGAGCTTCTATTAATGGTTTATACCTGGTTTATAGTGTGATATGAGTATGTCAAGCACATTGTACACATAAATGATTTGCCTACTAAAAAATGTATTGTTCCACTTCCATCTAGTCAAAAGATGATAACGTTTGCCCTCCCAAAATTGTAGAATACTTGCATCTAGTTTACAAGTTAATTGCAACTTTTGGGTTGAAGGATAGAACTAGTTTACCCACTTAGGAATGACCTTATACTTTGAGAGGTAGGAAAATAATTTTATGGAAACCATGTGAACGTTATACTTTTTTATTACATCTTTTTTTTTTTTTAGATATTGGTCCCATTCACGAGTATTTGAAATGATTCTCCGAATACTTATATTTTAAATTAGTCTATAAAAATGTTTAAGTTATGCTATATAGATCTTGGATTGACTTGGTCTAAACTGGACTGGTTCCAACTAATTTATGGCGGAACCAGTTTAGTTGTATCACAATAATTGTAACTACAACTTTAATATATATAAAAAAGCAATTACAATTATGGATTTGATGGTTATGTGATTATGGCTCATTTGGCAAATTGAGTTATTAAAAGATAGAAGTGAAGAGACCAACACCATCCTGCATGTTGGGGAGTAAACACGTCCAACTTAATGGACTTTAATCAGAAGCTATGAAACTAATTTTAACTCAAAAGTTTGTACAAATATAATGTATCTTAAACAAAAGTTATGAACTAATTTTAACTCAAAAGCTTGTGAGTAGAACCTGATAACAACGGAGACATAGCATGGCTATCAGCATCCTGGATCTTCCAACATATGCGAGGCACACTTGACCTCAGTCAACTTCCTAATACTTCTGGAATTGTTGAAGAGTAAACGGGTCCAATCTAGAGTTAATGAGCTTTAAATAGAAATTAAGAAAACTTATGTCACGCCCCGCTTCCCAAAATACGCGGAAACGGGACGCGAGCAAACCCGCGACGTATTAGATCGGGGAGTATAAAATTTAAAACTTTTCTCCTCAACCTAATACGCCAAGCGTCAAGAAAAT
>JBAKGM010000200.1:33497232-33515003 GCA_037177215.1 Asparagus racemosus | reverse complement strand
TATATATATATATACTTTTACTTGTATTTAGTACTTATAACGACACTAGAATTAGTATAGGACGCTGCTAAGACGGATAAATTACTTTTAATGAACTACATAAAATTATTTGATGATACCACTATGATAAAAGTCTGGATTTGTCACTAATTGTAGAAAATTTGTAGATGAAGTTATGCGAGTTGTCTTTTCTTCCTTTTTTCCAATTGTAAATGAAGTTTTTGTTGAGAAAAAGGAGATAAATAACTTGATTCTATGAAAAAGGGTGAAAATATGCATAAAAAACTGAGAATATATAGAAATAGGCGATAGTGCTATTAAGATTCGCTTTAATGAAGAATGACAACAACATCATTCAAAAGCGTGTTAATATGTACTTTGCAAAATGAAAGTCGCGAGAGAGAACGAAGGTAGGGATGGGCTGGGATGCGTGCGGGTTGGAGCGGCCCAGCCCGTATTGAATCGGCCCAATCTGGGGTCGGGCTAAATAAGGGTCGGTATTCACCTGATCGATAGGCAGAGCTAGGTCAAACCTTAAACCCAGTATCAGAGGCATTAGCTCGCTCTGAATGAAAGCTGCCTCGGTTAAGCCAGACCCAGCCCGATATTTTTCCTGTTTATGGTGTGGCAGCAGGCCAGCATGCCAGAAAAGCCGAAGGTCCTCTGGGCCTTTGGCTTTTGGCCTATGGGGCATGCTGTCTGCTTGCAGGGAATTCCTGTGAGCAGACAAAAGAATTTATAACTAAATAAATTAAAAATAGTAAAAAAAATTAAAATTAAAATTAAAAAATAAAAATATATATTATTTTATAATTGAATACAAGCTCAATATAGTTAAAAAGGTTAAAATATTGAAAAATAAATTTTAAAAAACAATGGGCTGACCCACAACCTACTGGTTGGGGGTCGGCTCAAGCCCGGTCCAAACCTAGGCGGGTCGTGGGCCTAACTGCACTAGCTTGAGATTAGAAAAGTAGGACCGGCCCACTGTGACCTGCTTTGACCCGTGGTAAACCCAACATTGCTTTTAAACTAGGCGGGCCCGGTTCACGGGCCTGAACCAGCCTCGCCCACGCCCATCCCTAAAGGAAGGAAGTCATGTGATTGCTTTAATGATCAGCTATTTAAAACATTTCTAGAATAATGATAATTATACTATCTTTTCCACACTATTATAAACAAGTGTGAGCTCTCATCATGAGTCATTCGTTTTTTAAAAAGTTTAAAAGTTTGGATTATATATTAATCCCATATTTTTCTTTCTTATAGTGTTGAATTCGTTTGAAGAGAGTAATATAATTATCACTCCTCATTTTCTTTTTCTTTTGTATAAGTGTTGGAATTGGATTCTCTTTAACAGTAAAAAAAAAAAAAAAAAAAAGAAAAAAATGTGAAAATAAAAGAAAAAACCAAGGAAGCCATGTGATCAATTTAAAATCCATTGTTCAATACCAATCTTCTATATTTCATCTTAAGGAAAGGGGTTTTTAGATATTACACCCTTAAATCTTTAATAATTACATATGAGTCCCTCGAATCTTGAAAATTGCATATCAGTCCCTTAAATCTTCAAGAATTGCATATTAGTCCCTCAAATCATAGAAATTGCATATTAGTCCCTTGAATTTTATAGGGTCTTGCAAAATGGTCCTTCAGGTTAAATCATGTTAGATTTGGGGAGAATATTCTGCTAAATCTAACTTTTAGAGGCAAAATGACTATTTTATCCCTCTATAATGTTCATTAACTCATTTATTAACATGTTTAAACCTAGTACCCGCTTATTATGAATTCAAATCCACTTGAGTTCTTCTCCAATGGTTAGCAAAATAAAAAATAAAAAAAACTCCAAAGGTTGAGCGCCACAAAGAGTTGAAACATCGAAGAGAGGGGTAGTTTGGTGATTACAGATTTTGGGTTAAGAGTTGGTATCATGATTAGAGTTTTTAACTAAAATACTAATTAAAGGACCATTTTGCAAGACTCTATAGGATTTGAGGGACTAATATGCAATTTTTGAAGATTTAAGAGACTAATATGCAAATTTCAAAATTTGAGGTACTAATATGCAATTATTAAATATTGAGGGACTAATAACTAAAAAATCCTTAAGTAAAATGTTTGAATGAGCGTGGAATTCTAGGAGATTATAATTGTTAGATTTACAAATAGATCCCAATAATATAAACAATAGATAGTTGCAATTGAATTAGCAGCCTATTTGCTCCTATTTGGCGGCAAAGGGTATCAAAATCGTTTGCTAAAGACGAGTGAGAATTACATCAGAACCAGTTGTATAGTAGAATGGAATCAACTGCCGCGTGTTGAGAAAGACGCAAGTCTTGGTGAATGGGCTAGCCACTATATTCCCTAAATTGAATGAGTCTCTCCATTTCTCGTTTTCTCTCTGACCAAGATCATTTCTTCCGAAATTGAGAAAGGCCCTTATTTTCCTCTTTGCGTCGCCGCTTCTCAAAGTTTTATCCGATGAAACTAGTGAAAGTTTTAATTCTAAAAAAATGAAGTTGAGATTCTTACAGTCTCCTCAGTTTTCTGGTGAAAAGTTCAGATTTTAACATATGTAGTTCTTGTTGTAAAGATCGATTCTCCCTGTCCATTGTTAAAAGTTAAATTTTTTGCAATTTGCTTTGTCTTATAGTACTGGAATCCTGAGTTGAGGTTTTCAATTCTTTGAATGTAGGTTGAACTCAATATCTTGTGTTTTTTTACTTGGTTAATGGGAAAAATTAAAATACAGGGATCCTTTTGTTTCAATGTGAGGCATGGGAAATTGTTTGATTTTCTCAAAAATTTCAATTCTTTGAAAACATTGGGTTTGTATCATTTCTCAATCTTTACTGAATCCTTAAGAATTAGAAGTATAAGTTCTTACTACATCTCTCAACATATAAATTTCCCCAAAACTAATATTTTGATTTTCGTTCTGCTTAGTATTTTAATGAAGAAAAGAACGGACAATCATCATCGAGGCTGCAAGATTCACGACGTCCTCCCGGTACAGGGTTAGCAGTGGAGAGTACGTCATTAGCAGAAATAATAAGAGTGTTTTTTTAAAGGAATAATTATAGGGATTTAACTCAAAGTCATCAAGATTCGTGCACAAGGTGAACGTGGAAATATTTACGGACTCCCGACAGTTGAACTTCGAAATTTATTAAATAGCTACTAAAACGGGAAAAAAGAGCAACTTTGTCTGGCATACCGGAAGCTATTGATTTAGCTATAATAATCTTTATTAAAAAAAACTTACTTTGATCGAAGAAAACTTAGCAGAGACTCTCAAATCTGCCGTTAAAAAAACTCCTAAATAATCTGAGAAGTCAGAATGCACTTAGATCAAGCACATAGCAGATGCGGCAAATGAATCTAAATAGAAAAAAAAACAATAATAACAAGATCTAAGATTATCTTTTTTGACCAACATAAACTAATTATAGTCAGTTACGCAACCCCGACAAAAATAAGGCCCAAGTGGTCTATTCTCTTAACTAGGCTAGAGTTAGATCGGATAGAGAGTGGTTCAACTCCAGCCTGATTTTGAGGCTAAAAAATGAACTAAAAAAAGCTGGGCCAACAGTTGCCAAACAAAAAAAAGCTAAAATCAAGCTAGGTTTAAACTTGGCACAATTTCAGCCCCTGAGATACGCCAGTTGTAGGTCTTAATCTCAGCATTTAAAAAAGAAAAAGAAAAAAAAAAAGAAAGAGAACAAGTAAAGCCAAGTTCAGCCCTCACAATACAAATCAGCAAACAGGCTTTAATTTTACTTTTCCTATTCAAACACCCAAAACAAAGTCCAACTGGACGCCTGAAGCTGGAGAGGCATGAAACTACAAATAAACAGAGAATTACTTCAATAGGCAAAAGAATAACACTAATTGCGAAATATAGTTCATAGTGACCAAATGCAAGGATTAGGCCACAACCTTTTTCTAGCATTATACCAAAGCCAACCTAGATGATATTTACTCGGTATGCACATAAACGTAAAAATCCACCACAAATTCCGTAAGCAGAGAACCATAACCTAAAAAGTGCACCCAAAAAAAAAGGAAGATAATTCATAATATTTCACTTTTCTCCCCCATTTCAAAATTTCCTAGCAGACCTTTGATTGTACTCATGTTTGATGAGATTGGCTCTAAGTAGCATTCCTCTGACATCCCTGTCGAATTCCCTCCCGGTCTGTAGAGCTCGTTGGAATGTTGAATTCCTTTGATCAGCATGTCTCGCGTACAAAATCTTGTTGTGTGAATCAATTCGAGCCTACACCATCACCAGTCAATTAATAGTTAAAAACGCAAATGACAGTTTATCCAAGGATTAACTACTTTCGGGTACCCCAGCCAGTGCAATTACACTACCAGGGTATATAAAGTAATTAATCCTTTATTCAATGGTGCAAGTTTGGCTCCTGGCAAAGTGAGACGGATCATGTTACCTGAATCTGGTCATCCGTAATCAAAGCTTCAAGTTCTTTCTCCAGCTCGGCAACACTAGTTTTGAAGGCCTCAGCCATTGTGGGAAGCTTAACAGAAATGAACGGAGTTGTATATTGGATGATTGCTTTCTGGCGAATCTGAGCATAGAGTGCCTCGATGTGATCGTACAAATGGATATCCAGCAGCAGATTGGGTTTGAGACTCTCGAGATATTCCAGGCATGAAGCATAACGGCTGCAATTACTTGTTGAGGTTAGAACGGAGAATGCACAGAGTAAACTCACAAAGAATTCAGAAGGATAGTGATGGAACTCGAGAATAATCTCTCAATTTACTGTTGCATGTTAGCAACAATGTAACTCAGCCAGTGGTACGCTTTAATGTTTATCTTTTCACTGCATATCCCAGGCCATGATAAAAGAGGCCTGCGTCTAACGCAGTCGACAACTAGCATAAACTTAGTCAGGTCTTTATAAATATGAGGATGACCAGCATAATGTTAGTGAAAATGTGCAGCCAAAAGCTAAGATCAGGCACACTGTTTTCGAGGTGAGCAAGAAATTTTTTAATTCCTTTCTTCCCTGGTTTTTCTGGACTTGTGTGTATATGCGGATGAGTCACTGTTACTGTGAGGGAGTTGTGGTCCCACATCAAGGCTTTTCTAAATATAATTCTAGTTTCCACAGGAAATTTGACTAAAAAATGAAGGAGTTGTGGTCCCACATCAAGGCTTTTCTAAATATAATTCTAGTTTCCACAGAAAATTTATGACTAAAAAATGAAGGGTATATCACATTCAAACGCCACTATATTCATTCATGGAGTGTATAATTAAGTTGTACTTAAACTCCAGATAATCATAACTCCAGATAATCATATCTTTACTTGTTACGTATAATTAAGTGATGTATTATATTATGCATGAATCATGACACAATAACAGTTGCTCAGCACCATTGTGCTACAAGCATTATACTCAACCATTACCACCTAATATAGGTTTGAAAATATATCTAAAGTTCCATGAAACACATTATTCCAAATTTTTTTTTAAATAACCGCAACAGCTTTAATTATTTTTCTTTGTTCTACTTATTACCTCTGACTTGAATTCAACAGAATAAGATGAATCCTACGCTGATGAAGTGCTTAAACAGTTTAGAGAAGGCTACACTTGCTAAACCCTCCCACATGATAATAATCATTTCGTCTTTGAGGTATTCTTTTACCAGATATACATGAAATGGTTCCAATAACCGTCCACAATGCAAAAAAAATCTGCAAGTCAGATTACTCTACGGCCCTATTGGTTACAGCAAAAGACCCAAGAAAACATCTGGAAATCCCCTGACGCGCGCTGGAAAAAATTCCCAAAAAGTTTTCCTATTCTCTAGTTTGGTTCACCAATATTTTCAGTAAAGAGTTCTATAAAAGGTGTAAACCATGTAAAATTTATGGAAACCCAAATTCGACTTTTTTTGCTGGAATTGGGTGGAGATCTAACGCATTGCACTATTTTGGCAACAAAAACTGGAGAAGTGGGTGACAACTCATTCTTTTTCGACAATCCATCTCTTTCTCTCCCCTTTTCTAAGTTGGGGCCCTCTTTCTGCGTTTGCAGCCAAACAATAGATTGACATGAACGTTGCTCTCTACTCTTGTTTAAAGCTTGAAACAAACATAAAAAGCACTATTCCAAGAATACCATTGGAAATGCACAGATAAGGGGGGTTTTCCCCCCTGCATGGAAAGGGGTTTCCTACAATTTCAGGAAATGAAACAAACAGGTGCTCAGCCTCCACCCTCCCCTCCTTTTCAGGACCTTCTAGATCTATCTCTTTCACATGCAAGTATCTAAAACCAATTCCATGAGTTCAGCACCTATCATATATACTTAAGACACATAAGACGTTGAACATAATCCAAATCGTATAAAACCACACCATCCTGTCTGAGGATTCATCACCTATATTATCTACATGAATCTTCACACTGTTGACCAGCCTAGTAACATCAATATATCCTGAACCTAGTTATTCAATTATATACAACAGTTCATTGGAATAATATTCAGAGGCTTCTCCCAATTTATATATACTTCTCAATTTGCACAGATCTTAAAATTAATACCTTTTACTCATCATGTTCTGCTACACATATTAAGAATAGCTAAAGAATTATATCATGGGTTCACTACATTACACAGAAGCACTACTGCTGACTGCTAATTATACATAAAATGGGAATGACACAGGACTGAGGTCATGTTCAGTTTCATCCGAAGTCTAGAAGACATAAATGGGTCAGGCTAGCTGCCAAGTCAGTAGTAATATAACAATCTATAGAATTAGTTCCTTCATTCTTCACATGAAGTAGCTTTTACTTCTGGAAGTATTAATAAATCTTAAATGGACAATTAGCTCTCAAGCATTTTTAATTATTATTATTATTTCTAAACCTCAAAAGTAGTCAATACTAAGAGACCTAAACCCAATGAAGAACTAGGACAAAAAGTTAAAGAGTTAATTTTTCCCACTGGTTAAAAATTTTAATTAAAAAAAAGACAGAAAGAAAGAAAGCAAGGAAAGAAAAGAAAATGAATTGCACGGACTAGAAGCAATAATTAATTCTTAAAATATAAGGACAACAAAAAATTGACACAATTTATTTATATTAGCAAGCATATTAAGAAAGATGATGATGTTACTGCTCATTTCGCAGAAATAAATCGCATGCAATGGAAACAGTAATAAGTTCTGAAGATGCTAAGGGAATCTGGTCTGGTGCAGTTTACTAAAACTGATCAATTATTGAAAGATCTGGAATATGTCAAGTTAGGTATGCTACCAGCAATTTGATACCAGAGACGTGATTGTATATTAACTCAAAATCATACAGAACAATTTTTAGATTAAAGATATTAAAGATGGATTTAAACTGAAATAACACAAGCAATAAGAAATCAACATAATTCAGAATACCATCGGTAGCTTTAGTTGGGAAAAAACAAATAAATAATTCACAAATGCAACTGCTAATAACATAGTTTTCCACTGAAATGGAAAAACAGACCGGCTTTAAATTATATCTAAAAGGAAAATGGTATTTCTAGGAGGTTTTCATCTTGACACCCTAAATGAGAAATTGTTCATGTTATATTTGTTCTTAAATAAGCTCTATAACTAACTTATGTATAAAGAATTGTATCAACCCATACGCCAAAAACCATTGGTAATACAGTCTACTTCAGAAGGCCTTCCAGAGCACAAGACCAATCATCAAGTTGGTAGTTGAAGTACAGAATATATCTACAAAATCAGTGACCATGGAATTGCTTTGCAATGAATGTGAAATACAACATCCTCTGTAGCATCCCATTCCAGGCATCTGACTCTATGACATCAACTCCCTAGAAATGATATTACCAAATTTGATATAATCTGAAGATTCCCAAAATATTCTTCTACTTCATACAATGATTTCTATCATTTTAATGCTCCTAGCATGACTTCCCAAAGCAAACTCTGGCATCCCACAAGGAAGAAGAAAACACAGTGGAAGCCATGCACAGAAAGATGGACGACGTATGGTTAAGAATTTAGATTAAGGGAAATAGCATCCATAGAAATATCAAGATTCTTGGAAGCAAAATGAAGAGGTAGGAGGCTTATAATAAATCTTTGGTCAGTCCATGTATATAACACAATATCTATCCATTTTTAGTGCCCAACCAACAAGTATGAATGATGTCAAGTATTAAAGCTTCCAAGTGGTGATGGTTATAATCTAAAGCTTTTCCTCCCTCTTGCTTCCGCCAACCAAAACACTTCATGTGTGAGCCCCAACACCAGCTTTCAGTCCTGGTAGCAAATGCCAGACCTAAACTTCATGTAAGGATACAAAATTCTAATTGCTTAAAGACTTTCCGGATTGGATTCAGCTTTAAACCTGATTATTTATTGGCTTTTGGTTAGGATGTCTATTCAAAACTTGACTACCCGATACATACCCGCGCACTAAGTTATGATGCTTAAGAAATAATGATCACACCAACAGCAGTTACAGAGAGGGTGTTACGGAAGGCTTTTTTTTAAATTTAAACTAGCTTTTAAGCTAGCTTTTTCATATCTAATTGTTTGGTAAATTACCAATAAGCTAGATTAGAAGTCCCGTTTAAAAAAGTTAGGCTTCTCCAACTTTTAGAAAACTAGCTATAAGCTTATATAAATAAACTAGGTTTGACCAAGTATATGACAATTCTACCCATACAACTTTTATAAGAATTTTATCTTAAAAGCCAAAAGCCATCGAAAGGCAGCATGACTTATAAGCTCCTAAAAATAAGCCCTCCCAAAAACCCTCATAAATGAACCATTTTATCTTACTGTTTTGGCCGCTATAAGAATCTTTTTCTCCACTTTGTCACTTAATGACCACTCCTATGTTCACAATCATCCTATATTTCTCAATAAATGTTCATTTTGCATCATATATTTCCTCAAGTAATGTTCATTTTGCATCAATTAATGCTCATTTTGGTTAACCCTAATATTAGTCACTCTTTTATTACAACATTGTCAAACTTAAAAATCAGGAAACTCATCAGGCTTCATCGGACATACCATCACTCTCAAGTTATTCTCCCACATTTTAGCACCAAAGGAACCACCTCGAACTAGCAGATACACTAGTTAGCCTAACTTTAGTCACATATATGTTCATCCATCTTAATCTTCTTGTTTATGCCACACTAAATTTTGCATATGTTTCTCATTTACACACTATTGGAATCAGTAAATTAAGCACAGCTGTCATCTAGCTATTCCGGAAAAAATTCCCTTCAGCGTCTAGGTTGTCTTATTAAGCATGGATACATTGATGCAACAAAGTCATGCAAAAGACTATTAGACACGATACTTGTTATTTTGTCATTATAATTATGTCTATTTAATTTATAATATTTTCAGTTGTTGCATGTCCTATGATGCAAATGTCCGTGTATCCATGCCAAGGAACAAGGTTTCAGCAGTTTCTTCTTAGTTTTGACAGCCTAATACCCTATTTAGATAGGGAATGTTAGAAACTGACCTTCGTTCAAGTCACGCTATGCTTCGGTAATATGTGGACGCTGATTAGTTTAGCTCTAGTTTTGGTTTGCATGGTTCTGGGTGAACCAACCCAAAGCAGCAAGAACGTCAAAACTAAAGGGCAAAAGTGGGGCTAATACTCTTATACTAGTTAATTTTCATCTACTTTCAACTTCTATAGTGATTCCAAATCCGTAAATCCTAATCAATCATAAAAGATATATTTATTTAATTTTGATTATAATCTTGATTTTAAATATAAATCAATGTTTGAAAAAGTTTTTTTAAACTCGCTTAACTTTTTGAAGGATAATCGCTTCGAAACTCAAAAGAGAAGTAATTTATCCCTTGAAGCATATGCATCATCGCTTAAACCATAACTAAAGTGTGCACTTCGCCCTCCATAAAATGTTTCTCTTTTTAAGTGCACGCTTCACACAAGATAGAAGGATACAAAAGGGTGTTGGACTAATTAAAACGCCCCTATGTATATGACCACCTGATTATCAGTAAGATATCTATATATAGAGGCTTGCTATGAACCTCTTAAGTGGATAAGGAAAGTTGTCCACCCAACTTTTCCACCATCCATCTTCTCTTGAGATGTGTAGCATGACCAAATAAAAAAATGCATTCATATCATGCATGGATCCCAAGAGAAAATGGATGGAGAAAAAGTTGGGTGGACAACTTTCCTTATCCACTTAAGTGGATCAAAGTTCTTCTCTCTCTCTCTCTCTCTATATATATATATATATATATGCAATTAAAAACAAATTTCTTTTGAAAATAATGTTCAGGTGCTCCACCTTCTCTGAGCGTGTTTCCCTCTGCTCTTACGATCACACAATTGGGCTTATACCATGGCATTATTATTATTATTATCTTTTTTTTTGAGGAATATATCATGGCATAAATTGATCATGTCTTTATCTGCTTATACGCACTCATCAAATTAAACCATGAATATTTTGTACATCTATGTGCATGTTGCTAAGTTACCACATATAATATCCTTTCTCTTTTCATTAGTTACCATGGAGGGCTTCATAGCCACTTTCTATCCTAACATTCATGTGCATCTTTGACATAAAATCTAAAGCGAAAGACCAAGCAATATGTGCATGAGAGCTCTTACCCCATATGTTCGAACTCTTCACCTAATGTTGAAGTGAAGTAGTCCACAACCGCAGGCTTAATACAATCTCCACTATGACCAAAAGAGAGAGTCTCCTTCCAAGGCAATTTCGACACAAACCGATCAGAATGAGCTCCGGCATATCCCCACATGCTCCCGGGCTTCCTCTTAGCCCTCAGTTTATGACTAAGAGGTAGCATAAAGAACTCATACATGATATCTAATGCGTCACGCACGAGACCTTGATCAATGCCATGGTTGGTCACTTGGAAGAAACCGTGGCTCATGCAAGCGGTCCTGACAAGATCAGCCGCTACATCTGTCAATGCATCATCGCCTTGTAGGAAGCCCTTGAGGTCTACTATTGGAGCATTGAGCTCCTCTAGAGTTCTTGGCCTTTCATCGGATGGCCAGACGAACTGTTTGGGTATTTTAACCTGGCATCGGAGCAAGTTTGGATCAAACACGACTTTCTCTTTGTCAACAATGTTTATTGGAGGAGGGAGGAGGAGAGAAGTAGATTTGGAGTCCATGGGAGGAGAGTGTGTTTTGAGTGAGGGAGAGGGAGAGGGGGATAATGGGAGTATTTGTAAGGGGAGTAAGGCAGCTAAATGACAAAAGAAGAGATAAAAAAAGAGAGTAGGGAGTGAGGAGAGGGGGTCCAAATTAATTGATGTATTTGTGTGGATAGGGGGTGGAGTGAGTTAATTTGAGTGCATTGGTAACATCGACGAAGCGTTTGGACTATTTGGATATGCAAGGCCAAGAGTTGAGACGAGTGACGCCCAGAGTTTGAGATTTTTGTAAAAGTTTTAAAAAAACCATAAAAGGGAGGGGAGGGGACCTTTTCATTGTTTTGCCACCAAAAAGGAATCCATTGAGGTGTTTGGTTCCTAGTAACCGTTACATTCCTCACTCCATAGTTTCAACAAGGTCCCATCTCTACAAATTGTGACAATTAAGTGGATCTAATTAAATTATTGAAGAGCTTAGTTAACGCCATATCATAGATAATGCAATCACAACAACAATCATAGTGGAATTGGGGAAATCCAGCTCCGTTTTAGCTCTTTGTTGGATGCTACTCGATCATGTGATGATTTAATTATTCTGAGCCAAAAAAAAAAAAAAAAAAAAAAAAAAAAAGATGTTGGAAGTTGGATTATCATGTCTACCACAAGTAGTCTCAACAAAAAGTATTCGATTTATCATGTCTCGTAGGTGCTATTCGTTTTGGATACCCACAATATGGTCTGCTCCCGCTGAATCAATACTTGTTATGATCTGATCCATTTCTTCTTCACCCATTTGGCCTCCGCATAACCAAATTCATTATTCCTTTCTTGATGATGTAATCTGATAAGCTTATTTGTCTCTCATTGTAATTCCTCATACACACCGGGTTTTGCAATATAAGATGCGAAAGCGATTAACCATCTATACCTTCGTCAATGATATATTGGTTTTCTTTGCATATAGTTGTTGTAATTTGATGTTATTCAATTAATCACACTGTTGGTTATAGTTATGATATAGACACCCAAATAAGTGGGTGGATAATACCCTATTTTCGAGATAAGATATTCTTAATCCTAGTAAATGTAGGGATATCTCTAAACCCTTATATAAAGATAGAGGATTTTTCATGATGGGTAATAGAGAAAATATATAGATATATACAATAGCCGTCATCTCCTTCTCCAATCAAGTTCATGCTTTACATGGTGGTCGTGGGGTGATATACGGAGGCTTCTCGCCGGTTGCACGGCGTGGTTGCTCTCCAGCTATTGATCAAGATATGTGTGGCAATCCTACATAAAAGATCCGAATCGGTAACCCTAAACCCGTTGTTTACATTTTCTAGAAGGCATGATAGGGTTTCTTATTTTCATTGTGCATAATATAGTTGTAGATTATTATTATTAAACAATGATGATTTTGGTATCAGAGCCGGATCTAGGATCGTTCGTTAGTTTTTTAATGGTGATTTTGGTCCCTAGAATAGAAAAGATGGGATTTTTATTATTAAACATTTATTTTTAAATAAAAAAAAATAAAATTTTGGCGTAAAAATTCTATTTTTGACATTAGGGATGTCAGATCTATAGTAAAAATCTAACTTTTATGAACTAGTGGGCAATTTCAATAAATCAAGGATTTATTAAATATTTTTATGATATAAAATTTTTAAAAACTTTTTAGTAATTAAAATCATTTTTTATTTTCTGAATTAAAAAAATTCCGAAACACTAGATCTCGCCATTGCTAGCTCCAGAGCGCTGACGGTGGTGGGACCCAAGGATGGCGACTTCAGTCCTATGCGCCGAAGACCCCGCCAACCACCACCGCTGGCACAGGGTGCTGGTGGTGGGATTCCTTTGTTAAAAAACCTAATTTGAACCTGCCGTCGGACTAACGGGTTCGTCAGCATCGGCACAAGGTGCCGAGGTTCGACGGCGTCGGACGTCGTCATCTTGATCATCTCCCCAGCAGCAACACAGCGCGAAAGTAAAAAATCTCAGAATCCACCAAGTGGTACTCTTTGAATCCACAAAGAACTTTGAATCTACAAAGAAAATAAAATAAAGAGGAATTTTATTGATAAAAATTATGCCTCTAGGGCTTACTATCTTCTGCTTAAATAGAATGTAAACAAGACTTCTAATAAGACTAGAATTATGAAAAAAATAAGTATTAAATCCTACCCTAAAAAGACTCCTTATGATAAAGGAAACAAATTAGCCAAACATGAATCAAAATTAAATTTATTTCCTAATCTAAATATACTCTAACTTTATTACTAAAAATAAACTAAATATTATTTTCAGATTTCAACTAAAAACTAGTGATACTAATGAGATTTTGGAAATCTAACAATCCGGTTGGTTTCGTCACATCGAGATAGGCGATTTACATATATAATATGTCAGTATCCACCTTTCGAGTTAGAAGATATGATCATTTCTTTACAGAAGTCAATAATATGTATATATCCGTATTTAGCTTGTGATTATCTCACTCCTCCATGAAATTATCCGTTTAGTGTCCTATATCAATCTCTACTTGTTGAATGAAGCTCGACCCCGAGCTTATATTTACTTGAGTAGTAGCTTCATTGATAAATATTTTTCTTCTCCTGCATCGATTAGCATCCGCCTTGTACTTGGTATTGATTTTCTCCATCTGTTGTTTTGCCTCCTCGGCTAAAACTTCTTCGGATTCAAACTTTTGAATGAATCTTTTGCATATTATATTTATGTGGCTAACTGCATGTGAATCTACAGATGACTTGAAAAACTCCAAATCCTTTCCTCGTTCTAAAGTTTCATCTCAATCTTATTGAAATTATTGTCACTCTTTGTTTCTAGAGAAGAATTTCTCTCACACTCTATCTCCTTTGTTCTGAGCCCTCCATTAAGCAAGTTACACATAACATCAATCAGCTCGCTCTCAATTCTACCCTTCTCCTTCATTGCAACAACATTAACAAATGTAATATCACTCGCAATAGCTTCAAAAATTTCATGTATAATGCCCATCTTCATTGACATATTCCCATCAACATCAACAATCTCAGTCACAAAAGGGGCTTGCACCTCAGAAGGAATCTCGGTAGGGGCATGTTCTTCTTTCCTAGTTATAACAAATGAGTAACCCTCTTCAGACAGCTTCAAGGCTTTTATGAAAGCTTTATTGTCTACCACCAAAAACAATTTCTTATCAGTAGTCTCTATTGTAGATGGCTCCTTTTCTATAAGAGGCATGAGTGGAATTCGATGTCCATCCTTCTTGAAGGTATAAACATTGTCTCTACTCTTGTGGGTAGCATCAATATTAAACTGCCATGCCCTACCTAAAAGCATATGACAAGTATCCATCTCGAACACATCACATAATATCTTATTGACATAGTTGCAACTGATAGATAAAAGGTACCCTACACATGTCATCATTTCGTACATCATTGCCCTTACAAATCCAGTCGATATTGTAGGATGGTTCTTCTTTCTTTGTTTCTTCTTCAATGCTCTTCATAACTCCAGGGTCTTGCTTAAGGACATATTGGGCTTGCTTGACCTCTACATGATCATAGTTAGAGTTTGAATTCAGATATTGATTGAGCACATAATAATATGTTGGAAGAAAATGTGCTTTCATCAATTCCTCAATCTTCACTCATGATCGGATTTTTCGCTTCTATTGACGGGCTCGATCCTCTCATAATGATTTCCACCAAAAAGATGCTTTACTGTTAAATAGATAGGCTACTCGTTTAACCCTCTAATCTTCTGAAATTCCCACGTATTCAAAAACTCTCTCTACCTCATCAATCCAATCAATAAAATCGTCTGAACTGAGTTTCCTACTGAAAATCAGTAAATCAACCCTCATATTTTCAGTATCATATATATCCCATCTTGAGTAATCTCGACGATCATGATTTCGATGAGGGACTTCATTTTCATTGATGTTGTTGTTGAATTCTTCTTGCAGAGTCCTAGCACGACTTTGGTGACCATCAATATGATCTCAAACACATCCCAGGTTCAGACACTCCATTACCAATGTAAGTCGGTCTAAATGAGTCTTAATCTGAGTTCACGTAGTAGGGGCTTCGTCGCCTGCAATCAGATCGGAAATAGGTCTCTAATACCAACTAAAGCAGCGCAAAAATAAGAAACCTCGGAATCCACTAAGGGGTGCTTTTTGAATCCACAAAGAATAATCTTTGAATCCATGAAGAACTTCGAATCCACGAAGAAAATAAAATAAAGAGGAATTTTAGTGATCAAAAGTTATGCCTCTAGGGCTTACAATCCTCCGCTTAAATAGAAAATAAATAAGACTCCTTATAAGACTAGAATTATAAAAAAATAGAAAGTATCAAATCCTATCCTAAAAAAGACTCTTTATGATAAAGGAAACAAATAAGCTAAACATGAATAAAAATTAAATTTATTTCCTAATCTAAATAGACTCCAACTTTATTACTAAAAATACATTAAATATTAATTAATTTTGGATTTCTACTAAAACCTAGTGATATTGATGAGATTTTAGAAATCTGACAATCCAGTTGGTTTTGTCTTGTCAAGGTAAGTGATTTACATATATAATATGTCAGTCTTCGCCTTCCTGGTTAGAAGATATAATTATTTCTTTGCAAAACTTAATAATATGTATGTATCCATATTTAGCTTGTGATTGTCGCTCCTCTGTAAAATTGTTCGTTAACTACCCTACATCAAGCACCCCTGGTCGCTAATGCTGATCACAGTAGTTCTGGGAGCCTCTTGCGGTCGCATCAAGGGCGGGGCTTGCGAGTGAGCTTGACCGAGGGTCGGTGCGGCGTTGCTGCCATAAGATCAGGCGCCCCTAGAGGTAGAATTGTAAATGTAAGTTTTTTCTATTTTTCTGATATTTGAAATATCTGAATAATTATTTTTAATTTAGAAATTATGTAAAAATAAAAAATATCTCAAAAATTCTAGAAATTTCAAATTTTTTTTATTATTTTCTTCAGAAAATTTAAAAATTTCTAATGTGGAGCCCACTAAATTTCACAATAGAAATATTATTTTTTATACACCTGAAAATATTATTTTTTAAACTTTACATGTTTAGAAACAATAGAAATATTATTTTTAAACTTTACATGTTTAGAAATATTATTTTTTATACACCTAAAAATTTAATTATAAAGATCTTAATAAAATCTTAGAGATTTTGATGGGTAGCTCTTCTTGTGGGAGAGCCTACGACGCATAACCAATTCACGAGAAATAAAAAATCCTAATAAAATTGACATCTTTATTTGGGTAGTTAAATAAAAATTTGTGAAATTTCTTGTTTATGTTTTTCATGCTGTTCAGACACATACTAAAACATAAACAAATCATTTCAAATGAGAGATTTTAGATGAGATGGTATTATGATTTAACTACCCAATCTAGTCTATCTCTAAGAAATCTAATATTCTATTTTCAAAAAAATTCTATAATGATTTTAAAATTATATCTTTGAACATTGTGGTTGGGGCCCTCAGCATTCTCTCTATTTAGGATGTAATTTTATTATATGTATAAAAAGCTTGATGATATTGAATGTTCTTTCAGGAAGAACATTACTCCCCGTAAATGCCGATAACCTTAACGTGTTCGTAGGTTAAGTGTCGTAGTCCTTCTCTTATTGAGGTACCAATATGATATTCTTACTTTGGTTCAAGATTGATGAGTTGCAAATACTTCTGTTGGAAGAAATATTTTCTCCTAAGAGAAGGAGATTTTAGCGAGTACTGAGGCGGTAATGTCCAAGTCGAAATAGGGCTAAACTCAGATTCAAAGATGTGAGAACGACCAATACAAGGTCTAGAAATGAAGAGATTGTTTAAGTGGTTCACTAGGTGAACTACAATGAGGAGCGATCTTATCGGGGAGTTTGAGGATTATTCGAATGCAAAGAGCTTTGAGGATGCTCTTAAAGTGAGATTCGAATAAGTCTCTCTGATGAGGATCTAAGTTCTTATTATTAAGTTGGCTTTAAACCATATGTCTGCTAGGCAGAACATTGAATTCACCTTTGGATAATAACCTTTATGATCATAGATCATAAGATAGCTGAAACTGCATTGTATTAGGAGCAACAGATTTGGGCAGTTATCATGGCTTTACATAACTCTAAAAAAAGACATTTATTACTTTCGTGGCACATTGCATATGCAACAATATTCGAGGGATGTGAAAATGAGAGTGAAGTTGGACTTTAAACACTGGGGTGTATCCAAGGCTAACATGTCTACTTCGGCTTTGGTAGCTGTTGATGCTCAAACTTACGCTCAGATCAAACAGTCACTAATCGTGGTTGGATTAGAGTTTATGTTAGGGGGCCCGTTTCTCCTCCTAATACGATGTCCGGCAGCTGCTCTTAGCACCGAGGAGTACCTGTGGAAGGGTCGGAGTTGGGATCTCCGGTGGCCACTCCGACGATCAAGTCAGTATGCGAAGAAGAAAAATGAAGTAAGATTAGAAATTAGGGTTAGGGTTTTGGCAGAATAGATTGCGTACCTTGTTCACTGTTTGTTTTTC
>JBAKGM010000200.1:33483629-33494035 GCA_037177215.1 Asparagus racemosus | reverse complement strand
TAACCTGCAAATTAAGATAAAAACGGTTATTAGCAGGGTATTTATTCATATAAAATAGGTAATGAGGGTATTAAATTGTAATTAAAATGTGATAATCATTGACATATAAAGAATGATGTGATTCTCTATTGTGATAGCATATCGACAATTGGCTATTCGACATAGCCACATTAGTTTGGCAAATCAAATAAAATCAAAATCAAGTACAATTTTATTAAGAACAAAGAGAAGGCTATGTCTTTAGTCAAATGATCAGGGGTCTATTGATAAAGGGAATAGCTGAGGAGCAACTAGAGCAATAAACTTGAGATTTAGAGGCTATGTCTTTAGTCATGAAGCTTTATTTTAGTTGAGACCTCAGACACTTGAAATATTACAGATGACGGCTTTATAAGACATCATATTTGATGGTCATTTTCTCATCTATATGCATATATGGGATTGCTTATGTCTTGTTATTGCTTGATTATTTTGGCATAGAGTATATTTGTATATGATGTGTGCAGAGTACACAAAGAGCACTGGGTGCACTATTAGAAAGTTACATCAGCATGTAGGAACCTTAACATACAAGAGATCCCCTTCAGAGCTGTGGCAGTTGCCAAAATTGAGAGCGAATGCTAGATGTCAGTTGTCTTGGACAATGACAACACTGTTATATTACTGGGTATGACGATAGTGGGAGCACTCTATTGGTTATCCTGACTGGGTTAAGATGAGGTTCCTATATACTTATAAGTTTAAGCGACCGAAGTGAAAACCCTCACGTCCACTTTACCTATTTACTATTAGCCAGACTAGGGATCAGACTTGGCGCACGAGGTGCGAGCTTTTCTGGAGATCCCAAGCATCTCGCAAGGCGGTATAGCCGGACAAGTTCATCACGGGGTGATGGAACTTGGGTCTGTACAGTATTCACTTAATGTTGTATGCTCTCAGGGAGAGAGGAGTAATATTATAGCATGTTGCCATACGATATGTGCTTGGACCGGATAAGGAGGTCGAGAGATGGATCTCTGTTGCCTCACCGTGTGAGCCCTTATAGAAGACCACCAGTTATAGAGGGCATCATTGTACCCTTAGAGACACTGTGCTGTCTGAAAAGTCCGTTATGAGCGTCTGCTACTTTAGTTGTTGTTTTCTACTGAGATGAGATAATACCGCACATACGGGGCAATGTCAGGAAAGCGGGTGATAACATGCTCAACTATTCAGGGCCAGAGGAAGACCGATTAACATGTCTCCCAATTGCATCACTTGGTAAACTCTTATTTATGTCGGGAATAGGATCTAAGAGTGCGATGAATCGAGGGTAGACTGCAGTGTTCATGTACGCTTCTTCGAGGGATTGAAGGTACTTGAGCAGACATATTTGATCAAATCTACAGCACAAGATACAACATACTTGCACTATTTGATGTGTGTTTCCCTTTGGGGAGATCCTTGTGTCGATCCTAAAGAATCTGTTTACAACGCTACTCGCTTGCAGGTTCTCACCAGTCCACGCTACACTAGCAATGTATGGATATGGACTTGAAAAGAGAAGAGGGTTTTCGAGGAGACTTTGACTCAGGTAGTCAACGACTTAGAGAGTCGGTTCAGGTAGCTACGGATGGCACACACTCATTTGTGTGAGTGGGAGTATGTTGGTTATACTTATGAGATAAGCACCCAAATAAATAGGTGGATAATATCTTATCTTAGAGATAAGATATAAGTGTAGAGTTCTATCTCTAAACCCTTATATAAAGATATAGGATTTTTCATGATGTGTAATAGAGAAACTATGTAGACACGTAAAATAGCCATCATCTCCTTCTCCGATCAAGTTTGTGCTTTATCCAATAGTCACGGGGTGATATGTAGGGGCTTCTCGCCGGTTGCACGGTGTGATCGCACTCCGGCTGTTGATCAAGAAATGCGTGGTGATCCTTTAGAAAAGATCTGAATCGGTAACTCTAAACCTGTTGTTTACATTTTCTAGAAAGCATTCTAAGATTTCTTATTGTGCATAATATAGTTTTATATTATCTCTAATGCATGCGCGTAGTTCTCTGGATCTTACACACGCCAATTAATTTATCATACTCTTTGGTGGTTCAGATGTCCGTCAGCACCTTTAAACTTCTAACAATCATAATTGTTTATCCAGATGTTCGGTTGAGGTGATTTAGGAGTCTACACGGAGCTATTTTTGAGCTTTCTCGTCATGACCAATGGGGTTTGAGGTAATTCTGGAGGCATTTAGGACTGTTTGGAGGTCGTTTTTGTTATTTAGCTTGTCCTTAAAACTATTTTGTATTATTTTTATTTTCGGGCTTTATGCCTAGCCCAACTCATTTTGCTATTCATGGTTAGACATGTTAGGTTTTCTCAGATAACTAAGAAGCTATTTTTAGTAATTGAACGTTAAAAGCTTTCTCTATCACACATTTTGCTACGTCACTGTGTGTAACTCGTTGCCTTTTGCCCACAAGAGCGTCATCAGGACCAAACATATCGCTAAACATATCACTCTTAATGCTACATTTAGCAAAAATTTAAGAATGAGAGATTAGGGAGAAGGGTAATCTAATAAGCACATTTAAGAATAATATTAATTAAATAGGTCAGCCGAATAGATAATATTTATTTTAGTCCTTGTGATCTTCTTTAGTATTGGGGAACATTAAAACAATTTTCATTGTTAGAATTAAAGGGTTCCTAATCCATAAGGGGATCAGTAAATGTTAACATTGCACTATATCTGCATGATTGAGCTATTTTATACGTAGTTTATATAATAGTCAGCATAAATAATCTATTCAAAATTTTGTACACATGGATACTATTGATCATTATTGCGTAATCTACTAGGCTAGATAACAATAAGAATCTCTTAATATCTTATTTCAGGCATGCACACGTGCTCTTAATCATATCTTATTTATATAATTTATCAGAGTGAATAGACCTTAAACAAAGTTGTTAACCAATCACGAACCCATTTGCGCGATTTAAGCTTGGGATTCACAAAGTACAACACACTATTTGACTCAAGCTATTGCTGAAAATGGCTAGTCATTATTTCATGATATCATAATTACCTCACCTTAAATACTTAATGTTTTTGTCCTAGTCCGCGTTCGCGAACCCTAGACCGACGGAATGCTACATGATGTTTGGCCAAATCTCAAAAATAACTAGCCACTTTTTCACATAATTACCATGACTTTACATATCATATGTTTATATCCAAATTAATTTATTATTGATTTAATTGCAACTTATTTTTGTAAAAGTTAACTCTTTCTTCTGTAATTGTGATTGTGAGAAAAACTACGGTTACCCCTAATTTCAACTAATTTTTATCAGCATAACTACTTTACAGTTAAATGGTCACCCCTCTTGTCTTAGTTGCATAAGATCTTGCAAACTCTTGCATTAGATCCCCTCAGAAAGATTCCAGCCTTATTTATTGCTGTACACAACATGTAAAATAAAACCTTTTCGCTTCACTCTATTCAATCTTGGATAACACCTATCAATTTTCACAAACAAGAGTAAGCTGTTAAGTAAAGAGCCAGGTATAAATTCCAATATCAACTACAATGACATTTTGTCTCATCAAGTTTAGCTATCAATAAAAGGATTTAGCTATCAATTCATGAAAGCTTCACCTCCTCAATCACATCCCCCAATACAACAAACTACCACAAATATTGTTAAAACCATTTGGAGAACTAACCAAATTGGAGCAGACAATATAGATTAAATTACATGAGAAATAAGCAAGAAGAAGGCGAAAAGACATGATGCTGGCTGCTTCGTAGATCATGAAGACGAATACTGTATCTTTTATAACACCCTGGATTGATGTAACACAAATTGGACTATCCAATAACAGATAGTGAATACCATTGTCTCTTTTTAAGTCATCATGATATGAAAGGCAGATGAAGTGAGGGTTCATTTTCTCTCAAATTTGAATTGAAGTGAGAGTATGTATGCCTCCCATTGAATTGTATTGTTATAGAAACTAGGTAGAGGTTCATGTTATTATTATTATTATTAGTTTAAGAGTGGGGACTAGATACCCTCAAGTTAAGTTTGAAGTTGATTTATATGAGAAGTAGACTTCCTCAAGTTAAAATTTGCTTTCAAGACTTATTGAACAAGTAACAACATCAGTAGACTCTGAAGTTTGGATGACAGGGTACCAAGGACCACCGAAATATATATGGGAGGGTGCATGTGCTCTCTTAGGGGGTGTTTGGTTCAAGAAAAGTCAATTATAAGAAGTGTTTTCCACCCATTTTTAGAGGAAATGTTTTCCATCCAAATAAAGTTTTGATAAGTTAAAAAGTACAACTTTTCTTTTTCTTGTGTTTGGTTCAAAACAAGAAAATAGACATTGTACTTTATAGAAATGTCAAGTTTTCCTTTTCTTTTGTTTGGTTGCATATGAAAATTTTTCAGAAAATTGCCAACAACCTTATTTATGAGTTTTGTTGATGTTCGAACTTGCGCTCGGATTACACAGTCACTAATCGCGGTTGGATTAGAGTTTAACGATGTGAGGCCCGTTTCTTCTCCTAATACGAAGCCTGGCGGGTTCTCTTAGCACCGAGGAAGACCTGTGAAAGGGTCGGAGTTGGGATCTCCGGTGGCCACTCCGACGATCAAGTCAGTATGTGAAGAAGAGGTAAAATGCTTTATGAAGTGGAAGCAGAAGTTAGGGTTTTGGTGGAGTAGATTGCTTACCTTGTTCACTGTTCGATTTCTGCTTTTATACGTAGATCGAAGGGCATTTCCGTCACTTTGGGTGGCTAAGGTGGTGCATCAGCCCTACATCCACGTAGACTGATGTGATGATATGACAGGGACGTGGGGAGGCTGCTGCGCCTTGTTGCGCCGGACAGCGCTGCCACGTGTCGACTAGCGAGTGGACTAGGAGTGTGTACTGTTACGGCGATGTTAATGAGGATGGGACCTGTAGCGTGGCCCGCTTTAATGGTCCGAGGTGTCTTAAATATCGTGTGAGTAAAGAGAATCTGCATATTGATTTCCTCATTAATGCGACGCCGACGTGTTGTCGTGACTTGATCCCGTGGCGGCAGTCCTACGTGGGGGGAGGAATGGGTCGACCCGGTGGCGGCTCTCCTGCCGCTCATGAGGGTGGTCGGCTAACGTGGCTGTCAGCTTCGGACGAGGAGGGGACCGACTAGTACCGCCTCTCGTGTCGTCCACGAGAGGGGACCGACTAGTACCGCCTTTCGTGTCGTCCGCGAGAGGGGACCGACTAGTACCGCCCTTCGTGTCGTCCACGAGAGGGAACTGACTGGTACCGCCTTTCGTGTCGTCCACGAGAGGGGACCGACTAGTACCGCCTTTCTTGTCGTCCACGAGAGGGGATCGACTAGTACCGCCTTTCATGTCGTCCATGAGAGGGGACGGCTAGTACCGCCTTTCGTGTCGTCCATGAGAGGGGACCGGCTAGTACCGCCTTTCGTGTCGCCCACGAGAGGAAGGGGGGTCGGTTGGTATAGTAGCTCCTTTACTAGGGCCACGTTGAGCGTTCCACTGGGGTGACACTCGGGGTCGACGCCCGGATCATCTGGCGGGGCTCTCTTCGGTGTGCCCTGGACACATTTCACCGTCGTTTGCGGGAGGGGTTTTTCTCTCTCAATCGAGAGGGTCATCATCAGTGAGGGTTCAGGACCATAACAGTTGGCCCCTTTCACTTGGAGTCTGCTTTGTGATGGGTCCGAGTGAAAACAGAGTTCTAGGTCCTGGGCCAGACGAGCGTGTCTGGGAGGAAGGTCGTTGAGACCTTTCCGGTATGTCACTGCTGTCATCCGCGGATCAGCATTTAAGTCTCTAGTATTTCATTTTCCGCGTTCACCGCCTCGTTCCTCGTGTTCGACGCTTCGATTCCTGCGTTCGACGCTTCGTTTCCCAAGAAAAGTAATTGTCACCATTGACTCTTGGGGGAATGGGAGAAGGTGAAGGGGCATCCCCCTCATCGCCTCGTATATAAGGGCAGTGAGCAAGAGAAGACCGGGCCTTGCCCAGAGTTTCAATGGTTACGTTGCTGAATGTGTGATAAGAGGCTCACAAGTGTGCCACGCTGAGGGGGCAATGTTCCACTCGACAAACCCGAAGAAAGTGGGAATGTTATCATGGTGAACCGATGCTCTTGTTGAAGATCGTTGGTTTACCATAATAATATCCCCATGTTCTGCGGGTTTGCTTGAGGTGTTTCAGCTGGGAGTCGTTTGGAGTTGCTGAGGTGAAGCTGGATGATCTGTCGATTGTCTGTGGGGCCCTTGTTGTGTATTGCTGCCTGGTTCGGCTTCTGTAACGTAACATTATTTATTGAACAAAATTGTCCTTTTGCTTTATATCGTCATCTGTGATGCTTTTTAATTTATTTCGCTAGGCTTTCGCGTATTTTGTATCGGAGTAGTGCTAAGGACTTGTCTTGTGATCGGGTGTCGGACGAATTTGGCACGATAGGGTCTCGAACGCTAACCAGCTGCCTTCGCTGGGTGAAGCTCTTGACCATTGTGTCGAGCGCCGACCCCAAGCGCGTCCTCGGTGTTGGGCTAGAGTCCAGCTCGGGCACTCTAAGCTCTTGGGGCGTGGGGGTCCCACGAGTCGTCCTTTGGGCAGGGCGGCTCAGTGGGGCCGACCCGTGCATCGAGCCTTAGGACTAGGCGGCGTGTGTTGGTCATCCGGGGGGATGACGAGTCGGTCTCAGAGGGGGGACGACTCCGCAGACAACACATAGGCACGGAGCGCCCGCGGAAGTGTTGCATCGGCCCTGAGGCGGTTCGGCCAACGCGGTCTGTCCATGTCGATCGGGTCTCGAAGGTTCTTCAGGGAGAACGTGGCTGACATAAGCTATTATTTTTAAATAACTGACGCTTCGTTTCCTACGCCCGACGCCTCATGTTTCGAGTGTGACAATCCTCACCGTTGGGTGTGGGACAGGTGGAGGAGATCGAGGGATTAACTTGTCCTCATAAGGCCCTTTATTAGAATGAGAGCGGAAGGGGTACGCTTTCATTTAGCACACTTCTAAAACTCTGATTTTCTAGCGATCTTCCAACGATCCACTGCTCTTCATTCATGGACTCTGAGCGTTTGACCCAGCTCGAAGACTTCCGCTCGAAGATAACCGCAAAGCAGATGCGGGCGCTGCACTCGAGGTTTGACATCCCGAGGGAATTTAAATTGACTGCCCCAGCGAGATCAGCGGCGGTGTATCACCATGGTGAGGGGAAGTCCCCTTTGTACCTCAAACACCTGGAGTGTGGGTTGAGATTACCTCTACATCCTTTTCTTCAGAAGGTGTTCAAAGCTTTGGGGGTATCCCCGATGCAAATGACGCCTAATTCCATTGTTATGCTAGTGGGTTTCGTCGTTATCTGCTCGTGGTTGGGGGTTGCCCCTTCGATAAATGTGCAGAGCTGTTTGGTGAGCGTCTCGGTCCACAGAGCCGCTCACTTCCACCTCCAGACGACGGGTGACTTCAAGATAGTCCTCGATATTCCCACGTCGTACAAGGGATGGAAAGAGAGGTTTGTCTGGGTAGAGGGGGATGACTCGGATCTCGGCTGTTCGGACTGGCCAGAGATCAGGAAAGAGGCTCTGGATCCCAAGTCTCTGTTAGCCCAGGAGCTGCATGAGCTGGATCTGGTTACTTCTTACAACGGGCAACGTGTGATGGTGGCCCTTCTTGACAAGTCGGTCCTCCGAGTGCATGGGATCACGTCACTGCCACCTACGGAACGGGATGAGTCTCGAGCGACTAATCTGACGTTCGGGGGAACGCTAGGCTTGGCATCTGCTGCTGAGGAGGCTCCTGCTGCGGAGTCGTCTGAAGAGTCCGAGGCGGGGTAGTTGGAGAGGCTGGCTAAAAGACCTCAGGAGGAGGCGACCTTGGGAGGGACTTCGTCAGCCCCGCAATCTGCTGCGGCGGCTGGAAACGTGGCCGCTGGTGTCGTGCGGGACTTCTTCAGGAGGAGAGAGAAGAAGACTTCGAGTGGCCCGAGAGGAGCCCGACAGCGCGGTGCGAGGGTTGAAGCTCCGATGGAGGTCGAGTCAGACGACACTGACAACGAACTCCCTCCCGAGCCGTCCGAGGAGGAGGGGAGGGGTGTTTCTGAGCGGGCTCCCGGACGGGATGAGACCCGGGCTGAGATGGAGACCAACGTTCGCGACAGCGGGAAGTCCCATTGCCCTGGCAAGGAGCTGGTCGGGGGGAGAGAACAGGTTCCTGACCCAGCGGGATGGCCTACTTCCTTCTACCTTGTTGAGTCGGAAGTGGAGGCATGGGCCAGGGTGGAGGTGATGATTGGGCGACTTCCTCCCAGCGGCAACCGTGATGAGGAGCCGAATCCTGCACACCGCTTCGTCGCTGCCAAGAGTTTGGACGTTCGATCGTCGGTGTTTGAGTCTCGATTCGACCAGGGGAGGGCCGTGGAACAATTCAGTCTTCCCCATGATGAGGACCTTTTGAGGGCGGTCCCTGACGTAGGCTTGCATGTGATCCTCCGCAGCTACTTGACCCGGGGATGCCTCGTCGAGAAAGAACTATTCAGCTGACTGGCTCGGGGCCATCATGCTTATGAAGTGCTCAGAAAGGGCAGCGCGGGGAAGGATCAGGCTGAGAACCCCGAGCTAGATCAGGTTGTGGCTGAGCTTTCAGCGAAACAGGCCGAACTCGATGACTGGCGGAGGGAGATGGAGGTGAAGGAACACCTGATCGCCGAGCTTAAGGCTCCCGACGAAAGGAAATCGGCTGAGATCTTGCGCCTTAAGTGGAGGCTTCACCAGGTCGATGAGGGGGTCGGGTCTTCTGGTTTGGCTGCTGAGGCCTTGCGGGAGCACGACTTAGCTTTGACGTAGGTCGCCATCGAGAAACAAGTCGCCGACCGAGCCAAGTCTCACCTGGAGGAAGAGCAGATGGCCAACGAGAGGCTTCGTGAAAGGTGTGCTAAACTTGAGAAAGCCTTGAGCTTGGCGGAGAATGAAATGTCTTATCTGAAGTCGTCCGTCTACGAGGCGGTCGTCTTGGAGAGGGGCTAACCTAGCATCGTCCAAAAGTTCTGCCAAGGCGCCATGGGGAAGACTGAGGTCGCCTTGGCATGCAAGGCAGGCAGCGACTTTGTAATGGCGCAACTTCCTGCGGGGCAGACCGGACTACGGGATCAACTTCGGTATCCACCCGTCATTGCCGATCTCATAGACGTTCTCGCCGACATAGAGAAGGCAGGGGGCGGATATGACATTCGAATGGACATGGGCGGAGAGGACCACGAAGCGGCTTTAAGTCGATCGCCCGGTAGCTCGACTGGCGAGGAGGGGGCTCCTGGCTCAGCAGAGGAGGGAGGCAGCAACCCTACCCTTCGAGGTTCGTCGCTTTCGACGTTCTGAGCCGACACGAGTGTTTGGCAATTCATCATTCTTTTGTATTTTATATTATTTTCGGATATTCTTTTGTACATGTATCCTTTTTTCACTGAGTAATAAAAGAATTGATCCCGTTTCTTAAACTGTCTCATTTTTTCTCTGAGTTTTGTTGTCAACTCTTGTCTGTTTTACTCATACTTAGAGCTATTTCCGGCTGTGTGACCCTAAGTGAGGGCCGGGTTGGCCAAGCATCGCTTGTGCACGGGTCGAGTCGTCGGCTTAGTTTGGCGTTTAGCGGCTGGCCTGCACGGCCGACCCATTCTTTATGATTTAAAAGGGATATGGCGCAGAGTGTGATTGAGACGTGTCATCGTGGATGACGTCATTGTACTTGAACCGTCAGTGTTACATCGGTTCCCACACTTTGAGGCGCTAGGGTTTACGAGAGGTGGCAGTTCGTCTTTCGAGGGACGATTTGGATCCCTGCTTCGACCTGAGCTGTTGATCTTCACAGCAGCGGGGTGGCTTATCGTCTGCCACGTGTCCGTTGCTTGCCTTATAAGTATTCCTTTGAGTGCCTCCGAGCTTCGTTTACAGAACCTTCATCGTATTTGAAATCCGACCTTCTTTCTCCAAGCCTTTTTCCGAAGAAACTCTCTCCTAATGGCTGCTTCTTCTTCCGTTCCCGTCGACAGGTTTAGCCTTTTGGCCTCTTTCCATTCAAGGGTGACGAACGAGGATTTGGAGGCTCTCCCCGGGCGGTTCGATATCCCGGCGGCCTTCACCCTCTCGTTGCCGGGGGAGGGTTCCGCCGTCTTTGAGCACGGAGCCGATAAGGCTCCTCTTTATCTGGCCCACTTGGAATATGGGCTACGCTTACCTCTTCCAAGTCTGGTGAGGAGGATTTGCGAGCGATTGGGGGTCTCCCCAACGCAACTTGCCCCCAACGCCGTCGCCATAATGATGGCGTTCTTGGTGATTTGTCACAGAGTGGGGGTTGAACCTAC
>JBAKGM010000200.1:33423823-33445691 GCA_037177215.1 Asparagus racemosus | reverse complement strand
TACTGTTCGGCGCTGCAGGGCACAGCAGCCTGTTCACGCCCTAGTCACGTCGCCAAGTCAGCCTACGTCAGCATAGGCTGACACATCACCCTCAACATCCGAGATGACGAAAATGCCCTCCAACCCACATATAAAAGTGGAAAATGAATAGTGATAAAGGTAAGTAATCTACTCTGCAAAAACCCTAACCCTAATTTTCAACATTGACATTATTTCACTCTCCTCTTTCACATACTGACTTGATCGTCGGAGTGGTCACCGGAGAACCCAACTCCGACCCTTCCACAAGTGTTCCTCGACTTTGAGACCAGCTGCTGGGCGTCGTATTAGAAGGAGAAACGGACCTGGCATCCTTAAACTCTGGTTCAACCGCAATCAGTGACTGTTAGATCCAAGTGCAAGTTTGAGCATCAACAGTAATATTTACTAAATTGAGAAGGGTAGATAAGGGAGTGAAAGTAATCCCTGAGTTTTTTCTCGAAGCAAAGTTGTCTTACATCTGGAGTCTGTGCGCCACGTGGTGCGATAAATGCGGGACGCGACAAAGCCTTCTCGCCCCGATCCCCAATTATTTATTGCACGAATAAGCACCGAATACTTTTGAGTCTCTAAGGTCTCAAGTAGTATTATTATATTTTATTACTCTCCAAAATTCAAAAAGTTATAGATTAATCGTGGACCTAGCAAAGTTAGGCGTCACAATAAGGCTGTATTCTTGCTATAAGTAACTAGTGGAGGGGTATCTTGGAATTTGGGATGAGGCCTAATCGGCGCGAACCTATTTGACCGGTTGAATTTACTGAATTTTTGTAGTTCGTTTTGGTTTCATAAAAATTAAATTCGATTTGGTTTTAGAATATCTGAAAATAAAATAATTGAACTGATCGCTCAGCATGTATTCATCTAAAATTCATGTTATTTCCAGGTGAAAAAGTGTTTTAGCCTAATATTTTTGTGTATCTTAATTGGTAAAGGTTTGATTTTAATTTGTAAAGTAGTTGATGTAACAATTTTGCTCTTCAACTTAGGACATAAAATGAGCTAGGGTTTTGAAGGAGTAAGAGTACGAGAGTTTTGAAGGAGTAAGAGTATTATCTTTTAAATAAAAGTTCTCTAACTTGACATGTCTACGTCTAAATCGAACAAACCAAGCTGAATCGTGCTAAAACAACTTAATTTGGTATGGTTCGATTTAGTTTGACAAAAAATAGTTGAGACCGACCGAACCAACCGTTTGCTTGCCCTGACCGCAAATTGTGAGGAGAAAAGTTACCTATATTTTCCTATTATTTATGAGAAACTGTACTATATAATTTCTATACTACTCTCACACTTCACTATGGTGGCACCGATGCGACGTTGTTGATGAGGATCCTATTAAATTGCCTTCGTGGGAAAAAAGGCTTAAGTGCACCTAAATACCCTATAATTTCCCTACTTTGCATCTATATACCCTCACTTATGTTTTAGCAGCACTTACATACCTTAAAATTTTTAAAACTTGTATTTATATACCCTCACTTGTTTTGAGAAACTTATATATGCTAAAGTTTTAAAAATGTGCACTTACATACCGTAGAGTTTTTAAAAGTTAGACTTAAACACCCTCAAGTTTGCACAACTGAGGGTATTTAAGTGGAAATTATACAATTTTTTAGTCTTCTAAGTGTTGCAAAAATAAGTGAAAGTATATAAATGTAAGTTTTAAAAACTTTAGGATATATATGTACTGTCAAAAATAAGTGAGGATATATAAGTGCAAAGACGGGGAAATCATAGGGTATTTAAGTGCAATTAAGCCAAAAAGTAAGTTGCCAAAAAAAATAATTTCATATTTATTAAAAAGTCCATTCATTCTTCCACTTTTTTCTCCTCCTTCTCATCTATTTCTCTCCACGAAAATCCGTCTACATCGAATCACAAACGCATATTTTGATTTACTCTTGGTTCTAAGTAAATCATATTTCACCTTCTACGTTTTCTAAGTTGAATTTTCTGAATGCTTCAAATTGCTTTGCCGGTTTCTAATTTTTAAATTATCAAATTCTTCCATAGGAATATAAAACTCTGTCATTAGCATACCTTTTTCTCTTCTTTTTCACTTATTCAAAATCGTTTGAGCAATTTCTTTCGATGAAGGAAGTGAATTCCAAGATTGCTGCTATAGTAGATGACTTTCAGGGGAAAACTTAAGAATGAAGGAGGAAAAAACTTATAAGAGAAAAAGTTATAAGAAAGGATTTTTTGCAAAAGTTTTTTATAAGAAAGGATTTTTCTTCTAGAAACCATCTTAAAAATAGGATAATTATATTGAAATCATCTTTCAATTTTAATTTATACATAAACCATCTTTAAAATGGATTTTTGTTGCAATCAATCACCTCGTCAAATTTTCACTAAACAAATCAAAAATAAACTTTAAAAAAATCAAATTTAAGGTATGTAACTTGTATATCCTAACAATACCTAAACACTAAAAAGATTAGTCACACGCCTTAATTGTGAGCTTTTTAGGGTAATTTTAGATTTTAAGTGAAAATTTTGACTGAGAGGTGGTTGATTGCAAAAAAAAAGATTAGTCATACGCCTTAATTGTGAGCTTTTTAGGGTAATTTTAGATTTTAAGTGAAAATTCTGAGGTATGTAACTTGTATCCTAACAATACCTAAACACTAAAAATATTAGCCACACGCCTTAATTGTGAGCTTTTTAGGGTAATTTTAGATTTTGAGTGAAAATTTTGACTGAGAGGTGGTTGATTGCAAAAAAAAAAAAATTCACTTTAAATATGATTATGTATAAATTAAAATTGAAAAGTAGTTTTCGTATTTTTTGACTAACTATGTATAAATTAAAATTGAAAAGTAGTTTTCGTATACTTTTGACAAGATTTTTTTATTATCTGATAAATATATTGTATTGAAATAACAACTCAATGTCCTCTAAGCATAGCGTGAGAGCAGCGTCAAAATTGCATTGTAGTTATCACTACTCTTTGCACATACCTTGTCAAGCTAGTTTTGTCAGCCACGCTTGACAAATACCACCCAGTTAGCATTCTATAAGGGTACTTTTTGTAACAAATATGTTTCTTAATAGAAAAAGTAATTGAAAACTATTCATTAACAACATGGGTTAAAAAAAAGGACGCACCAGATTGCATCATGTTATTTCAATAGGAAAATGAAAATTCAATAGGGAAATGAAAAGAAGGAAAAGGGCGGAAAAAGAGAGAGAGTCCAATAATGTCATCTAGATTTAAAAAATAGTTAATTGTTACAGACCCCGCTTAGTACCATACAATTGCAAAGAGATTTGTATAAATCTCTTTTTTGCAAATAGACTCAATATAGTTCTACTTGTTATAAATAGACCCCTGTAATATTGGCCAAAGTACGAAAACACATCATTAGTGAACTTTTCAGGCTCTCTTAAAAGTAAAAACCTAAAGGAAGCAATTGCGTATTCGTGCTCACCAATAGAATAATAAATTACCAATAGAACAATAGAACGATAGACTCCTGCTCACCAATAGAATAATAAATTACCAATAGAACAATAGAACAATAGGGAGTCTATCCGTCTAATCAAATATTTTAACAATTATAAGAGTAAACAGATTCACTAAACTATAGAGATCTGGTCGCAATTAGCCTTATTTTCCTATATAGGTCATATACGTGTTTGTCTCTCACACTGCATCCTCTTTATGAAAGTAACCCCAGGGTGGTCGCCACGAAGTCATCATGTTTTCAGCTTCTCGTTGAGTCAGCAAAAGGGTCTGTGTAATTTTAGATTCTCATTCATAGCCCTAACCAAAGACCTGATCTTTTCCGCTGCATTGTTGCTATTGGATCTTCCTTATTTTTTGGGTAACTTTCTTGTCTTTTTTATCCGAGCTTGTAATTCTATGCATTAGGAAGTTTTATAGAATATTTCGTGTCTGAGAATCTGAGATCAGATGGGTATTGATGAATTTCGCTGAAATTTTGATTATTTTGATAAAGCTGGATACACTTTTCTCTTCGTATAGATTGAGTGATGTTTCCTTAAGAACTGAAGTTTTTCGAATGTCTCTTGGGGTCATTTAATCTATGATTTGAACAATAGAAATAGAACCAGTGTTTGATTCTTATTCTTTAAAATCAATTACATGCTGCTTCTTGTTATACGCCAAATTTCTTAAAGCAACTGCTTGGTAAACTGTACTTTCTTCTGGTAATTGGAAATTGTGCATTTTTATTAGGTATTCTGCTGGATGTTCTTATCTCGAATTTTCTCATATGGTGCATTTCATTATTGTGAGCTATATTCTGATTTCTAAGGCAACTTGGAATCTCTTTTGGAGCCAATAGAACAATGAGTCTTTTTTGAATCGAGGTATATGAAAAATGTCTGATAAAAGAAATTAAAATAAATGGTAGAGCATATCAGGCAGCAGCAAGCATTGCAATGCCTAAAGGATTTGAAATAGAGGTAATTGCAACAATTAGTACTTATGTTCGTTTGAGGTCTGGAGCTACAGTGAGACTAGTAACATGGGTATATTATAGATTTGATACCATAGAATCTTTAAGCCATATCCTTTTGATTTATTTGATTTATATAAATACTCAATATTGACTACATTTATTAAATCTTTTTTTAAAGTAGATGTTCAAACGTTTTTTTTTATCCCCTTGAACTAGATATTAACTTTACATTTTAGGAAATATTAAGCACCAATTCTACCTTTATTTACCATGGGACTTTTCCCAAGTCAAAAGAATACTCAGCTCAAGTAATTGGATATGAGCAAAACTGTGCCTTACTATTAGCCATTTATGTAAATTTGTGTGCTTTGGATATTAATTTCGTACAGTTAATTGTTTTCTTCTTCTTGCTGTATTTGACCTGTCTTTGATTTTGTTAACACAGTTTTTAGTATATATTTCTTCTTATTTTAAGCTTATGATGTTTGCCTCCAATGTGTTCACTTGTCCTCCCTATTTCAAGCATACTTTTAATTGCGCTCCTCAATATGAAAGATATCTCTCTGGGAGACATTCAGATGCTGTATGCTAGTAGCTCAGCAGACCGTAACTCCCCACAAAGCCACCCCCACCCAACCCAACCCAAAAAAAGAAATCATGTGTATTTTTTGCAGGATGTTAAGGACTCCAGCTTGGGCCATTAAGTTATAAAATTGTGGTAGACCGTATTGATTCACTGATGTGTCATTTAAAAGTTTTTTAGAAACCATTTTTAGAAATCATGTTTTAAATTAATTCAAGTGAAGAATGTAGGAAATAAAAATTTTCTGGTCCTAGGTTTAATAATATTAGAGGTTTTAAATTTGAAAGCCATGAACCTTGAAGAATGAGATGGTTTTCATCTTTTAATAGAAAAAGGTAGCCTGATGAAGGTATTATGATTAAGTAATTGAGTAACATGTTTCCAGGTTCCTTTGTTACCAGTTTTTTTATTTTTTGTTCTAGAGTCCTACCATCTTTTTTGAGTGTGTTTGTTCTTTGATCTTTTCCATGCAGTGATGTACAGATTATCATCATAAAGGTCAATTCATTTACGCTCTAGTTAATCACCTTATTTAGTTTTATGTATCAATGAACATGATAGTTTGGGAAGAGGTAAATAAAAGAGTACTATTGAGGGAAACAGCATTACTCCTTTTTACAAATATCAAAGAATTTCTTTTTTAGTCATGTGCATACCATTCCATTATCTCACAAAATGCAATGCATCTGTTTGTCCATAGTTACTTGCTATTTTTGAAATATGGTAGGACATTGTACCTACAGAAGTTACATACTGTTTGTCAGGCTAGGCAATAAGACATGCTGACGCAAGACAGGACAAGGGAAAATACTAATGCCAAATGAATCAAACAATCACACGGATGATAACCTAGAAAACAACTAAGTGCATGCAACTAGTCATGTTTGCAATAGTCTAACAGGATCCTAAATATGGATGCTATCTAATTATAGAGAAATAGGTGGAGGATACCTCAAAGCTTTAGCACATGCGTCTAGGGCATATGAGTGAAAGGGGTTTTCAGGTGTTGCATGCAAAGAAGTTGCTGAAAGGTATAAAGAGCGCAAGCTACAGCTTTGCAAATATTTCACGATGGGTAAGCAATATAAGGTGAGCTTCACTACATCAGTGCATAAGGCAAAAGGCTTAATGGACTTCATTCATTCAGATGTACGGGCATGCATCGACAAGGTCCAAAGGCGATGCCGAGTATCTCATCACGTTCATCGGCGACTTTTCATAAAATGCATGGGCTTACTTCCTAACTCAAAAATCTCAGGTATTCTAGAAATTTAAGGAGTGGAAAGCGGAGGTCGAGAAGCAGATGGGGGTGGCAGATTAAATATTTGAGGACAAACAACTGGTGTGAATACACCTCGAAGGAGTTCAAGCAGTTCTGCATTGAACAAGGCATACAACATCAATTGACAGTACCAGGACAACGATAACAAAATGGAATAATGGAGTGCATGAATCAGACACTGATGGAGAGAGCTAGAAGCATGAGATTGCAGTCAAGCCCGACGAAGGGCTTTTGGGCAGAAGCGGTGAATTATGCTTGCTATTCGGTCAATCTTTCACCATCGACCGCTATCAATCTTCAAATCCCAAGAGAGGTTTGGACGGGAAAACCAGTCGGTTATGATTTCTTAAAGATTGTTTGGTTGCCCTGCCTACACTTTGGTGGATAGGAACAAAAGGAGCAAATTGGATGCAGAGTCAAGGAGATGCTACTTCATCGGGCTTCAAGTTATAGGATCCGGAAAGTAAGACCACTTTCATCAGCAGAGAAGTCACTTTTGATGAGGAGTCTATATTAGATGACGATCATCGAGAATCACAAAAGGAGAGCAACGAAGAGGTGAAAGAGCATTCAGTGCAGATTGAGATTGCATGCTCACAGCAGGTTAGGATACGGACACATGAGATGCAACTCAGGAGGGGGATGCAGGTGTGGACGAGCAGATAGTTACAGACATTGACGAGGAGACTCAACCACAACAGGAGTATTTTATAGCACAGGGACAACAGAGGAGGACGCACAAGGCATCAATTAGGTATGGTTTTGAAAATGATCAACTTCTATTTGCTCTAGTTATGAAGAGCAGCTATCCGAGCACTTATAAGGAAGCACTCGATAACGAGGACAGGAATAAGTGGATGATTGCTATGACAGAGGAGATGGAATCACTTTGAAAGAATCAAGCATAGGATCTAGTCACACAACTGAAGAAGAAGCGAGCTATAGAATGCAAGTGGGTATTTATAAAGGACAATGTGTAGTACAATGCACGTCTCATGGTGAATGGGTACACTCAGAAGGAGGGGATTGACTACAACGAGATATTTTCTCTAGTGGTCAAACATCAATGTGGGTGTTGTTCGCGACGGTAGTGGAGCGTGAGATGGAGTTGGAGTATCTTGATGTGAAAACAACATTTCTACATGGAGAGCTTGAGGAAGTTATTTAATTGAAGTAGGCAGAAAGATTCACAGAGGAAGGAAAAGAGGACCACATGTGCGTTCTCAAGAAGTCACTTTACGGTCTAAAACAGTCTCCAAGACAGTGGTACAATTGGTTCGACTCATTTATGCTAGCAGCAGGATACACTCGGTACGAGTATGATAGTTGCATTTACTTCAAGCAATATGGTCAGGGAGCATTCGTATATTTGCTATTGTATGTGAATGACATGTTAATTGCGGTGAGGAGCAAGCAAGAGATTTAAAGTTTGAAGGCTCGATTGAGCAAAGAGAGCGATGTGAAGGACTTGGGCACCTTTATTGCCAGTCACTTCAGGTTATCCTCTTATATGTGTTTGAATACTAACGAGGAGAAGGAAAAGATGTCTATAGTACTATATGCAAGCACGATTGGGTCGCTTATGTATGCTACGGTGTGCACAAGGCTAGACTTATCATACGCGGTTAGTTTGGTGAGCAAGTACATGTCGAATCCCGGGAAGCCTCACTGGGAGGTGGTGAAGTGGATATTACAGTATTTAAAAGGTACGACAAGACTCGTATTATTATACTAAAAGGAGCAAGGGAAGCCGAGCGAGTTGAAAGGTTACGTTAATTTAGACTACACAGCCCCATTGGGAGGGTGTAGTTGGAATTCGCAGCTTCAGGACACTATTGCACTTTCGACAATAGAAGAAGAATACATGGAGGCGATTGAGGCAGCAATGGAAGTCTAATGGTGGAAGGGATTGGTCAGTGATTTTTAGTTCAAGTGTACTACTACGGAGTTATTTTGTGACAGTCAAAGCACCATCTATTTGGTGAAGGATCAAGCGTTTCATTGAAAGTCGAAGTATACTGCAATACTGTTTCACAAAATTTAAGAGTGGGAGGCAAGAGAGGATATAAGATGGAGAATATTGATACAAGGCAAAATCTGGCGGATATCATGATGAAGCCAGTCTCTATAGAGAAGTTCAAGGCATCCTTGGACTTCATTCAGGCACTCACTCAGTGAGGACGACATGTGGTCTCGACCGAGACCGTGACAGTAAATGACTTTAGGTGGAGGTCGTGATGGATGTATTGTATACTCATGGATTTGATGAAGGCACACAACTTCAGGTGGAGGTTATAAAGGTGTACTTATGGTTCTGAGGCAGGAACACGGCATAGGGTGGAGTAGTGAAGGTGGAGCCAGGGGGATGAACTGGTTCAATACAAGCCAAGACAGAGATTGTTGAATATGGCTTGCACTGAAAGAATCCTAGTTTGATTAGGATTGAAAGTTTGACTTTGACCAAAAAGACAATTATGTTTGGATTTGAATTTTAATTGGACGAGGACTAGGATTTGAAACTTCTAGAAAGCATCATGAGAAAGGAATTCTATGGAGAGAGTAGGATTTGTAAAAGGTATCATGAGAAAGAATCCGATGAGGATTATAGTTGATCAAAGGAATGAATTCTACATGAATTCAAAATAGGAGAGAGAAATCTATAAATACACTTGAGAGGTTGATTGTAGATGCATCAAGCCAAAGATAGAAAAAAGAGAGAGTACTCTTGTGAGGATTTGCAAGAGAAAAGTGAGAATTGTAATCATTTTTAATTAAAGATCTCTGCCTCTTCTTCGTGCATATAGGCGAATTGCCGAACCACGTAAATCTCGTCTTCTTGCTTTGTGATTTCGTGCTAGTTTTCTTTGAGATTATTTTGTTTTGTATCCACCAATGGTTTTCGGCATTAAACCCAAAAAGTAAGGCGCTGAATTTCTGATCAATTTCTAACAAAGTAAACTTACCTCACACAACTGAAACTCCTTTTGGAATGCATAGAAACTCTTAAATAATCAGCCGTGAAGTGATTTATTTATGAACTCATTTTTTTTTCTCACAACTACATGTTTCTTCAAGAGAGGAATCTATTAGGTTCATTGTCAATGTCTATTGTATTAGCTTGCTATATATACTTCATTGCATCTAGTTGGTCTAAGTATTGTGGCTAGTCATTGCACGAGTCTTGTGCACTGTTGATTCCATGTTTGACTGTGGGCTTAGAGCCTTAGATAATGTTCAGATCTCTCATACTTGTGTAGCAAAATAACATCGAAGACAGAAGGTGTTAGTGTTAGTATAGTGTTGTTAATTATTAGCCTCTCCATTGAAAGTAAATCTTTTGTCAAAGGATTAGTGGCCTTCAATTTATGGTGCCTATATTATTTGGTGCTTTCATTATTTGGTGCCTATATCATCTTATTGGCTAATCTAAAATTGGAATTTATAAGCCTCGTCTCATAAGTATATGATATCTCTTGGCAAATATCATCTTTTGCTATGTCGGTAGAACAGCTTAAAAATTTTAGCGTAAATTTCACAAAACCCCTCTTAAGTTTGTCCAAGATTAGGATAACTTCCGTAACCTTTAAACATGCCACTTACCCCCCGCTAAAGTTGAGGTGTTTCAGAGAACCCCTATAACATTTTTACAATTTTTAAATAGATCCCATAACGATGTTAGGTGAACTAGTACAAATACCAAATACCCTTTTCAAATTAATACTCTAGTTATTAATCTAATTAACTAGGGATATTTTGATCAAAATTGGACCAACCTTGAAGGGCTCTTTTGAAGCTTACCTTCAGAATTAGTAAAAAGGACATGAAAGGGGTTTTTCCCACAAGGGGTATTGGTCATTCGCACGCGCATGATTTTCACGTGCACAGTTAGATCTAACAATGTTAGTTAGTAGGGTTATCTCGGAAAACATATGGGGGTCAAGTGTACTTAGTGTTTTAAAAATAGGGTGATTTTATCTATTTATCGCTGATATATAGGGTTTGGGTCATGATTGATATGAGTTTTGTAAAAATTTATCGCGTATCGTTTTTAGCTGACTTGTTCCAATATATAAGTGTAAATCTGATAAAGCAGCCGATTTTTTCTAGGTTAAAAATCGCCTAATTTTCTACAATTTTACATCCTAAGTGAACCTATTCGGGCTTGGAGGCAAAAACCCTATTTTTTCTATACCCGACTCCCTTCTACTAAACAAATACTGTGCTATCTTATTCTATTACGCATCCGCTCATCGTGTAACCCTAATTCTGTCCGCCTCCACTGTTCTCTCCCCCCAAATCGCTCACAAATTTCTTACTCGAAAACTTCTGTCAACGACCACTCTCGATATTTCATTAAACGTGCTTAGCTTACATTTTAGGACATTATATTATATATGCTCACTATCCGATACAACACTCTGATTTACTACTTATCTCCGATATATCCCGATAATCGGTAACTAATATGAATTTTGGCCGTCGATGTATTTTCGGCAACCGATATTTAAAACCTTGAGTGTACTTCAAAAGTTTAGGGGGTTATCTCAACAACAACCAAACTTTAGGGGTGTTTTGTGAAATTTACCCAAATGTTTAGTTTAGAGTATAGAAAAGATGCTAGACTTAAAATAAGTACTGGGTACCTCTAGCAATGATTTATGTCAGATTCTGTAGTTGTACCAAGCTGAGAGCATTGAATTGTAGGCTGATTCTCCTATGCTTTGTTAATTTATTGTTCTCTGATGAAAATTTTTAACTTCGGTGCGTGGAAAACAGTGAGAAATGGTCTGCACTGGAGGTGTATGTGCTTTGATAGTTGAAATCCTCCTTAGGTTGGTAAGTAGTTTAGGTGCTTCCTCTGGTGCATCTGTTAGTCCTTATTATATTTTTGGTTATGAGAAATCTGACATACTCTATATGCTATCATTGGAATCCGTACATGATATATCCTTCTTGCTATTTTGAGTCCTCTTGTTGAAGTATTCAGGCATAGGTTATCTCTAATATGTCTTCATAAAACTAAATCGTTTTCTTTATATGGTACACAATCACACTTAGGTTACTTGATTATTCTATTCAGTCCAGATATATTCGCATTAATGTCTAGCTTTTCTATTTATGTTGAATCCTTTTTGCTAAGTCTGGAAAATTACTACACCCTGTACCTAAGTTCAAGACTGAACAAAGATGCCACCATGGATGATTATCAAATTGAACTTCACTCGTTCTTTTTACAATCTTGTGTACATTGAGTAATGCTGATTCTTTCCTCTCAACCTTATGCACATATAAGGAATAATTTACTGAATATATGAATATGGTTAAACTGATCGATGAAGAATAAGTTGGAGAATCCCTCTTCTAGGTAGTAACTCTGAAATTACTTTGAGCAATATTTTTAAGAATATTTGGGTTAGATGCCAATTTATGCATGCCATTTTTGTTCATGGAAAATGACCTGATAAAAAAATATCGAACTACTGCAAGTTCCCGTCAACTGTTTTAGCCAGTTTCTATCATCTAATTCTCTATACGTCTTATTCTTTATCAGTTAAGTTGAATTTCTTTCCATGATGCATATTTTCTTCCTCCATATATTCGTTGTCTTGTCCATGACTCCATATACTTCTTTTCTTTGTTGTTCTATGCTGGAATGCTTTAAGAAAAACAAATTGCACTTTTCTTTTGTTTTCCATTTTTGCTGATTTTAGCTAGAATAAAGCGTGGTCCGGCATGCTACTGGGCAATCTTGTTCGTATTCTGGTTTCTCGTTTTTGGAATCTGCGCTTCTCAGACCCATGGCCACCAATAACTAGAATTTGAGAAAAATCCCTGTTTCCAATAAAGCAATGGCCATTCTAATTCAAAGTTTTTCCTAAGGTGATGGTTCGATCTTTTGCTGAAAGTTATGGTTTCCTTAATTCATGAATTTTCACTCTTAAGCAGTAGTTGTATACATGAACTCTGCATTAAAGACACTTGGACACCTCAAATTGAACATGTGTACCTCAGGTAGTTCATATATTGTGCAGTGGCAAGAAAAATGTTAATATTTGTGGTTGAAACTTGTGAAATAGTGTTTTAAAGGGGCTTATACTTAGATGAGATAAAATATAGGTTCTATGTACCAGACATCTATCTCTTTAAATATTCTAACTATCATCATTTTCTTTTGGTGGTTCAAGTGATTTCTTTTATGCTGCATGTTTATTGCAGTTGTCTGCAGCGCACGCCTATTCTCTGTGTTATGTGTTTTGTTGATCTATGGCCACGGTTTTTTTTTTCTCGTATCATATATGCATGCAACGTGAAATTGTGAATTTTTGCACCGTAACTGTAAATCATCAGAGGGGTGTCTAATTAGAAAAATACTTTCAAGGTCGTAGAATTCTAAATGAATTTGAACTTTGTAGAATAAGGAATGGAGCTATGTACCACTTTATTGTAGACTATTCTACATCATTGGATATAAATGAATGAGCAGAATTAGTTTGTGAACATCAGCAGCCCACATTATAGTAAGCCTTACAAGGAATTACGGCGTGTGTCTGCAAGTTGTTTAATATTTGTTATTCATGAATGATGAATTGATAATGTTGAATTTTTGAGCCTTATCATGAAGTGTCTAGGCTGGCTGCTACATCTTTAGTTTACGTTGTTGAAAGGTCTTCTTCCTTGAATATTGACATGCACATGACAGTGACTTCTTCCACTATGTTATATATATACATATTTAATATATCCACTATGCTTTGGTTAAAAAAAATTTGTCTTCTTGAGATTAGGTGTTTCCTTCCATGTTTAATTACGGATGCATCCCTGTACTACTGTGCTGTAGGCACTCGTACACCTAATTTCTTTATAGCTCTTACATTCTCTTGAATCTCATATGCTTTTACTTTTCTACTTCAATTTCCAAGGTAATTAGTCTTTTTCCCCCAGTTAAACTGAGAACAAAAGGTATTATCTTCACACGATTCCCACTTGACATCTCAATATAACTTGGGAATAATGCTGTATTGAGTTCATGAGGTGCAAGTGTTGATTAAAAAGTTATGCAGTATTAATGGCTACACCCTCATTATATGAAGATGTGCCTGCAATTGACCTTTGGTTCTATTTATGTCAGATTTATACATGTTTCTAATTTAGAAATCAGATTATAGGTCCATAGAGTAGATTGATAATGTGCAGCAAGATGCACTATTTGATCTTGGATGCTCCTGTAAAAGTGAGCTTGCTTTCGTTCATTATGCTTAAATTTGTGAAATAAGCCTTGGATCAATCGTATGTGAAATTTGTGGAAATTTTGCTAAAACTGTAATACATGCAGATTTTTAAAAAGTCATCAAGAGGAAGGACTGCAACAGGAGAATTAATGCAGGGTGTGTGGAAACAAATTCAGGGGTAGATCATGATGCTTAAGCAGTGGTTTGAAGGCAAAGACCTAGTGAAATATCATCGTGGTTCAATCCGCACAATAGTACCATCACAGTTTAACTAGAAACTGTAGACCAATTGTCGAATATCCCTCCTGAAAATGTTGTAGTGCTGGAGAATACTAAAACTAAAGGGGCAGTTGAAGGTACTGAGATTCTAGTTTCAGCTGGCCTGATTACTGTTGCTCTTGCTTGGTTAATTACTCCTCATGTTGGAAGGTATGCTTCATGATTTTGTTGGTTGAATTTTGAAAGCCAGATGTAGAAAGAGAAACAATTTCTTTTACCTTTTTCTATCTACCTTGCGCAGATTACCAACATACAAATGTGTACAAACACGTAGAGAAAATGTAAATACCTTAAATGTGAATATAACTTACCCAAAACAAGCAAATGTAGCTTGCCAAAAACAAGAAAGCAAATCCTCTAAATGTTCCTCTCATGCATCAGGTGATAATGTGTTCCACACATACATCAAATGTTGGACTTAATGGTAATTTGATGCATAGTTTCAAGCATGCCAGAACAATTTTTTTCTTCCTCTATTGTGATAGTTTACGTACTCGTTAGTTGATATTAAATGACGCGTTACTTCTTTTGATGGTCTATAGCAGACTTCACAGCGGAAGTATTTTTCTTTATGAATACCTCTGAAATTAGCTTGATTCATTCATAGGTACATACATATTACTTGTGGTTAATATCACAGTAGTGAGTTTGATTATTTACTATCCCCAAACCTTTGGAGCTTGGTTTTATACTGGAGTGTAGTTGTTTATGCAAATTGTGACAATTGAGAGCTATGAGGCTGTATTGGTGAAAACTAGCAGGGCAATGCCAGTTATTTGCTTCCAGTTATCTTTTATTTGATGTATTCCCCTTCTTTTTTGTGTATTTTACTTCCATAACTTGCGTATATTTCTACGACCTTCTACCTACTTTCGCTTCCTTACTCTGCAGTCCACATGACGTGTGGACAGAAGGGGTGACTTTCGTTAAGAAATGGTTAACGTCTGTATTCCATTTTGAATATTATTGTAACTTCATTCCACATGTAGTTTAGGCCTTATGATATCTCGAGATTATATTCGGTTCGTCAGTGTAGGTTTACAGCAGTTCACTATATATATAGTTCATTGTTTGTAACTGGTCTGGGTATTGTGTCTGATCATTTCAGTAGCCCCGCACGCTAGAGACAACTGAGAGCGAGGTGGGCTCAGTCAATATTAACTCATGTAGAAAAACCCAAATACTTAAGACAGGCGGCGATGTTAGTGTTGTGGATCGTTAGTTTTGCCGTCAAAGGTAAATCATTGTCAACGGATTAGTGGCTTTCATTATGAGCTGACGCCAATGTAGTGCTGAACTGCTGATATAATCTTGGTTAAATTTCACCAAACCCCGCTTAAGTTTGGGCGAAGCTCAGGTATTAACTTCTAAAATGTCACAAACCCCCCTTAACTTTTAAATGTCACAAATTTATTTTGTGATTCTCGGAAAACCCCCTCCAACATTAAGCATTTTTAACACGCCCCAGCGTTAACCACAATTTTCAAAAAAAAATCTCCTGCATAATTCTATCTACCCATGTGAAAATTGCAGCTAATGCCTTTTGGGTTTTCTTCTTTGCTTCGAAGAATGTTGAAAGTTGAAGGGGGTGTTCTTAAAACCCCAAAACTTAAAGGGGAGTTTTGTGACATTTTTTAAGTTGAGGGGGTTTGCCCAAACTTAAGGGGGGTTTAGTGAAGGGGGTACCCTATAATCTTCTAGGTAGTATAAAATTTGCAATTAATCTGATTAGTCATAAAGCAATCGCTTGGTGATCTAGTATTCTTGGCAAATTCTATCTTTTGCTACATGAATAGAACTACTCAAAGTTCACAATTCATAGTATACTGTAGATCTTAGACATACTTAATTATTTAGTACCTCTATAAAATTAATGGTTTTTGTCAGATTCTGTAGTGGTACTAAACTGAGAGCATTCTATGCTTTGTTAATGTATTCGGTAATGGAAAATTTCAACTTTGATGTGCAGAAAACTGCAATATATGGTCTTCATATTCTTCTTGGAGGTGTTTGTGCGTTGACAGAATGTAATCATCCTTACAGTTGTCAGTTGTTTTGGAGTTTCCTTTGGTTTATCAATTATTTTATCCTGTTTACAGCTTTGGTTATGAGAAAGCTGACATGTTCCATACGCTATAATTGGAATCCATACATGCCATCGATGATATCGAATTAAACTTCGCTCATTCTTTTTTACAATGTCATAGGCGCAAACATTTTTGCTCATTCTTTTCTATCAATAACAACCTAAGTGCTTGTTTGGTACAAGGGTAAAGGGAGTCAAACTTTAGCTTGGTAATCTTTTTCCTAACTTTAACCATAGTTGTTATCATGTTAAAGTTTCACCAAGATTAAAAGTTTAACCACATATGAGGATAAAATTTAACCAAGTGAAGGGGTAGGATAAAAAGGGAGAAAAAAGTTTAGGTTTAGTTCATTTAACTATTTGCAATTATAAATAACCCCAAAAAAGTTTCAAAACTCCCCTAAAATAAAAAAATTACAAATATACCTTTATAAATAAAAAATTACAAATAACCCCCACCAATTCCAAAACTATAAAAGAACCCTGAAAATTATAAAAAATTATAAAAACATGCTAAAAATTCAAAACATACAAATAATATTGAAAATTTCAAACCTTACAAGTAGCTCCTTGAAAATCTTGAAAATTATAAAAACACACTCAAAAATCAAATTTAAGAAACAAACTGAAAATTTCAAATCTAAATCTACAAACAGCCCCAAAAGTTTTAGGGTTCGCAGAAAACACCCTAAAACTTAAAAAACCCTTAAAAATTCTAAATTTACAAAAAAAAAAAAAAAACAAAATTTCAACATAAAACAATAAATCTAAGAATTATGACAGCCCCCTCAAAAGTTTTAAATTTGCAAAAACACCCTAAAACTTTTAAAATTTGGCAAAAAATAACCTCAGAAATTCAATAACTTACAGCAAAAGCTTGAAAATTTCAAACCTAAAACAGAACACTGAAAATCTATGAATTATAAACAGCCCCCTAAAATTTTAGAATTTGCAACGTGCACGCTAAACTTTCAAAGTCACAATAAACACCCTAAAAAATTCAAACTTTTTAACAAACTCTGAGAATATTTCAAATCTGCAATAAGTACATTGAAAATCTTGGAACTACAGATAGCCCTCTAAAAATTTTGGGATTTGCATAAAACACCCTAAACATTTAAAACTTATAAATAACACCCTAAAAATTCAAAATTTGCAAAAAGATCATGAAAACATCAAACCAAAAACAGTACACTAAAAAATCTAAGAATTACAAATAGCGCCCTGTCAATTTTTGATTTGCAAAAAACACCTTGAAACTTTCAAAAGTTGTAAAAAACGCCCTAAATTGCTAATTTTCTAGAAATTCCCTGAAATTTTTTAACGTAAAAAATTGAAAATTAAGGACTACAACAGCCCCTTGAAAATTTTAGAATTTGTAAAAAACACCCTAAAACTTTCAGAATGTGCAAAAAGCACCTTGAAAACTTTTAACATTGACAAGAAACACTTGAAAGATAAAAAAATTACAGAGAGGTGTTTTTTGTAATTCAATTTTTTAGGGTGTTTTTATAGATTTTTGAAACTTTTAGGGCATTTCTGCAATGTCAAATTTTTTTCAGGGGGTGCTTGTAATTCCTAGATTTTTAGTATACTAGTTGTAGGTTTGAAATTCTAACAGCATTTGTTTTTATAATTTTAGGTTTAGAAGGTATTTTTTGCGACTTTTGACAATTTTAGGTATTTTCTGCAAATTACAAAATTTTCAACGGGCTGTTTGTAATCCTAGATTTTCAATCTACTATATGTAGGTTTGCAATTTTTAGGTTTTTCTGTAAGTTTTGAATTTTTGAGGGTGTTTTTTAAAACTTTTGAAAGTTCTAGGGTGTTTATTTTGCAAATTTTAAAATTTTTAGGGACCTATTTGTAATTCTTAAATTTTCTGTGTACTATATTTGGTTTGAAAATTTTAGGCTTTTTTGTAAATTTTGAATTTTTAGATCTTTTTTGTAAATTTTGAAAGTTTCAGGGTGTTTCCACAAATCCTAAAAATGTTAGGGGGCTGTTTATAAGGTTTGAAAATTTAGTGTTATTTGTATGTTATGATTTTTTAGGTGTTTTTGTAAATATTTTTGAATATTTATGATTAACAATGGAAGAGATCCGTTTGAGGTTAAATTTTATCATTGTTAAAAGGTTATATAAAATATAAGAATGTTTTCCCCGCTAATTTTTCTAGTGTAATAATTACCATGTTAAAGTTGAACCTTGAATTCTTTAACCTCATACCAAACGAACCCTAAAATGTTGTATTTACATGTAAAAAAATGGATAGTTGGAACGTGATGTGTTTGCGTTCTTCAACATTTTAGGTTAGTCTTCTCTGAAATTTTCTTTTGGAGAAGGGAACGTACACGCTCTTTTGTAATAATTTTCTTGTGAAGAGGGTTTTTTTATCAACTAAGGAGTTTGTAAAGGTAGCTATTTGTATGCACATTTAAGTTGCGAAAATATTGAGGAGATTAAAGTTTGTAATGCCGGGGGAGTGTTAATTAAGAATTAATAGTAGAACTTTATACGTACATGCCCTGTAGTAGTACCATATGCATAGAAAATAAAATGTATCTTTATCTATAATATCAATGTACGTAAGTGCTCCACATGGAAACCTAGCATCCGGAGCATTATTAATCTGTAATAAGTGGTACATAAATAATATAATGTCACTCACATGTGATAAAGTTTATTCTAGAAAGCATACATTACATAGAAAGTGGTAATACTTATAATGAACAATCTGCTGAATATATAAATATGGAACCTGATCAATAAAGAGCATATGTTGGAGAATGCTTTCAATTGAAAATGACCTGATAAAAATGTCTTGAACCATTCTGCAAAAGTAAAACTCTTTTAGCAAATTTGTGTCATCTAATTCTCTATGATTTATTTCTTTGTCAATTGAAGTTGAATTCATTTTCTTTGACATGTTTCTGTTTCTCTTCTTCCATATTTTTGTTGTCCATATACTTCTTTTCCTTTGTTTATCTATACTGGAAAATAATTATTTTTGGACCCAAAATTTGGGACCTTTTATGGGACATATGTAGGGGTGCAAAACGGTCCGGATATATCCGGACCGACCACAACCGTATTCGTTTAGAAAGCGGATATGGTAGGGAAAAAATTAAAACCAACCAGATATAGTTTCGGATACGGTTATGATTTTAGTTTTTCATCCGGATACGGTTTCGGATACGGTTTTCGGGTCGAAATTGTGGATACGGTTCGGATATTCAAATACGATTTCTGCACTTTTTTGTTGTTTGATTTTCATCCGGTTACGATTTTCTGATCGAAAATGCGGATACGGTTCGGATATCCGGATACGGTTTCTACACTTTTTTGTTGTTTGGATTAGACTTGAGAATTACATGATGACTAATATTTATGTCTATAAGGTGACAATTTCTGTATGTTTGAATAAACTTATCTTGATTCTGTTTAATAGATGAATGTTTTTTTAGTTATATTTAGTGTGCGAAATATTATAATCATGTGTATTTTTTTGTCAAATCTGATTCATATCAGTTTCTTAAATATCTGATTAATATCTGTATTGTATCCGTAACCGCTTATCTAACATCCGAACCGTATCTGTTTCCGTTTAGTGCGGATATGGTCATGTTTTTTTTCTTACCATATCCGTATCCGTATCTATTTTTAGAAAGTAGATATGGATATGATAAGTGTCATATCTGAACCGTATCCGAACCGAATGCACCCCTAGACATATGAGGTGGAAACAATTTTTTTCAAATTTGTTGTGCTGTTTTATATTCCTAGCTGGACATATGAATAAAGTCATTATGGGTATATCCGGAATTTTCCAAGTTTGAAGTTCTTCTTCCCCAAACTCTTGCCCTTTTCTTAATCTCTGTCTTCGTCGATGGGAAAAGAAACAAATCCCTTAACATTTATTTCTTCCTCATGCAATTTGGCCAAAAAACAACTAAAGATTAAACACAACGAATTTGATTCTATTATTTGGATGCTGATCGCTAAGCATGAGGTGGAACTCTATCGTTATTAGCTTTGCCAATCTGGACGAAAATGGGTGAAACTCTGTGTTAACATCCGCTTTGTCATATTATGAATGACTCGATGCAACGATTCTGTACTAATAACAATAAGAATAGGGGAAATTTGAGACTAACTAGTCTATGAAAGAAGCTGACATTATTATTCTTTGTTAAAATGTGTCGAAATTTGTCTATGTTCAACAAAACCTTACACCATTCCCACAGAAAATGGTTAAAGTCCACAGGCATTATTTATCCCTTGATTAAAACATTTGCATCAAATTTGGGGATTTGTCAAGGCAAGAAATCCTAATCGCAAGCGGCCTCAATGGCTTGCAACAACTTAAATCTCTCATCATGATTCGAAGACCGCAGGGACGCCCAATCGGCCGGTAAAACGATTTAAGTCGAATCTTGAGATAAGAACGTATACAGGTTTTTTTTGGGTCAAAAACACCGCTGCTCCCAATTAATTCACATCAGTAAAATGCAAGCTCTATCGGACAGCTTACCGTTCCACCTCAGCTGTCCCGTGGATGTCCCATTTACGGGTCCTCCTAACACTATTATACTAGAGTACTCCAAGGTGGAATTATTGGTTGGTGTAATTTTGAAGTAAGTGGGATAATTTTTTGAGACTTTACTTTAGGGTGTTATTATTCATTGGGTCAATGAGATTGGAACTATTACCCCCATTTTTCCTAAAATTATCTCACTTGTATATAAACTTTTTGTCCCAACCTTCAAAAATTACCCCATTCTTAACTTTGGGGTAATCATGAGAAAAAGGAGATAATGTAGCACTAATTTATTAAAGGAGAATTTTTTGAAAGAGACCCATTTTAAAAAATATTTAGTAAAAACAACTATTTTGCTAAATATTTATCAAAATCGACCTTTTTTTGGCCAGCTCACCAAGGCTGGCCAAAAAGAGGTCGATTTTGCAAAATATGAGTTTTAAAACACACGGGACTGCTAGTCCCGTGTGTTTAGAAATTGTTAATTGCCGCTCTAAACACCACACAGAAAACCCACGAGAGTAGTAGTCCCGTGGATTTAACAAAGTCTACTAGTCCCGCTCTCCACTTCTCTCATCACGTTCTCTGGGATTTTGTTATTTCAAGAATTATTATCTCTCCACCAAGATCCTTGCTGCCCACAACTGGGATCTTGATCTAGCGGTCTCCACCTTCACCTCAAACCCTATCCCTAACCCTACAGATTTCAACAATTTTCCCGCCTCTTCAACTTCTAATCCCAGCGATTCACCAGTGCCGCCGCTTCCAGAGTCCCCAACCCTAGCGTGGAAGTTTGTAACCCTCCCCTTCTACGTTGTCTCCGGCAGCGTTAGTCTCATCTCTAGCACTGTCGGCCATGGCTTCTGGGTCACCGGCAGAGTCGTCTCTCGCTCTCTCAACCTCCTCGACCTCCTCCCTCCAAATGCCGGGCCCCAGGACCATCTTGCCCCTGTCTCTTCCTCGGCCGCAGAGGCTACTGCCTTTGTCTCCGCCTTCGAGCGAGAGTTCTCCGCAGCCGAGGGCTCCACACGCCCCCAATTTCATGGCCGAGGTTTTCATGGACACGCTTTAGAGGTCGCAGAGGGAGTTCAAGTACCTTCACTCCCCTAATCATTCTAATGTCCCCGGGTTCTTTCTCTACTGCACAGAGAACGGGAATAGTAGTACTGCACAGAAAACCCACGGGACTATTAGTCCCGTGGGTTTTCTGTGTGGTGTTTAGAGCACGATTAGCAAGCTCTAAATGTCACGACCCCAATTTCCAAACGTGAAAGGAACCTTGGCGCCAGACTAAACCTGTGAAACATATCCTCCAAATCCACAAATATCAAAAGACCATCCAAAAATAATCTTCTCTTGAATTAAAACCAACAACAAATATTCTCCATATTCTAAGA
>JBAKGM010000200.1:33411376-33423723 GCA_037177215.1 Asparagus racemosus | reverse complement strand
ACCTCTAAATCTAGAGTACAACAGACCGGTCACAATAATAACTATTAAGCTTTGATTCTCCCGTTTCAGTTTTTCCTCCAGAGCACATACGAAAACTTCCCACAAAGTGATAGCTATGGTGTTGAACCTGTTTAAAAAAATAAAATATATATTTAATATTTATGTTATAAAATATTTTTTTTCAAATAAACAATAATAAATTTATAACTTACTCATTTATCATGCATTGTAAAGCTTCTAAACAAAATTTATGTTTCATTCCTGTCCATGCTATCAATCACATAAATTTCATCAACTATTCCAATCACGTCTATATAAGAAAATAATTAAAATTTAGTATAATTTGACATGCATGATAATCTATAAGGAATATAAATTTAATACATACCTATAAGAAATTCATTTGAATCGATTCTTGATTTAATTTCTCCGTAAGATAGAAATTCAAATTTGTATTTTTCGATATCATCGTCATCCTGCTCTAAAACCTTAATGTTTGTACGATAATAAAAATGAATAAATACTAGAGTGCTTACTGGTTTATACATCTTATTTGCAGTAACAATCTTGACGTTTGAGAAAATATAAAATTTTTCTTCTTGTATTAATTTTCTCAGTCGTATTGCATCATTTTTACGGCAAAAATCATATACATGAGTATTCTGTTAAAAATTAAATAAAACACATCATAATTAAAGTAAATTTATATTATAACTATCACTGTATATTAAAGTTTAAATGTACCTTGTTATTAATAAGAATAAAGTTAATTCTAGATGAGATTTCAGTGCTTGTATTTTGTCCTTCCCATGTTCAAGTGATTCTTCCTTTCAAGATGACATCATTTTCATCTACTCAAATCTTATTTAATGGCGTGCATGTTGCAATTTGATTATTTTGTCCTAACATCCTGATAAAATATATATTCACAAATTAATTAAATACAAATATAATTTTAAATCATCCAGATAATGATAATTAATAAAAATTAGTGACCATAATTAATAAAATATGACAATATAATTTATAAAATCTTGTTAATTATTAATAGATAGCAAAAATAGTATTTCAGTCATTCAAATTATAAAAATTCCATGTCAATAATTAATTTAGTTTTTTTCCTAGATTAACAATTGATAAATGATAATAAATAAAATAATAAATAATTCATAATACCACATAAACTTAGCTTAATTTATAATAAGATATTATCTACAATTATGATAATTAAAAATATGTCATCAATTTATTACATGTTGAAAAAATGTTATCTACGCAAATCCTAATTACCTTCAAAATTATTTATATGCAATATACACATTTTCGGTTAATATAGTTTTCAATCAATATAAGATTCATTTAATATAATTTTTATTGAATATTATAATAATTATTAAAATATTGTTTAAATACTAATTGTTGACTTAATTTTACTGAAATTATTCGTATTATTATATGCAATTATTCTCTATAAACTCTAACCAACATATATTTTATTTAATTACTTAAAATAATTAAATAAATATTATTCTAACAAAACTGAAAATAAATACTTAAAAGTAAACCTCTTAAATTCAGTTATATAATAATATATTAAAAAAGAAAATAAATAACAATTTAATAAATCAGTAACTAAATAGTTAATTTCAATTTCATAATAATAATTTAAATAAATAAATATATATAAATATAATAAATCCTTAAAAATATTTAATTTTAAATATTGTAAATTACATTTTCATGAAACATTAAATAAATCCGTAAATAAGTAATAAATAGTATAATTTTATTTTCATAATAATATATTAAATAATAAAATCATTATAAAGATAATAAACATTAAATACATAGTTAATTTTAAATATTTCTACATTAAATACATAGTTAATTTTAAATATTTCTACATTAAATACATAGTTAATTTTAAATATTTCTATATTGATTAGTTAATTATGTAAAAAAATTTAATTATATTGTTTTACTGAATAATAGTTAAATTTTCATCATATTTTTCATTATCGAAAACATAACATCCAAACACAAATACTAAAAAAATTAAGAATTTTAATCTTTAACTATATAGATAATGTTGCCGAATAACAACTAATCGTATATATAAATTTTACAAAAATTCCTTAAAAATATTAATTTAATAGAAATTTTTGAATAGATTAGTAAATAAAAAATAATATAATTTTAGTTTTATAATTATGTATTAAATAAGTAAATTAATATTAATATAAATATTGTTGGAACAACTCTCTAATCTATGGATGCACACACACACACGAAAGGTAGAAGAAGAAGCTTAGTTTTTTTTTGGCGATGCAACTGCCCAGCTCTCCTATTTTTTTCTACTATTCATAATCTATATTAACTGAATACAAGATGGGACCGCTACTCACGCCACGCCTCCACGAAACGTACTCCACTAACTCAAAGAAACGTAACAAACTAACAAACTCGTAACAAACTAACAAACTTAACGTATGAAATAGATAAAACTCAATAAGATTAACTCAACATTCACCCCCCTTAATCTTGTTGCATCTTCTTCACATCCTTCAGACCAATCTTCTCACACAGCTCGACATACCTTTGTCGACCGAGTGGCTTTGTCAGAACATCAGCCAGCTGATCCTCGGTCCTAACATACTCCACTTCAATCTCCTCCTTCTGAACGCAGTCGCGAATAAAATGATACTTGGTATCAATGTGCTTGCTTCTGTCATGATGCACATAGTTCTTCGTGAGAGCAATGGCTGATTTGTTGTCTAAATTGAGGACTGCTTTGACAGGTTCACCTCCCTTTATCTCACTCAGCAAACGCCCAAGCCAAATACCCTGACATGCTACAGCTGTAGCAGCCACATATTCAGCTTCGCATCAGGAGAGTGCCACCACTCTCTGCTTCTGTGACAGCCAAGTGACCAGATTTCCGCTAAAGAAATAAACAACTCCCTTCGTACTCTTCCGATCATCGATATCTCCCACTAGGTCACTGTCACTATACCCAATCAAGCACTCGCCCGAATGCTTCTTCCTGACATAGCAACACCCAAAGTTGATAGTGCCTCACACATACCTCAATATTTGCTTCACGGTGTCATGTGAGCTGTTGTTGGCGCTTCCATCTATCGGCTCATCACTCCAACCGAGTAGGCCAAGTCGGGTCTTGTACTAACCAAATATCTCAAACTCCCTATGACACTTCTATACAAGAAAGCATCGACAAGAGGGCAGGAACTTATTTTGCTCATCTTCAGTCTCGGCTCCATGGGAACTTGATAGGGATTGCACTAGGCCATCCCAAGCTTTTCCAATATCTTCATTGCATACCCAGATTGAGACAAAGTGATAGCATGTGAGTCTTGCTTCACTTCAATGCCCAAGTAGTAGCTCAATAGCCCAAGGTCACTCATGTCAAATAGTTTCTTCATCTATTCCTTGAACTTTGCAATGTCTTCGATGTTTGACCCGATCATGATAAGGTCATCTACATATACACCAGCCACTTGGACTGCACCTCCTACATCTTTCTTGTACACAACATGTTCTAGAGGACACCTGATGAACCCAAGTGATTGCAGGCACTTATCAAGCTTTGAGTTCTGTGCCTGGGGTGCTTGCTGCAGTCCATGCAACGCCTTCTTCAACCTCAGCACTTGTCCCTCATAGCCTTTAGCTATGAATCCAAATGGCTGTGCTACATACACCTCTTCCTCTAGCTCACCATTCAGAAATGCAGACTTTACATCCATATGATGTACTTCCCAATTCTCCTGTGCTGCCAAGGCAATCAACATCCGTACAGTTTCAAGCCATGCAACAGGAGCGAATACCTCATTAAAATCCACTTCCTGTTTTTGTAGATAACCCTTTGCCATGAGTTGAGCTTTGCATTTTACTATCTCTCCTTCAGGATTTTTTTTCACCTTATACATCCACTTCAAGCCGATAGCTCGATGTCCTTTCGGTAACTCAGCAAACTCTCATGTATCATTCCTCTCAATGGCTGCAATCTCTTCAGCCATGGCCTGCCTCCAGTTTTCATTGCTTGCTGCCTCTTCAAAGCTTGCCGGCTCATCAATGGACAAGAAACATAGCCATGCTTCCTCATCCATCTCAACTGTATCATTGTATACCTCTTGTAGAGAGCGATACTTATGTGGCCTCTCCGAGCTTGCTGATTGATCTGCTACCTCTTGCACCTAATCATATCCCGAGGGAGAGCGAGGCGCTGCCGCACCCCCAGAAGATTGCACACCTGTGTACTTTCAAGGTTCTCACCTGCATGATCAACCGTGTCTTGCACACTCCCGGCCGGCTCAGGTTCATAGTGCACAGTGAGTGAGCTCCAAAGCTTCCTTCTCCTTGTACAGGCTCCCAATTCCACTCCTTATCTTCCTCAAATATTGTGTCCCTGCTCACTCGCAGCTTCTTTGCATTAGGATCATAGACCCTGTATGCCTTTAACCCCGGTTCATACCCTAAGAACACCATTGGCACACTCCTATCATCCAGTTTCTTCGTGTGCGGGTTTGCAATCTTTACGTGCACCAAGCTACCAAACACTCTCATGTGATGCACCTTGGGTTTGCGGCCAGTCCATCTCTCATAAGGTGTTGCACCTTCCACACTCTTTGTCAGAGCCTTATTAAGTATGTACACAGCCGTCTTCACTGCTTCAGCCCAAAACTCAGCTGGCACATGCTTGCTTTTTAGTAGGCTTCTAGCCATAGCCGCAACCGTTTGATTCCTCCGCTCAACGACACCATTCTGTTGAGGTGAGTATGGTGTGGTGGGGAACCGTTTCAACCCCAGCTCGTCGCAGTAGTGAGTGAACTCTTTGGAGATGAATTCTCCCCCTCGGCCTGTCCGCATGGCCTTCACCTTGACACCGACCTCCATTTCAGCGCTCGCTTTGATCTTCTTAAAAGCATTCAAAGCTCATCTTTTGTCTTGAGTAACTCCACCCACATATAGCTGCTGAAATCATCAACTAGTAACAGAAAGTATCTATTACCTCCCGGAGTTGCAGGTGTTATACGACCACATAAATCTCCATGCACTAACTCGAGCGGCTTCTCCACTCGGTAGGTCGAGCTGTGGGGAAATGGTGCACGATGTTGCTTGCCCACCATACACCCCTCACAGAGCTGGTCAACGTGCTCAATACGGGGCATACCTTCCACCATGTCCATGTGTGACAGGCTGCTTAATGCACAAAAGTTCAAGTGACCATAACGTGCATGCCACAACCACTCTTCTTCTTTGTACCTTTTCAAGAGACAAACCGGCTGAGTTAGATTGAGCTTGAGCACATACAATCTATTCCTCGATCTCCTCACTTTAGCTAGCAATCTCCTCTGCCTATCAAAGATGCACAGCTGCCCGTCCTCCATGACGGTCTTGCAACTGTGTTCGTCTAGCTGTCCGAGGCTTACATATTACTGCGCAGCCTCGAAACGTAGTAGACGTCCGTCAACACCTTATGCTCCATGTTTTGGCATTGGAACAAAACGGTGCCACGGCCACAAATGTCTACAACTGAGTCATCACCAAATCTCACTGTGCCCTTTACCGTAGCGTCCAACTCAGTGAACACATCCCTACACCCGGTCATATGGTTGCTAGCACCGGTGTCGAGCTACCACACTACACTTGCATCCTGGCCACCGATTCCCAACCTGGGCTTTACTCTCTCCTCGTTGAGCATCACCTCTCCCGACACGTCCTCAACGGTTTGAACCAGCTCCCAAGCCTCGGCCATGAGTAGAGCACACTCGTCGTCGTCTTTTTTCTCCACAAGGTGCGCCTTCTCCTCCTTTTTCTTGGACTGACATTCCAATGCGAAATGCCTGTAGTTGTGGCAGTTGTAGCAGCGCACTTTCACCTTGTCAAACTTCCTCTCTTGGTGGTTGGAATCGTTCCCACGGTGGCCTTCACTGCGCCCACCACCGCGGCCACGAGCGCCACTACCACCTCGCCCTTTGGCATTGGACGAGGTCTCCCCTTCGGCTTTCCCCTCCCTGGCCTTCCACTCGGCCCTATTTAGAAGGATGTGCTCATCTTCATTCTCACCACTGCCGCGCATCCATTCCTCATGTGCCTTGAGACGACCGATGACCTCCTCCACGGGCATGGTCTTAAGATTGCCGAATTGCTCGATCGTAGACACGATCTGCAGAAACTTCGAAGGCACAGCCCGGAGGAATTTCTTGACGACGTAGGTCTCCTCCACCTCATCGCCCAAGGCACGAATCTTGTTGACGATAGTCGTCAACCTCACGGCAAAGTCGTCGATCGTCTCCGCCTCCTTCACTCTTTAGAGTCTGGATCTTTGCCTCCTTGACGCGCTCGGCGCCCATGTGCATTGTCTTCAACATCTCCCACGCCTTCTTGGCCGTCTCCTTCTCGGCCAGCAGTAGAAGCGTCTCCTCCGGGATCCCTTGATAGATGGCGGCAAGGGCCATCTGATCCTTCCTCGTCTCGACTGGCTCCTCCGGGTCAGCGGGCTCGATGGTGTCCCACACGCCCTGAGCACGCATGTACACTTTCATCTTAATCGCCCATGCTGTATAGTTGCTCTTCGTGAGTAGCGGATATTGGAGGGTCACATTCCCCTCCTTCGCCGGTGACTTCGACGACTCCACAACATCACCCATCTTCAGCATGATCTTGGGCATACACCTCGACCCTCGCTCTGATACCAAATGTTGGAACAACTCTCTAATCTACGGATGCACACATACACACGAAAGGTAGAAGAAGAAGCTCAGTTTTTTTTGGCGATGCAACTGCCCAGCTCTCCTTTTTTTCTGTTATTCATAATCTATATTAACTGAATACAAGATGGGACCACTACTCACGCCACGCCTCCACAAGACGTAATCCACTAACTCAAAGAAACGTAACAAACTAACAAACTCGTAACAAACTAACAAACTTAATGTATGAAATAGATAAAACTCAACAAGATTAACTCAACAAAAATCAGTAAATAAGTATTACTAAATTCACAAAAAATCATGATTATTCATTGGTTTCAATAAAATTAAACATTTAAGATTAGATGTATTAAATAGTTAATTGAGCATTTTAGTCCAAATTTCAAAAATTTGCAAATACATTATTATAGGTTATAATTTAATGATCTAATAATTTTTAAAAAGATTTGATTTAAATACAAATGACGTCCATTGCAAAAGGAAAAATTCAATAGAAAATGTATGTTTAAAAAACTAACACACAAATTTACTAAATTAATTAATTTTATTACCAACATGCAATAACCAATAAAATAAGAATAAATATCATCTATAGTAATAAATAATTAGAAAAGAAATAAATTAATTAATAAAAATACATTTGGCGCAAAGTAAAAGCAGTAAATGAAGATCCTGTAATGAAGAAGTTGTTTATCTCCTTGAATAATATATAACCAAGATAATTGTATTATGTGTTTACATATTTATATATTATATGTAAATTATTACAAAATTTAAATTAATAGATATTAGAGGTTTTTTTCAAATTTTAACCTCGTTAGAATTTGACTTTATACCTCTTATAATATATATTATTCTCCAGTCAAAATATGATTTTATACTATATATAATATATAAAATATAAAATAATCTTAACTAATAAATGATGATAAAACCAAGATTTATATTATCTTAGATTTTGCTGTTATTTTTTGAATTTCAATCATATAATAATTTTATAATTATATAATTGTTTTTAATTAAAAGTAAACAATAATTATTATATTCAAGATATTTTGGATATTTTTATTATTATATTCAAGATATTTTCATGCCTTTAAAATTTCACCTTCCATTTTTTCTGATGTTTAAATTTATATGGTAATTAAATTATATGCCAAATTTATTTTTGATATATTATTATAGATATTATATATGAAATATATTGAATTATGATCTAATCATAATATAAAAATTACCTTAATATAATAGATTTTGTTTTTGTGTAAATTTATATTAAGAAATTCTAAAATTATATGTAATATGACAACTAATCAAATATTCGATGGATTGATGATTGTTTTACAAAATCATATTCTATTTTCTTAGGCGGCTCTTGTTTAATATTTAATATGGTTTTTAAATTTAGAATTATATTTTGATAATATTTTTATTGACAATAGATATATTTAATATTTTATTTTAGTGATAAAACAAATCATTCCTCTTATTTTTAAATTTCAAAATATCTTATATTTGATAATAGATATGGATATTCGAATTTATAAATAGTCAATTATGTAATATTATTGACAATAAATACATTAAAAATTTTGAAATAATATTTAATTATTTATATTTAAAAAAATTTAAAATTGAAAATAAAAAAATAAAAACTTATTGGGAATATACGCACCTACCAACATATATATTATAAATATATGCTACCTACAACCAAGTTAAAATATTATTTCCTACCTACTAATTTATTTTCTTTAAAAACATATCGCTCTATCACAAATCAACAATATTTTTGTATTATCAAATATCAACTCCTCAAATTTTAGTTTCATTATATAAGGTAAGTTATGATTTAGAATTTTTATTTTCATGATTAGCATCCAAGTTTCAATATTTATATATGTCAAGTTAAAGAATTTAATTAGTATCACAACTCAACAAAATGGAATAAAATCCAAATTAAATTTTGAAATTAGGAAAATAAAAAAATCCAACTATATAAAAATGGAAAACATTTTAAATTAAAATTTGTAAATTCGGTAACTAAATTATTTGGGTAAAAATTATAAATTCAAAATTATTTAAAATATACGAATTAAAATTTCACAATTGTGAACACAATCTAAATTAGATAGTTATATTAAAGTAAGATTTGACAGTTTAAATTGGTTAATTATATTTGGTAATATTAAATTGGCAACTTGAAATTTATTTTAATTTTGGTATTATGTCAAAATTATTGCAGATTAAAATAATTTAAATTAATTTGAAATCAAAATTAGGTAGTTAAATTAAAGTGAGATTTGCTAGTTTAAATTGGTAATGCGTATTTAGTAAGATTAATTTGGTAATTTAAACTTTACTAAAATTTTGGTATTATTTTAGAAATATTTTGAAATTAAAATAATTTGAAACAATTTAAAAAATTATAAACATGATCTAAATTAGGCAGTTAAATTAAAGTAAGATTTGGTAGTTATAATCCCCAGCTTGTATTTAATAAGATTAATTTGGAAATTTGAAAGTTCCTAAAATTTTAATATTATTTAATTCACTTTTTACTGAAATTAGTTTTATTTTTAACACAAATTTTATGGTATGAAAATAAATTTTCACACCTATTTAAAAATAAAAAATAAAAAAAATAAAAAATAAAAAAATTCAGTTAAATTTGCAAATTTGGAAACTAATTTATTTAGGGAAAAATGTATTTGCAGAAATATTTTTAAAAATTGAAAATATATTTTTACAAATATTTAAAAATGAAAAAAAATCTAAATTAAAATTTAGAAATTTGGAAGCTAAATTATCATTATAAAAAAAATTTAATTTCAGTCATCATATTTAAAAACACGAAAGGTTCTCATATATTTGAATTCACAAACTCTCGATTTACATGATAATTTTGAATTTAATAAACTTTCACAAATTTATTAAATTAAAAAAATCTAAATTTCAAAAATAATATGGGAAAATGTATTTTATAATTACTATTGTTTTTTAAAAAATCAATATCTTTTATTCTTTTTCTTTTTCTTTCTCTTTTGGGCTCAGCAATTATTCTGTGATTTTTACCCTGAGTGACACCATCACTCACCTTTTCTCTGTGCGTCTCTTCGAATTTGTATTTAAGGGTTAAATCAATCTGTCTTTATGCGAAATATGGACGCTATTTAGAATTTTTCCCGTGTGACCCATCTGACAGAATTTTTTATTTTTTATTTATTCGGTAACCCAACCCGGAATCAAATCCAAGATAGCGGGAGCCATATTGAAACCTATCACTCGTGATGGGTTGATAGACGATCCCTTTATTCAAAAGTAAGTTAAGTTCAGATGGAATTGATTGAGAATGTTTGAAAATGTACAATAGAGATCCACGAGTAAGAACTCATTTTCACTTTCTTTTAGTAACAAAAGAATATATGCTTAGAAGAGCCATAAGATCAACAATGACAGAGAAACAATAAATACAGTTAAACGAGCTCGGATCCTATCAGAAGGTCCTGCAAAGTGGGGACGTTCTCAACTATTGACTCCATGAATATGGATTAATGCAGTAAAATAGGATACTACAGCTTTTAATTTTGGGGGGATAGTACTTCACATGGATGAAAAAAGAATCGCATACAAAATATATGTGTAGCTTTGATGTAGTTAGCCATTCCCCCTATTACTAGTACACAGATGCAGCATGGACTTTGTACACAATGTTGACAACTGTTCCCTCAAATAATATTAGTCACTTAAATCTAAATCTATATAATTTCATATAAATTCCTTAAATCTTTGATGTTTTCATATTTAGTCTCTCAGTCTAAGAAAGTTCCCACTTGATTTATTTATATCTATGGCTTCTCCCTTCTCAACAAAAAAAAAACCTGTAACAAGTGCGGCGCAACCTCAGCTGCTAGTGAGGAGTGAAGAAATAACCAAGGGATTCAGAAGACAATGGATATAGGTTAATATAGAAGACTAATTGTTACACTGGGATTGCAGCATGTATGGATATAAACAAATCGGAGAAATCACGTATATGAATACGAATACAGTACAAAAGTGGGTATGAGAAAACAAATAAATTGAAAAATATACAGACCATGTGGTACAAAAAAGTTGGTTAAAGAAAATAAAATTTCTCAAATTAGCCTTCATCAATTTATTCAACACATCTAAAACTTAGGGTTTGATGGATCTTCAAAATTGATTTCAGATCCATTAATTTAAGGTCGTTACAATTTCAAATACTGATCGACGCATATTTGGAGATATATAGATACAAATATTGATATCGTACTTATCTCCATATCTTTTATTTAGATATAAATGCTGTATCCGTATCAATATCCTGCTAAATACCTACACTTAGTATCCATATTAGTATCTGATACATATCTGCAAATTTATATATCCTTTTGCATCCCTACAGCATGGCATGAAAAAAGCTTTTCAGCACTTCTCTGTGGTTCCATTAAAGAACTTTCATTATCTATATTAAGATTCTACTTATATCCAAAAAGAATATCACTCACAGCAAAGAAGATAAAAAGAATGCAGAATATATGCAAACAATATAACTTGCCTTGAAAAAAAGGTGAAAAGACTATATAATAATTCAAAGAAAGAGGAGGTGTATCTCAGAGTTGGAAAAACAATTCTCGATCCAAGGAGATACATAAACGGAAATATAAATCCAGGATTAGAGAATTTAAATAGAGGAAGTAACCTGTGATGAGTGATCAATAATTTATCAGTCTTTGATGCATAAGCGCTGAGATATCCTATGACCACACAGTTTTTAACTGCAAAAGCAAAAAAACTTACATCAACATGTGAGTGATTGCCAACTTAATCATGATCATCTCTTCATATGCAAACCACTAACCTGTGTCTGCGTCTCTTAGTGCTATCTTCTATAAAGCGTTCCCAGATCCTGTGATCAAGTGAGCTCAGATCAGGGAGCTCAGCAATAGCTAGCAAATACCGAGTGAGTTTCACCAGCTCCTGATCACTGTTACGATTCAAATGGGCTTTCCTGAAAGGTCTAATTGTGAGCCCATTTTGTGGATTCATTACGAAATTCCTTTTAAGATCGTCAAACATGATGGTATTCCTTTCATTGTAGAACTGCAGAATTACAGAAGAAAGTATGTCGATCTTTGTGTGTTTGCATAACAAAATATAAAATGAATATTTAATTTAGATCTAACCTCAGGAAAATGAGCCCAAATAAGGCCAAGTGGCTTGCATTCAAAGGTCCCGTGTTTATCAGACTGTACTGTGATCATGGCTAAATGATCTAAAAGAGCCGTTATTTTGTAGTTAGGATTATCCAGAACCCCAAGCTGTCCCATCTTTAGTTCTACCCATTTCATGCTGAAAATCAAATGACAATTAAGTAGATGAGACCAATCACATGAATGCATGAATGCAATAAGAAAATAAAGGATTAATTGCACTTAAATACCCTATAGTTCTTCTAAAAAAGAAAAGAAAACACATAGATTACCCTCCTTTGCACTTATATAACCCCACTTGTTTTTAGCAGCACTTACAAACTCTAAAGTTATAAAAATTTCCACTTAAATATCCTCAGTTATGTTATATATATATATA
>JBAKGM010000200.1:33383003-33396517 GCA_037177215.1 Asparagus racemosus | reverse complement strand
CCAAACGTGACTCGTGACGATGGAGTGACGATCGACGACCCATCTGATAGTGCAACGACGAACCACTGACGATGTAATCACACCGCAAATGAATAAAATGAGTTGGCAAATGCATGAAGTGAGTCGACAAGGCGTACAAGTAAGCAAAATGACGAATTGTGGGATAAATCCAACGGTAAAGCTTCAGATCAGTGAATATCGACAAGACGGCACCAATCAGACTTGAACGTCGACGAAACTGAACCAATCAGACTCGAGAATCGACAAAACAAATATTCATACTCAGGAATCGATATGACCGAATGAATCAGACTCAGAGAAATGCTAAAATGAAGCCACGTGGGCGGCTCGGCCAGGCGAAGCCACCACTTGGTGGCTCGGCCAGGCTGAGCCACCTAGGTGGCTCGGCCATAGATCCGACCATCCCTCTTATGCCTGTAAATAGAGAGGGGGTTTCATTTGCAGAGGATGGATCTTTTTGCACCAGACTTCTTGTACGTGAGCTCTGCATTTTCCACAACTCTGGAGTTCTTCTCGATGTAGATCTAAAGACTTAACGAATCCTACGCATCGAGCAGAGGAGTTTGAGGAGATCTAGATCAGATCTATAGCGCATCCCTCCGGATTCAAACTTTGTTTTGATCCTGAGAAGAGTAACGATTTCACTTGGTCGATCTCGTTTACTTAAGGGGATCTATTTCCTTTGTGAAATAGACCCCTCAATCCTGTAGATCTTGATCTAGATCTGATCATGCGGTGGTCCATGGATAAACCCCAGCACTGGTAAAGATACCACACAAGTAGGACTCCGATAAACGGGCTCCTACGTTTGTTCAGGAGAAAGTTGTAATTTTTCTTAATTTTTGTTATAAATCTTATAAAAAAAGATGCTTTTTTAATTCATTTGTAATCGCATAAAGCTTTAATGAGTTCAAGTGCAATGAAGATCGGACCGACTTTTCCCGCGAACACTCGTACTTTTAATCTTATTTTTAGGGTTAGATCTAAGTTTTATTGCATCTAATGTTTGTGTAGATTAGATCTAGGTTTCTTGAATAGTGACATTGGCTACTGAAATAGAACAAATAATAATTTTTATTATGAAAATTCATTTTTCATTAAAAAAATAAAATTTTGACATCTAGGATGTCATATACACAGTAAAAAAATTCAATCTTTGTGAACTAGTGGGCACTTTTTAATAAATCTGGGATTTATTAAACAAATTTCAAAAATAAAAAAAACATTTTTGTAATCTTCAAAACTAAAAATTCTTTTTATTTATTTTTAGAAATTAAACAAAATTTGGGTTTGAGAAACCTAAGCCGTCATTGGCGTCTAGGACGACGTGCAGCGGTGGCGGCGTCAGAGGAGGCCTGGATATTGGGCCTCGGGGACCAGCCTCTGACCACTGCCAGCGCTGGGCGCCGACGGGTTTTTTTAGAAAACAAGTTAAAAAAAGCCTTTTGATCAAAGCGGTGGTAGCTGCTGTCGATCATTACAGCTTCGGGAGCCGTTGGCAGTGGCGTTGCTGGTGGGGCTCACTGGTGAGCCTAAGCAGTCATCAAGGTGGCGCTGCTGGCATTGCTGTCGCCTGATCAGACCCTAGGGTTTTTGAGACCTTAGGGGCAGATTGGTAAATGGGAGGTTTTCTTTATTTTTTGATTATATAAATTTAAAATATTTTGAATAGTGGTTTTTATAATAAAAAATTTCTTTAAAATAGTAAAAATATCTTTAAAATTTTGGGAAAATTTAAGAAAAAATTTAATTAATTTTCTTCAAAAAGTTTATAAATTTCTGATGTGGGGCACACTAGTTTCATAATAAAGAGTTTTTGGGATTTTAGAAAAATAATTTTTGAACTTTGTAAGTTCAAATAAATTATTTTTATACACCAAAAAATTAAATTATAAAATCAAAATGAAATCTTTGAGATTTAGATGGGTAGTTGTTCTAGTAAAAATTTAAAATTATTTGTCTATGTTTGTCATATCACATGTTCAGATGCATATTGAATCTTATAAACAAATAATTTCAAGTGAAAGATTTCGCGTAAAGATGATACTATGATTTACCTACTCAATCAAGTCTATCTCTAAGAAATTTAATATTCCATTTCTAAAATATTTATAATGATTTTGAAAATTATATCATTGAACATCATGGTTTGTGGCCTAGGCCTTCTTCTATTTGTTTGGGACACAATTTTATTATCGGTATAAAATGCTTGATGAGGTAGAATGTTCTTCAAGGAAGAACAGTACTCCCCATAAATGACAATAATCTTAACGTATATGTAATTATAGTGTCATAATCTTTTTCTTAGAAATAAGGTATGAAAATAATAATTCCGACACTAGTCCGGGATAGGGTAGTTAGAGAAACTTTTGTGAAAAAAATCCATATTCTCCTAAGAGCAAGAGATTTTGGTGAGTACTGAGGCGGTAATGTCCGAGTTAGAACAGGGTTCAGCTTAGACTCAAAGATTTGAGGCCAATCAGTACAAGATCTGGAAGCGAAAGATCGTTCAAGTGGTTCACCGGGTATACTATAAAGAGGAGCAATGTTACTGAGGAGTTGCAAGATAATCTGAATGTAAAGAGCTTCTGGGATGCTCTTAATGCGAGATTCAGCTATGCCACTTCGATGAGGATCCTAGTTCTTATTATTTAGTTAGATTCAAGTGAGATAACTACTATGAAAACATCATATTCACCTTTGAATGATAACTTCTATGATCAAGGATCATGAGATAGCTCGAACTACATTAACTAGGAGCAGCAGATCGAAGTGGTTACTAGGGCTTTACATAAATCTAGAAAAGACATTTATTATTTTTGTTGCACATCATAGATGTGATAACATCCAGGAATGTGTAAATAAAAGTAAAGTTAGAGTCTAAACACCAGGGTGTGTTCAAAGCTAAAATGTCTACTACGGCTTTGAAAGTTGAATACCCAAGGAACAAGGTTGAGAGTTTAGTTGCAGTGAGTATACTGAGAGATTTCTTAGATAGGTTTTGAAATAAAAGAAGCTAATTAAAGGGTGAAATGCTAACTGATAGGAATAATATCAATTGATATGGCTGCAGACAAGCCAATCAGTTTGTGCATGAGTGTGCACTACCGAGAACATGCGAAGCTTGTGAACCATTTCTGCAGGGCATAGACGGGTCAAAGAGTTTTGGAAGATTCTAAATAGGAACAAAAGATCTAGCTGGTGACTACACAAAGATGCTGGGCACCAGTGGATGTCAGTTTCTATTGAGTTCAGGGAACATATAGATCTTGTAAGACGTTCTATATGCTATTACTAAGAGTAAGGAATTGTCTCTCGATAGTTAGGCTTGTGGGATTCTAGTTAGTTTCCCGTTTGTGGAAACTTACTTAGATTTACTTCAAGATTTATCTGCTTATAAAAGACAAGCTAATCACTTAGTTGATTTTACAATGTGAATACTTATTAGATAACTGGGTTATCTTCTACTTTATCTTGGGTTTGAATTAAGATTGGATCTAATTTACAGTATAGTAGACTAAGTCACATTAGAGGATACATGAAGGCTCACCAGGAGTTGCCTCCTTGGTATATGTACTAAGATACCTGTCCATCTATGAGTATAGTCTTGTAGGTAAAATCACTAGGAAGCTATATCGCAAGACTAGGAGCATCTCCTTGCAATTTGTTCACTCTATTATTCGCAGACTAGTATTTATGAAGGTACAAAGTAGAGCATATTAATTCCTCATATTTATAGGCTATTACATGCTATTACTCTATTTACGACCATGGGTATCTGATTTCACACCTAGTTGAGTGCTTGAATTTGTTTCAAGCACTAAATTAGCAAGGTGGAGAATCAATTAAGCAAAAACATTAGGGCTTTGCACACTAACTGTGAGAGAGTATCTATCTTGAAAGTCTAGGGAACTATGTCAAGAGAAAGGAAAAGTCACATGGTTGACAATATCGTATATTTTGCTACAAAATATTGTTGCAGAAATGAAGAATTTAACTCTGCTAGATATTGTTCGAGATAGATACCCATTTGATTTTGTGGGGACGTGCTATTGATAGCAATATATATTCTGAACTGTGTACATTCGAGATCGGTACACTCAATACCTTATGAGTTATGGAAGGCCGAGGGCCGGTGTTGAATCCCTACGTTCTTATGGGAGTGTTGCTTTCGTACACTATTTTTCATTACATGAGAAGTTTAGACCTCAGAATATTAAAGTGTATTTTTGTAAACTGTTTCAGACACTTTGTGGGTTGTGTTTATATGTAAGCAATATGATGAGACTGTGACTGAGAGAGTTTTGGTATATTGAGTTCCTCGGGAAGAATTTCTTGCACAAAGAAGAAATAGGTCATGTTTTGGGTTCATGCGAGATCGAGGAGACTGTTTATGGATCCAATAATGGAAGAGGAATTGGTTCCCCTACCTGCTGGGGATAGTGGGAGTGAGATACTGTTAGATGACTTGGAGCCATGTGCATAATCTCAACAGCCTCCAAGATCATTCCATGGACTAGTACCAAGATGATATTTTGAGATTGATGGGGAAATATTTATGGTAGCACTGCATGTTGTTACGGAGCCTAAGTCATGTGAGAACACTCTGGATCTACAGCGAAAGAGTGGAAAGCAGCAATGGATGGGGAGCTTGAGTTTCATGAGGAGTGTAGTCGATGGTCTTGTATGCGTACAATAATGGACACATCCTTTGCAGTAGGATAAATGAGTAGACATTAGTGCAATACTGGTATGACTCACTAGGATGAGTCAAGAAGACCCTCAGATATTTGATTTAGACTGCACTTTGTGTATTGCTGTAATGACAAAACAAACTTTAGCCTATAAAGATATTCAGATGTCGACTGGACCAATAGTCCCAATGGGCGAGCGTCAACATCTGGTTATGCTCTCTTGTTGAGTGGCAGGATTATGTCTTAGAGTAGTAAGAAATAGTGGTGTATAGCACTTTTCCACTTAGAGTGCAATAAGTGGCTATATAAAGTAGCATTGGATGCAGTCTAATTGTACAGATTCTTAGATAATTTGACTGTAGCGTGACATGTAGAGGATGATGTGACCCTCTGTCGTGATGGCATGTGACTGTTGGTTATACATAGACCTAAATTAGTTTGGGAAATGGAATAAAATCCAGATCCGGTACCATTTTATCAATAACTAAGAGAAGCAGGAGGTTGTGCTATGTGTATCCTTATGAATCAGTTGATTGGGGATCTACTTATAAAGAGAATAGTTGAAGAGCGACTAGTGCAGAATATTTGAGCCTTATGGGCAACGTCTTTAGTGGTAAACTTTTATTTTATTTTAATTGAGACCTCAGACATTTGAGATATTATGGATGACATCTTTATAATAAATTATGTTTATTTTGATTCTTTTTTTATATAAGCATATCTGGGATTGCTAATGTCTTATTGTTCCTTAATTATTTTAGCATGGGGTAAATTAGTATATGATGTGTACATGATACAAAAAAGGCACTAGGTGCTCCAATAGAAAGTTATATTAGCTAATATGAGCTCTTATCAAACAAGGGATTCCCTTCCAAGCTGTGGCAGTTGCCAAAGTTGAATTAGAGTGCTGGATATTATTTGGCTTAGAACAATGACTACGCTGTCGTATTACTGGGTATGGAGACAGTGGGAGCACTCCATTGGTTGCCCTGACTGGGTCAGGATGAAGTTGCTGTATACTTATATGTTGAAGTGACCGAACTGGAAACCCCATTTCCACTTTACCTATTTACTATCAGCCAGACTAGGGGTCTAACTTGGCGCACAAGGTGTGGGCTTGTCAGGGGATGCTAGGCATTTCGCGAGGTAGTATGGCCGGACAAGGTCATTACGGGGTAATGAAACTTGGGTCTATATGGTATTCATTTAATAATGTATGTAATCAGAAAGAGAGAGAGAGAGAGAGAGAGAGAGAGAGAGAGAGAGAGAGAGAGAGAGAGAGAGAGAAATAATACTATAGCACGTTAGTATTATAAAAAGGTCGAGGAGTAGATCCTTGCTCCCTCATTATGTGAGCCCTTATCACTAGTAGAAATCCGCTCATTCTTGATGGCACATTAGTGACGGGAAATTTTCCATCATGAATATAAACATTACTGACGGAATATGCCATCACAAATGTCTACCATTCTTGAAGTATACATTAAGATATGAACTAAATAAGCAACAAACTAGATCAGGAAACACAATTTCCATATGATTTTTTGATCATAAATGCACAGCAACCAACTGCTAAATAGTTAAATTTTACATCAAGAAAGCAATTAATCTTCTTGCATCTTTAAACCTATCTAATGCAAAGAAAGCATTGTCAACCAATTCCAATGCACAGATAGCCAACATTCACATAAGAACTTAAATGTTGTACCAAAACAAAACACTATTCCTTTGGGCTGCAAGCTTCCATGTCTGAATGGCGGTCGGTTAAAAATTTATATGACTGGCTTCAGGAAATATAAAGTATAGCCATTTTTGTATAATATATCAGCTCGGCTATCAAATGATAGTCAGTGGCGCAATCTACTCTTTCACTTGATTATTTTTTTTCCCTTCACATTGGCTTATACTATAAGAGATCACTGACAAAGGAAAGACCCATGTTGAAGATAGATGTGATGCTTATTCAACTGAAGCAAGGAGAAAGGAACAGGTTCAGACATTCAACTTGCCTCTCAACTGTGGTCCTCTGCATGCCATTTTCATTAATTTAATTTTTATTCTATTAATATTTTTCAGTCATTTAGAAATTTGTATTCTTGCATCAGGCTTCCCTCATACAATCATCATAAAAGAAGTGGTAGAATGATCTTTGATAAGAACAAGATCATTATCGACCACTTGCACAAAATCTGTCATGAAAACTACAATGCACCCACAAAATTGACAAAATAGTCGTGCACCCTAACTTCTAGCTATGTGGATAAAGCCACCATATTATCAATCACCTATTGGGTGCAACTAGCTATATCAATTTTACGTCCAATCAACATTTGGACCGTAATTTTATAATAATAATAATAATAATAATAATAATAATAATAATAATAATTCTTAAAAGTTTTCAAAGTCTCAAACTAGTTCCTATTTATTTGGGGGATCATGTGCACAATAAGGGGCATGAGGACTAATAGTGTACACATGATTTTAGATAGCAATCATCTGCTACTTGCTAAATAGCATTTCTTGTAATCAAGAAGTTCAGATAGTTTATCCTATTTAGGATATAGTTATCATGAATGAATGAAGATAACTATGAAATTGACCTCAGTTCTAATAAAAAAAATTCAAGTGAACTTGTTGACTTGCATCTACTAATGTAGGCTATCTAAAAAACTAGAAAGCATGAGATAGAGAAACTAGTCACCTATCAAAAATCTAATGTCAAACTGCTTGAAAGTTCAAACCATTATCTTGAAAGCAAATATCTCTGGTGCTCTTGTTTACACTTCTAACAATCTGATATTTAATGAGGTAAAATTGTAAATGGCACATAATTCTACTTACGCATACATTTCTCTGATTATGCTGTAGCAACTTTGTTGTTGCAAAATTGTACGTAGAATATTTAAAAGATAACATGCTTTGCAGATATCAACGTGAAAGGTTAACTACTTTACTGCTGCATTTGTATGCTCTGGAAACAATACTAACAATGCACCTCGACTTTGCAGATAAAAGGGAATGCACCAATAACTTCTAGGAAAGGATGGGTTTCGAGTTTCTTCCTCCTTTTCTTATGTGTTTTCCTGAGTCATGTTTCAAATAGAGGTTAGATTTCTTTACTTTATAGTAATGTCATTGGACTTAATTGGCAAGACTTCTTCCTGTTTATTGAAGATACTATTCGCCATTAGAATTTGATGAAGTCACTCAACTAACACTGTGGTGTAATTCATTATTTTTTATTACTTGCTTTTGTCTATTTTGAAGTCTGAAAATGTGAGTATGAAAATTGCAGATAGCTGTGGAGACTTTAGACACTGCAAACATTATTTATTCACATGAGACCCATATAATCAAGGATGAATTTGAAGCTAATTATAGGTCAGTTGCTTGAGTTTGATTCTATTAATTGAAAGTGTAAATTTCTTTTTATTTGTAATTAGAAAAAAAGAGGAAAATTCAGCAAGAGAGGCTACTGTTAGGGGCAGAGTCACATCCACACGCCGCAGAAGCGATATCACCTGAGAGAAGGTTCTGGTTATATTCCCGTTTCGCAAAAGAAACAAGAATAGAAAATAAATATTTCAATAAAGTGAGATATCCACTCTTCCTCTCAATAGTTCTAGGGCTGAATCAATGGAACCTACAAACTATAGCCAACATATAGTAAACAGTAAAAACACGAGATTTACGTGGTTCTGCAAACTTGTCTACATCCATGGGAGGGTGAGGGGAGATTTTACTATGAAGAAGAATACCAATAATTTGTACAATCTACAAGCTCGTCCCAAAGATAAAGTTTTGATTTTTACCCAAAAGAAATTGACCTCACTCTTGTAAAATCTCTCTCTAGCCGCCGATAAAGAAAATCCTATCTTTTCTTCTTTTATTCCTCTCCTTTTTCACCCCAAAACTCTAGGTTTAGATATCTATTTATAGGGAAAGAAAATAATAAAAAAAACTTTCTTTCTTTTCTTTCTTTCGCGCAGGGACGAAACTGAGGGGGGAGAGGGGCTCTGTGTCGCGCAAGGGAAACTCACGTGGGTGGGCCCCACCCATGTGATGTTCACAATTCTCCACCTCGTAAATCATTTGATAAACCTTAAATTTTGGACGAACAACAGAAGAACACCGCGAACATTACGAGAGAGATCTCCATTAGCCAAACCAGGCCAATCCAGCTGCACCATTATACCATGGTTGCCTACGTACCCTCTGACCGGGATCAAGCTAATCATAGTTCTGCAAGTCTCCATATAATCTTCACCTCACCCCATCACCGCCTCGAAGGGCCATGCCCTCTTGGGCAGATCAATACGGGCTGATATGAAGCAAGTCTAAGTAATGCTTAAACTTGCTACTTGTGACCACCTTAGTTAACATGTCTACGGGATGCTCATCAGTGTACACCTTCATGAGAGAAACTTTGCCTTCCTCTATGACATCTCGCATGAAATGAAACCTGATATCGATATACTTGGTACGAGCATGGTAAACTTGATTCTTCGCCAAGCGAATTGCACTCTGACTGTGGCAACACAAGTTCACGTTCTCTGCTCAATTTCCAAATCATCTAGAAGACCCCTCAACCACAATACTTCCTTCACTCTCTCTGTCATGACCATGTAGTCAACCTCTGTAGTTAACATGTCTGTAGCACGATCGCCAACTAACCGGAGACCCATGTATCCTTACTATATAACCAGTAGTTGATCGCCATCTATCTCGATCGCTCGCATAATTAGAGTCTACAAATTCATCAATCTGACATATTTCTCCATCAAAACACAGATCCGTATCAACGGTACCCTTTAAGTACATCAGGACCCACTTCACTGCTTTCCAGTGCACCTTTCCCGGATTCGTCATGAATTTACTGACCACACTAACCGTAAGTGAAATATCTGAGCGTGTACACATCATTGCGTACATTAAGCTGCCAACTACACTAGCATAGGGAACAGGCTCCATGTGTGCCTTCTCTTTAGCTGTAGTGGGAAATTGTTTACCAGAAAGCCTAAAGTGTAGAGCCAATGGAGTCACTACCGATTTAGCACTTTGCATCCCGAACCTCGCGATCACCCGCCCTATGTAGCCCTTCTGACTCAAGAACAATCGCCGGTTCGCCCGCTCTCTTCTAATCTCCATACCGAGTATTTTCCTAGCAGCGCCCATGTCCTTCATCTCTACACCAAGTTGAGATTTCAGCCTATCCATCTCCACTCTGCTCTTAGAAGCAATAAGCATGTCATCCACATACAAAATGAGATAGATATAATTACCTCCACGAAACTTCTGAATGTAAATTCAATAATTATAGTCGCTTCGGGAAAACTCATGCTTCAGCATGAAGGAGTTAAATCTACTGTCGGGAAGATTGCTTCAATCTATATAGTGACTTCTTCAAACGACACACATGATGCTCATTGTTCTCAACCTTATAGCCCTCAGGTTGATGCATGTAGATCTCTTCATCCTAGTCTCTGTATAAGAAGGCCGTTTTAATGTCGAGTTGTTCCAGTTCAAGATCACCATGAGTAACAATACTCAATAGCAGCCGAGTAGAAGTATGTTTCACCATCACAGAAAAGATCTCATTGTAATCCACACTCTCTTTCTATGCAAAACCCTTAGCCACTAGCCTCGCCTTGTACCCTGTACCGCCAAGCTCTGAAAGATCTTCCTTTCTTTTATACAACCACTTACAACCAATAGTTTTTCTTCCTACGGGCAATAGGACCACCTCCTATGTTTGGTTCTTCTAAAGAGATTCCATCTCTTCCTCCATCGCAGCTAACAAACTCTCATTAACCTTATCCCGAATAGCTTCCTTGAAGGAGACCGGCTTGTGTTCTTCAGAAAAATTAAAAAGGAAAAATAGAGGAAAAATGAATTGTATTGAAGAAAGATTTACGATCTCTCTCTCCCCTTACAAACTCTCCCTTATCGGTTATACTGATATATAAAAGAAGGAAAGATTATCAAAGATTCTCCCTTTTAATTAAAGCCGGGTTCTTCACGGTAGCGATGGGAGCTTGACTCTTATATCCCATTGACGATTCGACCGTCGTGGCTCGTGGAACAACGTTGGAAAGAACTCGCTGAGCAAGTTTTGAACTCTAACAAGTTGATGATCCCAAAGAAGAAGACTTCTCGGTCGTAGTCTCGTCGAAGCCGCTCGAAGCCCCTTTTTTTAAGTGGGAGTTCCTAAAAGCCTCCCTGGTCCGAGCCCGTTTTAAGCCTAGTTGAAGCCGCCTTCTTCAGCTAATTTTTTAGCTATTTATAGGGGTTTAAGGGCTGTAACTGGCCCCTTAAAACTCTCCTTGATGAGAGTTTAATGCTCCCAGATCGTGCAAAATAGTTTTAGAACCGTTTAGATCATGTTTGAATGATCAAATACGAATTTCGCATCCTGGAGCGACCCCTGCGTCCTCAGCTCAAAACTGGAACATGGGGTTGTGACCCTCGCGTCTTGTATTTGAGCGCGAGGGTGTCTTTCGTGTTCTTGACTTCAGACGCAAGGATGAGCCCCTTGTTTAGAACTTTGAAGGCATCCATGAACCTAGCATTTTGAGCTCGGAAATGCGGTGGTGAGCTCCGCATTTTGAGCTCAGGGACGCGGTGGTGAGCCCTGCATTTGGTGGTGGTGAGCCCCGCATTTTGAGCTTGGAGACGCGGTGGTGAGCCCCATGTTTTGAGCTTGGAGACGCAGTGGTGAGCCCCACGTTTTGAGCTCAGAGATGGGGTGGTGAGCCCCGCATTTTGATCTTGGACGCGATACTGAGCTTCACGTTTCGAGCTTGAAGAGATTGTTTTCTTGTAATCTTTTGGTAGGATTTTATAAGGATTTTCAAGTTGTAACCCCTAAGTTCTAGAGTCATCAAAATGTAACTCTCCTTTGTCATTGTGAAGGTCATCAGATTGTAACTTTCATCGACAGTGTTTTGTGGGTAGTGACTATCATTAAAAAATTTTGACAGCCTATAGAATGCCCTCTAAAGTTTTCAAAAGTTCGCAGTTGATTGGGACGGGCTTTTGAAATACTTTGGATATTTTCTTTGTCTGACTCTGAGACATTATTGCTCCTTATTTAAGGTTTTTGCACTTTGCTTTTGTCCACGCTAGTCGTTTCAAGGATGAACTCTGGCGTTTGGAAGTTGAAATACATGGCTGACTCTTGCGTCTTTAAATTGAGACGCAGCATCGGCTCTCGCGTCTCAAAGTTGAGACGCGAGGCTGACCCTCATGTTTTCAACTAAACTTTTCAGACTTTTTTAAGGTATCAAAAGTATAATGTTAACTTGGCATGTCCTTCATACTTATGGTTTGAACAAGATTTTGAGGACCTATTGCTCTATTGATGAGAGTCGATAAGTTTCGATTTTGTCGGGGGACAAAATATGAAACTTACGCTTGGAAGAGGGTTTAAGGCTTGTGATGTGAACAAGGCTTACATGGCTTGTGGTATGAACAAGGCTTAGGGCTTGTGATGTGAACAAGGCTTTGGGCTTGTTATGTGAACAAGGCTTTGGGCTTGTGGTGTGAACAAGACTTTGGGCTTATTATTCTATTAAAGGTGATTGATAAGTTGATTGCGATTTAAGCAAATTTGAGGACATATCGTCCTATTGAGGAGGATTGATAAGTTGATTGCGATTTAAGTAAATTTAAGGACTTATCATCTTATTGAGAAGGATTGATAAGTTGGTTATGATTTAAGCAAATTTGAGGACTTATCATCCCATTGAGGAGGATTGATAAGTTGGTTGTGATTTGACCAGATTTGAGGAACTATCATCCTATTGAGGAGGATGATAGTTGTCAAGAAGATGACATCAAATTAACCTTGTAAGGGTGGAGGGGGAGTCTCACCTGTACCCCTTTAAGGTTCTCAAGAGTTTGACTGACTCTTTGTCAAAGGAGTTTTCAGATCCAAAAATTGGCTAAGTGTTGGACTCAAAATGTGGAGGTGAGTCTCGCGTTTAAGATTTGAGACGCTAGGGTGACCCCTGCATTTGAGAATTAGAACGCGTAGGCGAGCCTCGTGTTTGGGGTTAAATGCTAGGGTGATCCCTACATTTGAGCATCAGAATGCGGAGGTAAGCCTCACATTTGGGGTTTTGAAATGCTGGGGCGATCCCTGCGTTTCAGCATCGGAACATGGAGGTAGGCCTCGTGTTTAGAATTTTGAAATGCTAGGGCGATCCCTGTGCTTAAGCATCGGAAGGCGGAGGTGGCCTCACGTTTGGAAGCTGAACCGACATAAACACGACAGTTGCGTTTTAAAGACTTATCACCCTATTGGGGAGAGAGAGTTGATAAGATAATTGTCAGAGATATAACATCAACGTAGCAGGATTGTGTTGCAATTTGAGCAACTTTGAGGACTTATCACTCTATTAACGAGAGTCGATAAGTTGATTGTCAGAGGTGTTAGGTTAACATGACAAGGATATGTTGCAATCGGAGCAACTTTGAGGACTTATCGCTCTATTGAAGAGAGTCGATGAGTTGATTGTCAGAGGTGTTAGGTTAACATGACAAGGATATGTGAATTTCGTGGTTGATAGATATCATGACAACTCAGAAAATTTATTACTCATAATCCAACGAACAACCCCCAGTCTTGAGCAAGTGTGAGGGGGAAAAGGGGTAGGCATGACATATCGCCAAATGGACTATCAGAGGTAGCTGTTAACATGATAGCTTTGTGGACCCGCCATCCTATTGAAGAGGATTACTTTCAGTATTCATAATATCTTCTTCTTCTGGCTGAGAAGATTGGGCTTGGTCCCA
>JBAKGM010000200.1:33368573-33382903 GCA_037177215.1 Asparagus racemosus | reverse complement strand
ATTCATCATTCTTTCTCCTCTCTCAATCTTGTTTTGCTCTTATTTGTACATATTCACAACCACTCTCATATTCTCTCTACAAACAAATTCATCACACTCCTAATTGTCACACACACAACATAAGAACTGATTTTGATAAATTCTTACAACACCTTCCTCGTGGGATCGATAACGTTTTATACTATAACTTGTTAGTTGTATACTTGCAACTTTAGGTTTACTCATATTTTCCTACCACCTACCTCTAACTATTGATAGAGTGAATAGGAAAGAATATTTACACTAGCTCCTAAGTCTAGAAGTGCCTTATCAATGAAGATATTTTCTATGACACATGATATAGTAGGATGACCTAGATCCTTATATTCTAGGGGCATGGACTTTGATGGAATGTCACTGATAGTAGCAGCTAAAAAGACTTTCTTGGGATGGTTGGTTGCTCTTTTTTTAGTGCATAAATGCTTTAAGAATTTTGCATAAGATGCTATTTGTTGCATGGCATCTAAGACAAGAATGCTGACCTTGACATACTTAAATATTTCTAAGTTCTTCTCCATGTAAGAAGAGTTTTTCAGGTCTGAGTCTATCTGGAAAGGGAGCAACATGCTTATACCTATTTATATTGGGCTTAGATTTGGCTTTAGGTTCATGTTTTTCAAACTAGGATGATACTTGTACAGAATTATTAGAACGTGGGGGTGTTTGTTCGGTTCAGTAGATTGGATAGGAGAAGACGAAGAAGAAGCTTGGTCAAGGGGCATTTTAACTTGATTATCAACCTGTTTGCCTAACCTTAATATGCGGACTGTATTTATTTGAGCTGGATTGGATGAACTTGTTCTAGTGTCTTTAGGACTTACAACTAATTGACTTAAAAATTTTCCCTCTTCTCTCTCACTCATAGCACTAGCCAGTTGATTTAATTGAGTTTCCAGTCTAGCTATGGTTTGAGTATTAGAATTCAACAGTTTACCTATTGTTTATTTGAAAGAATTCAGAGTATTAGATGAATGAGTGATGGTCTGCATAGATACTTTTATCATAGCTTCTAGACCTTTTTCTAAAATACTAAATCATTTCTGATAGTTAAAATTTGATCGAACAAAATTGGCAAAACGATTATGAGGAAGCTAATTTTGGTATGAAAGATTGGGTTATGGATAATGAAAATTGTTGTGAATATTAAACAAAGCCGTGTTTCCTCTAAGAACATGTGGAGCTGAAGAGGGATTGAAGTTTAGATTTTCTAAGAAATTTCTCTAATTTCATGCAAAGTTAGGATGATTTCTTCAATCCAGATCGCAAGTTGGAGAAAATGGGTCATTCCTAGGATGCTAGAAGGCAGCGCTCATCTATTCAAGTGGTTGTTGTTTCTTAAAAGAGTATATTCTTCTGAAACATAAGCCAGAGGTAAGCAATTATGACATCTTGCAGAAGAAACTTAGTTAATATGAGCGGGAGCTTGATCTTTAGTTTCTAAGGCTTCTAAGAATGTCTTTGAAAAATAATCCAGTTCTTTATAGATAATTTGGCATTCTATAAACCATGATACAAATATTGGACGAGAATATCTTTAAATCTATCAAAATACTTACAGAATGGTTCCCTTGGAATTATATTATAAGTCTAAATGTTGCTCCTAATTTTGACCATTTTATGAATTGAAAAGAATTTTTTTAAAAAATAGTAACAAATTCATCGCAAGTGGAGATAAAATTTGTAGGCAAACTATCTAGCCATTTCTTACCTTATCCTTTAGAGCAAAGGAGACAAATTCGAGCTTAATGTAACCTCAGATAACTCTCTAGATTTTATCGACAAACTTCCTCAAACATGGATATAAAAATATAAACATCTTTAGACCCATTTCTTAAGAATTTGGGAAGTATGTTTATGAAGTGAGGTCTAAGCTCATAATTAACACCAATAATATCTAGGAGTCTAATGCAAGATGGGATTCCATTCCTAGTAAGATAACACAAATCCTAAAGAATGGGTGGATTAGGATTAGCCATATCTTTTGATTCAACGTAAACACAAACTAAACGTTTTATATTATCTCTAATCCAAACTTGTATATACTAACGAAAACTTTTTTATTTTTTATTATTAAATCTAAGAAAAAGATGTTAAAATTTTTCTCTTTTTTTGTTTTTCATTTTTTAGGAAAACATAATAAGATCTAAAAGATTTTTGAAAAATAAAAAGAAGGAGAAAAGAAAAACCTAACTAAACAAATCAAAGGACAAACCACTCAATCAATCACTCCTAATTTCAAGGGTTAGCCCTAAACTCCACTATACCAAGTCCTAATCAAGGACTCCTTCAGGTCATACTAAATCCCAACTCACATAATCAGTTGACCAGGTAATAGTAAATCCAGATGTGGCTCTTCCTAAGCGTGACTTAGGTGCCAATTAAGTAACCTCTTTTCTTGCGAGGGCTTTTGCCACCCTAACTCTTACCTTAGACACCAACTAAATCAAATGAGACTAGAATAGGTTCACCTCTCTCAGAATCTTTGTTTCCTATTGAGCTCGAATTCTTAGGGGCCAACATCTAATGAATTTTAAAAGCTTGGTTTGTGTAGTGAGCAATTAAGTAATTTTTGGGCCAATAAAAGGGTACTGAAATCCCTTACCTTATCTTAATTCGGGTTTTATGCCTTCAAAATATTTTCAAATGTGTGCACAAATCAAAATGCTTAATATCACTTTGGTGATTCCTACTAACTATACGCAAATGCAACCCTAAGAAAATAAAAACAATCTACAAGTGGTTGCTTTAAGCAAATTATTTCTATTTTTATTTAGGCTAAACAAAACAAAGGTGAAAACATTTTTTGTTTGTATTTTTATGTTATTTAATATTGTTATAGATTGATGCTGGATTTTATTAGGTTCAACAAGAAAGGAAATTTTTTTTGGTTTTTTAAAATTAACCTAAATTGCAAATTTGTAAGAAAACTAACTAAGAAAGCAAGATAAAAGTGAAAAAAAACTTATCTTTTTGGCGAGAGGCAAGCTTAGCCTCCTCTTTCAAATCTTCTTTAATTAAAGTTGAGAATCCTACACAAATCAACAAACAAATTAGAGAACTTCAAAAAAGAAAATTTTCAAAATAAATCAAAATTAATTCCCTCCCTGGCAACAACACCAAAAACTTGTTGTATGAGAAAATGCGTGTGTTGCAAGTACATAACCAAGTTATAGTATAGAAAATGTTTAGCCATAAGAAGAGGTTTTTTAAAATTTTTTAATTAAAAACTTTTTAAAATTTTTTAATTAAAAACTTTCTTTTTGAAATTTATTTGAAAAGAGGTTTTATAAAATGATGTTGAAAAGGGGGTTTTGGATTTTGATAAAGTAAAGAAAATGGAGCTATAAAGAGGGACAGAGGAGAGAACAAAAATACTAACAAGAAAATAGAAAATGAAAAATAAAATAAAAGAAATAAAAAGAAAAATAAGAGAAAAGGGGGAAAGAAAATGGAGAGATAAAAGAGGTAGAAATAAAATGTAAAAACAAAAAGAATTTGGAAAAGAAAGAAAAGATGAAAACAAAACAAAATTAGGGAATAAAAGAGAGAAAGGTCAAGAGAACTAAACTAGGAAATTATGATAGATTCTACTAGGTAACTATTTATTAGATTTTAAAAATACTCTCTTTTTTAAATTTATTTTTAAAATTAAAAAGCATAACCTATCAATCTAATTAAAGAAAGCATAGATTATCAAGATAAATTCTAAAAATAAAAATAAAATTTATTCATAGATAATCTATTGAAAATAGTAATCCTAGAATACTAATAAGCGTAGATTATCAAACCACTTAAGAAAAATATAACATATCAAATTAGAGCATTTTATCAGCTATTATTTTGATTGATTAATCTCAACATAAATAATTATGGTATAAAAGAGACCAATTTTAATTCTAATAAATATGTTGTACTAGTTTCCTCTTATTTACTAGCTTCCTCTTATTCCAGTTATCCTAAGAAATTTAGTCTTATTCTAATTATCCTGAAAAATTTAGCCACACATTTTATTAAATCCTAAATTATGAGCATATAAAGATAGCATGAATAAAAAGGCAAGAATTAAAACAAAAAATAAATAAAAAGCAAGAAAATAAACTATTTAAGCATTAAAATAAATATACTCTTAAATTAAGCAAGAAAAAGTAATAAAGCATGAAAATTAAACAAGTAAAGCAAAGCATGAATTAAATCTGAACTATTTTCTTAACATGTAATTCTAATTGAATAAGAAAACTTTAAAACTAATAGAAACGCGCATTGTAAGGGGATGTTTTCCCCTTACGTCGATCAAAGAAAAATCTTCAAGTTTCCATCAACATAAGAGAAGATGAAGAAATTTAAAGAGAAAAAATAATGTTTATTTTTATTGCAAAACTAAAATTTTACAATACTTGGAAGGCCTTCTCAAAGAGTAGTCCTCCTATCCCCAAAAGAAGATTTATAAAATTTTTCACACTTCTAACCCCACTCTCTACCCCTATTTATAAATTACATAAATCAATATGAGCTACTGGATCAAACTTCGTCCCCAAATTGCATAATTTTACCCTTTGATCTATTTTTCCCGTCTGTTGTGATTTTTGCTAAAATTCTCCTGGGCTTTATTAAGTTGGGTATTTCTTGTCTCCTTTTTGGGTTTCAATTAGAGATCTTTTGGGCTTGAGATAATGTTTATTTAATCTCTATTTTTTTTCTTTATTTTTCTTAACAAATAGGATAAAAATATAAAATTAACCATTTCTTTGCATGAAACTTATTTGAAATATGGGTATGAAAATACAATAAGATGTGATAATCATTAAATCAACTATCTGAAATATGCATAGGTAAAATATGGTGTATGTTCAACAGAAAGACTTTTTACTTTCTTCAAACACTCGTCCATTATTAGATTCTAATTTGATCAGTCCTTTTCTTTTCTTGATTACCTATAACTTCTGTCATCTATATCATTCTTTAATAATTTATTGGAGTAAATATAACAACTATCTACATAAGTATACTCCTACGCCCATGTATTTTAAGTATCAAAAAGAAAAAAGTTTAACCACTAATGTACTTATAAAAAAACCAAATCATAAAATAGGATATCGAATGTTAAGAATCACGACTATTCTGATCTTAATTAGCTACAACATTAAATAATACAAACACAATTAATCAAGTTATATATGGTTCAAGTGACTAATTTCAAAATATTTTTTAACTTTTACTTAGGTGATCATTACATTTAATTGCACTTTTATGCTCTCATTATCTATTTCATTTGAATAAATATATTTGTGAATAATATTTTCAATAGAAAACAAAGAATTATTGAATAAGAGTTCAAATGAATAACTTTTCCTTATTAAATAAAGCTCAAAAGAACTCTGATTGAAGCAAAAAAAAGTCCAACAAAAAAGAGCCCAAGAATTTCAAGAAAAATCAGAATCAAAGAAGTAACGATAACTGTATTGATACTTGTATTGATAGAGGTATCAATACCAGTCACTAGCATCAATACCAGTGATAGGGGTATCGATAGTAGTATTGATACCTGTATCGATACCCAGTTAACACTTATAGATTAAAGCCTGAAATTGTGTTACTTAGGGGTTAAGTTTGATCTAAGGGCTAATATTGGTTTGTGTAATCTATAAATAGGCTAGAGACTGAGAGTTTGAGGGTGAAAAAGGTTTGTAAACTCCATTTTCGAAAGGAGGTTTACTTTTAATTGAAAAGACTTTTCAAATTGTAAACTTTTTATTTACAATAAATAAATAAAAATCCTTTGTTTCCATTTTCTTTCTTCTTCTCCTTTGATGATGAAGATTTACTTCTCAAGGGGTCAACCCTTCTAATGTAAGTCTTTATTTTCTCTTTTTATTTTCTTATTTTTGAATTGCCTATTTTAAGATTTTATTTTTTATTTTTATTTCATGTTGGTAGATTACATTAATTACTTTGTAGTATAGATTTATTTCGTGCTTTTTAGTATAGCTCTATTTTCTTGCCCTTTTATTGCTTCGCAATGTAGATTTTATTTTATTTTTCTCTTTTTATACTTTGTAGAGTAAATTTTCATTCTTTTTTATTTGCTCTATAGTTTAGATTTACTTTCTTGTCTTTAATACTTTCTAGTATATATTTCCTTTCTTTGCTTTTATTTTGCAAAATTAGTAGTTAATTCTTGTAGAAAATTTAGAATTAAATGAAAACTAGTTTAATTTCCTTTTGTGCTTTTGAATTGCTCTCCTTGTGCTTAAAATGATCATGTTAGGATAATTAACTAGAGAACTAATTGGTAGGAAAAGATTTTGATAATCTATGTTTTTCTTGAGTTGTTTCATAAGTTACGCATATTCAATTCTAGAGTTACTATCTAATTATTTTTTTTTATGAATGGTGATATTGCTTAGATGTAAATTTGATAGGTTGTGCTTGTTTTGAGTAACTTGATAGTCTATGCTTAAGAATTCTAAAATAATATGTGAATTAAAAAAAGAGTAGTTCTTAATTCTAAATTAAAATTAACTAGTGGATTCAATCATAGATTTTTTTTCTCCTCTCTTGATTTTTTTCATTCACTTCTTGTTTTAATTTGATTTGCTTTTATTTTATTATTTTCTTTCTCTCATTCTTCCCTCTTATTTTAGCATTTTATTTTTGTGTCAAACTTCTACCCAAAATACAGACCACTTTTATTTATTACTCTCATTAGTTTTCTATACAATCTAAGAACCCACTTAGATCTATCTTTCTAATACTCTCCTTCCCCTTGGATTGATATCTATAAATAATATTACTTGATTGTTGTGCACTTGTAACTTAATATATTTTTATCCCTATCAAGAGGAATAGGATGTAAAATGTGTTAAATTAAAATGATTCACAAATGAGGTCTTCAATAGAGGCATAACTGTGTAAATTCCATCGCAGGAACCTATTATCATGCAATAGCTGATGATTTTAGAGAGAGCAATTGATCTGTAGAGAAAAAATATAACTCATATTAAAAGAATTCATAGAATAAGAGAGGAGAGAAAGAAAGACCATCCAAAAGACTAAAGGGGATCATAGAAGAAGTGATAAAGCTTCAGCTTATATGCCTATACCTCGCAATTGATTTGTGTTTCTCATTGTTTGGTTGAAATGTTTTGGATATTAAGAGAGCAACATATTTAATAGCTCATGTAGGAAATGTTACAAACAAAAAATATTATAGAGAAGTAAAATAATAAAAGTAAAATTCTAGGAGAAATACAAACTAAGAGTTTGAGTATGAGGAGAGGATTTAACCTTGCACCTACAAATACGAACAAAAAAATTTTGTTTTGATTACCATTGGAAGAGAAAAGCATGGTAATGTAAAACATAACAAAGACAAATTTTTCTAAATCTTTCTTACTCATCTTTATACTAACAAAGACAAATTTTTCTGCATCATTCTTACTCATCTTTATACCCAAAAGATATACATGATAATTTTTATAAAAGGGAGTTGAGAGAGATTGAAGATGATGGAAGTTGAAAAGGTAGAATAATTAGAAAATAATAATTGGGTGTTAGTGTGTAGTAGCGTAGGAAGGTTATGAGTGGGTGATTAAATAAAAAATTGATGGTAATTAATGGTGAGGTTATGAAATTGGATATGCATGTGATTATATATATGTATGGATGGGTGAAGTGTTGGGGGGGGGGGGGGGGGGGGGTGGGTGTGTAATTCCCACATTCTGTTGACTTTCTAAACATTCACGTCTGTAGGGATGTGTTGGAGGGCATATAGAGAAAAACTATTTTAACATCCCAATCCACTTTCATAATAGTATAAGAGAACATTGGAGAGCATTAAGTGGAAAAAATATTTTAATATCCAAATCCAGTTTTATAATAGTACTAGTATAGTGTACGTGCGTTGCACGTAATCATATTTATTTTATGTTTTGAATTTCTTTTGACATGAAAATGAAGTAAGTAAATGCATATATTATTTATATTAGATAATGTTACTAAAATATTTATGTTTATAATATTATAATATATAATATTTTATTTTTGTAAATTTTTAGGGTTTATTATATCAAATTCTAAAATTTTTGTTAAATTTTTTTTTGCTGATTTCAAAGTTTTTTTTGTGCAAATTCCAAGGTTTATTCTTTAATTTTTAAATTTTTTGATGCTTTAATTAAACTTTGGACTTTTCTGCAAAACTTCATAAATCTGGACAGTTCTATATTTTTTAGTGTTATGTGAATTTTGTAACTTTGCTGACTTTTTTTGCAATCTCTGAAAAATGTGGACTTCCTTGCAAATTTTGTAAGTTCCAAGAAGGGTTTGTTGCACGACTTTGCTGAAGGAATGAATGAGGTTTGAGTGGTTTTTACTGGGGGTTGGATATCTTGTTGTTCAGTTTATGATTTATAGCATTGGAGGTTGCATTTCTTTTTTGATTGGAGGTACAATCAATTAGTTGCAGAATTTTTTTATTGTTTTAGTAGTGGTTCATTCATGTAGAGAATATGTGTATGATTATTAAGATTATAGAATTTGCATCTATTGTCATATCTTCAACTCCATGAGAGAAGGGATTATGTCTTGGAATGTGAACATTGATTCATGTGTAAACGTAAATTAATATGGAGGGTTTGTAAAAAGTAAAATATAAATTTCATGGCTAATAGTTGGGAGAAAACATCTTGATTTTTAATGGCAATGAAGCCTTTGTTCTCTACATAGTAATATAAAGGATAAATTTTCAAAATAGACCCTATTAGAAATTTATTTTTAAACAACAACCCCTTTAAGATTTAATTACCATTTTTAACCTAGTTTTAGCTAGGTGGCTAAAACTGGGTCGAAAATGGTAAAAACGTTTCGAAAACTTCACGAGATTTTAAATCCTGTGAAGTTTAGTGCCGAATCACCCACTCTAATAAAAAATACAACTAAACTTCACGAGATTTGAAATCCCTTGGAGTTGCCCTTGAAGTTGCAGGTTGCTGCCCATAGAGAGCTCAAGTTGAGCTCTTTGTGAAATTGGCTTGGTTCGTCACGGGATTAAAAATCCTGTGAAAAGTCTGTAGGCCCCACTTCCCAGTTTCTTTATATCTCGCTCTCCCTCACGTAAACCTCACTCACACACACTCTCTCTCCTGTTCTCTCTACAACTTCACGGGATTTGAAATCCCGTGAAGTTACAACCACCTTCACGGGATTTAAGTTTGGTTCAATTTTGTAATGCCTTAGTTTTATTTTAATTAGCGATGAGTGATGAGGCACTAAACTTCACAGGATTTAGAATCCTGTGAAGTTTTCGTAACTTTTTTACCATTTTCGACTCAGTTTCAGCCGAGTGGCTGAAACTGAGTTGAAAATGGTAATTAAATCTTAAAGGGCTCGTTTTTTAAAAATAAATTTCTAATAGGGTCTATTCTGAAAATTTGTCATAATATAAACTCTTTTCTTTAAATAAAGAACGAGGTCTCAAAGAAAGAATCCAACCTATTTTCTTCATTGCTCACAAATTGCTTGGACATTAATTTTTCCTAAAGAAACAAATTGGTTAGTTGGCAACATAATCAACTAACATTCCCAACTAAATGATGCAAGTTTACCAAGTATATCAAAGTTTATAAATTCACCATCAGCAAAAATACAGCACCCAGTATAACACTAAAAGCCGTAACAATTTAAAGGTAAAGTAGCGGAAACTCAAAGTGCAAATTTTTACACTATTATACTTGAGCAATTGAGTCTTCCAGCATTAAATGCATTTCTTGTCATATCTTCAACTCGATGAGTATCTGCATCACTATCTTGAACAACATCATCTTCCCCAATGAACAGCATATGAAAATAAAATTTTAAAAAATGTGCATATTAAAAATAGATAATACCAAATATGAATAAAGCACGTGCATCTTGAATCTCTCCTTTAACAAAGGCGGGAGTAGATGTTAGTTGGCTTTTCACAACTTTTACAAAACCACGTATTGAAGATGATGGCGATGGATTTTTATAGTGCAATAGTAGAGAAAAAAAAGTTACGCATTGGGAATTTGAATTGAATTTAGTGGAGATTAATGTGCTAATGAGAGGTTCTAAAAATAATCAATTTAATTTATGACGAAATTATGTGGGGGTTATGCACAATGTATTTAGTTAGGAGTTATGGATAGGGTTGGGAATTTGAATAGTTTTTTAGTGGTTTATTTTATAACAATAATAATACAAATAACTATAATAAAATTATTACTGAATACTATTGAGATATAAGATTATGAGATACAATACCATTGAAATATAAAGATTATTAAATATAATGATTAAATTATCAAACATAAATATTTAACGTTTATAGTTAAATCATTAAAAATAGTTAATTATCAAGGTTGGTTATTAATATAAGAATATAGTATTGCTGTTTATGTATCTATCATATCTACTTTACGAAACACCCTACTACTTTCTATGTTCACACGGAGATGATCAATTGGATGAGCCAACCTAAATACAAACACCTGTTGTTGCATTTTCTAAAGTAGATAAGATTAGATTAGATACACGTATTTCTTGAAACTATATTTTACATAATACCAAAAAACCTAAAGTAAACTATAATTTTATACAACAAAAAATTAATATGGTAAAATTTAATAATAATATATTTAATTATTAATATTACCTCTCATGATTATTGCATTAATAGTTATGTAATAAATTAAATAGAATACATTTTATGGTCCATGTATGTATATATGTGCTATATGTATGCATGTATTTATGTTGAAAGGTATTTTTGGCCAAAAGTATTTTTACATCCAACGCACTTTTAGAATAGTATAAGAGAGGATTTTACTCGATAGTTATAGATCAACACAATCAAATAATTCAAGTAGAAGTACCACATTCTAAGCATGTGACACAAATTTAATAAATTTGGTCTAAACTAGTTTAGTTTTAAACTATTCCCTCTAAAACTGGGTCAGGATTGAACCTGACCTAGTTTTGGGTGACATTTTGTTTGGAAAAAAAACTGGGCTAAAGTTGGCCTGGTTTTTACAAGCTAAAAAATGCTCACTAAATTGGTTTAGTTTAGACCACCTCTCCCTTGATCCAAACTAAAATCAGTGTAGGATGAAATTGGGTTAGGATTGTTCGTAACTCAGTTTGTAATTAATTGCCAAGCACACCTTAGGGAACGTGGACCAAAATAAAACCAGTTTACAGCCAAAAGCTAGCTTAATACAAAACCAGTTCTAAAATCTTGGGCTTTTGCCAAATTAGGGTGATCAGTTTAAATCGTTCTGTTCCACTAAATTAGTTTGAGAGTTACCTAACAGACTGTAACTATATAACCTAAAATCCAAATGTAGCTTTCCATCAAAAATAAAATCCAAATGTAGCTATTGATATACCAAATTATAGCATTTTAGACCCAAATTATAGCAACTGACAGAAAAAGTGCAATAAAATAAGTCTTATTTTTCACTCTGGAACCTTAGAGGTTAAGCATTCATTTTCACTTTGATACCCCCAAACTTCTTTAGCACTTTGACACCTCAAATAGTCAAATCTAACTGGTGACACAAAAGTGAAATGAGCTCAAAACCTTAAGATAGCAAAGTGTTTGAAGAATCATCTGGGCGTATCAAAGTTCGAAAAGGGTAAACAGGGTACCAACGTGGAAAATAAGCCTAAAAGTAATTCAGTATGGATATTTGAATTTAAGAATGCTGTGGAGGGAAGATGGGTTAAAAAGTATATGGGATTACAGTTTTGGGTTTGGAAACAAAACTCAATAGTTTATTAGAAGCTGCTGACAGAAAGGAAAGCTCTTTTTGCTGTTGAGAGTTGGTAGGAAAGCATGGGGTCTGGTAAATGGACTTCACTCTTTTGGGGAGGAAGAGGAGTGGGCCCATCTGGGTTTGGCTCTTCTTCCACAGCGGATCAGGTCACCGAAGGAATTGATGCGGGCACCCTCACCGCCATTGTCACCGGTATGATATGCTTCAGCTTCACTTTCCTTCTTTAGTTTCTGCTACGCTTGAATCTTGTTTATGAATATTCAGACGTGTTCTGAAATGGGATGTTTTTTCTGCATAAAACAAGAATTATAAAGATTAAATAGTCTATAGTTATCAACAATTGAACATCTGAAGTAAAAACAAAAGGGGGTATTTAGCAATTAGCAGCAATTATTGAAACTGTGCTGTTGTTGAAAGTTTGAAAAATAAGAGAACTTTTGGCGTGATTGGTTGATGACTTCTGAAATGGGATTCAAGGGAGCGGAAATTTCGTCCTGATCATTGGATTGATATGCGAATCAACGCATTGCGCTATTTTTCCCCCCTCAACCAGAACAACAGAAACTATTGTAGCTAACTAAAAGGAATACGGTATATGGCACACATTCATGTCTTTTAAGCTACTACTTGCGCAAATTGGGTTTAAACAAGCTTTTTTTTTTAAAGCATATTGACAGCATACAACAAAGATCTTCAATAAGAAGAGATTTTTATATCAATTTTGAGGCTCTAGACACAACTTTGCCTTCAAGGAATTATAAATTCAGTGGACACATAGGTAAATGTGTTTCATACAATGTCTAGTTCAGAGCATAATCGTGCAATTTTTGATATTAGGTGCAACTAGTGGAATCGGATTTGAGACAGCCAGAGTACTGGCCCTTAGGGGTGCCAATGTGATCATTCCATGCCGAAGGCTAGACAGTGGCTTAAGGTTACAAGAAAGAATTTTGGAAGAAAACCGAGATGCTAGAATTGAAGTTATGGAGATGGATTTAAGCTCTCTTGATTCCGTTGAGTCATTTGCTCGCTGCTTTTGTTCTTCCCATGAACACCTAAACATACTGATGTAAGTTGTTCTATCGTTACCCATTTATGATTTTAAGCCTCTCTTGTTAGCATGCTTGATTCTTTGGTGTGATTGATAATGTATACGTTATTTGAATAGTAATAATGCAGGAATATTTGCTTGCCCCTTCCAACTGTCCATAGATGGAGTTGAGTTGCAATTTGCTACAAATTATCTTGGTAAGTGATGGGATGTTATATACTTATATGTTATAAAGTTTGGGGTGCCAAGCAAATTTATTTGTTTCTATGCGGGCAACTGGGTTGGAAAGACTACTTAATCGAGCAATTTGAAGTTGAGTTTTGTTATCCTTCCTGTGATTGTTCTTGTTTTTAGGTAACCATGGGTTCAAACCACCCCCACCCCACACCCCCCCCCACCCCCCCCCCCTCCCTCCAAAAAAAAGAGAAAAAAAAACCCATTTAACAGCTTGGGAAGTTTCCCCCTGTACCACACATCGGTCAATTATAAGGGAAAATTCTCTCTGGGATGTTCTTATTGTGAATGATAGGATTTGAACTCAGGATCTATTACTTGGAAGAGCAATATCTTGGTCATCTAACTCGTACTTTTAGTTGAACTTCAACTTTGGGTTAAGAAATTTTCACTTAATTTGATTAATTTTCTTTAATGCAGGACACTTCCTTTTGACGGATTTGTTATTGGACAAGATGAAAACCACTGCCAAGAAAACAGGGATACAGGGAAGGATAGTCAATGTTTCGACTTTTGGTCATACAAGAAATTTTGATGAGTCTTGGTTTGATCTGAATAAGATAAATGATCGATCAAAGTAAGTCTGTAAAGTCACGGTTTGTTGCATGTCCTTAGAGCCCTGCTTGACAAAGATTTACTGAGGGATTAAGAAAAAGGTTTAAAATTAGTTAATTTATTTTGAGTAGAAAAGGATTAAATAGTTAAGCCTGTTAAGTAATGATTATGTTGCTTTTTATGCTCTTTGCAACTAGAAGATTTATTCATTAACCCATATAAAGAGGCAAATTGAGGTTAAAACTCCGCCAGTACTGTGCTTTTATTGCCAGCACTGCCTGTCCCAAGCCAGGATAAAGGAGAAGGATTGTGTTAGGTAGCCGACAGCCAGCGCAAAACATAGTCGGATCCCTATGAAAATGAATCCTATAACATATTCGTTGGGGCGTCCCCACCGCGACGCGTTGCATTGATACCACCTTGATGCAATGATAAGTAAGCAAGGGTGGTTTGCTAGGGCATCCTCCGGAAGCGACGCATTACATCGATGCCACCCCGATGTAATGACCAATAAGCAATGGTGTTCTAAGAATCTACATTCCACAAATAGGTTATCAAATAGTATTAGGTATAGACTAGAAGGGTCTAAGAGAGAAAATAGTAGGAGACTTTTACAAGAGAATAGAATTAGATTAGCTACTTGGAATATAGGTACACTT
>JBAKGM010000200.1:33333491-33349969 GCA_037177215.1 Asparagus racemosus | reverse complement strand
GACAGAATGGCTGCATTTTTTTGTAAATATCTCTTCTCTACCCTCCAGTACCACTCTCAAAAAAAAACCCCAAACGAAGTGAATTACCTACTTCTCCTCTTCCCCTACCCTCTCCTATCCTCCGTCCAAACACACGGTAATTGTTGTCAAATGGTTCTTGGTGTATTATTTTTATTATATTTCCTTGCTGCCATCCTATTCCTGTGTAAGATTACATGTTGGCAACTCTATTAAATTTGGGTCGGACTTTGGTCTGCAAACTGGAAACAAAGAGATTGTCATGTATTAATCACTTATGAAGTTAATGCATGTTGGTCTTTAGTGCCCACATAATTAAATTTGTAGCTAATCGGGTTAGGATAATCCATTCTTGATCTTTTCATTCTCGTGCATAGGATTGTGTCTCATCGTAAAATCTAGTGCAATCCATTTTGAGATGGAAAATGCTCATCAAGTCATTATTCTATGACCTCATCCTATTGGTTGGTGAAGAATAAGAAATGCAACAAAGCATCCCAATGATAGTTGCCACATACTAGCCAATAACAGAGAAGGATGCTTGAGATTTGGTCCATAGGTCAGTGTCCTGAGTATCACTATTATTCCCAGACAGGTCTAGATTTTGAATACAAGTAGAGGGAAGAACTAACATTGTAATATGTTGATCTCTTTGGTTTGCAAGTTGAACAAGCGGGAAAAGGAATTAAGAGCTGGAGAACCTTATGGTAGGTGGTAATTGTCTTGTATAGTTGTATGGTAATCTGCATCAGTGGGGGGAATATTTAGCTCTCTCAAGCGCACAAGTAATTGGAGATAGCATTTTGCTGATATCAAGTCAGGTGTATGACCTACATAAGCCTCGACTTTTCAGATATTATGGTTGTTCAATTAGCACCTTGCTGAATCTCCCCACCATTTCCTCCCTTTCCACTTTGTCCAATATGAGTTCACCTGGTATTAGTTTCTTTATAGGAGAATTTTCAAAGAGATATTTGGTACACATTAGCAGCGCTTGGGATGGATTTAGACACTAAGGATTCCCTATGTTACTTGATTTTATAGTTTCTACCGTGTGGTAAATCAGATTGAAATAAAGCTAATTGTTCTTGGACACACTGAAAAGAAATTGCCAAACACTTTCATATGAACTTGTATTAAAATCAACGAAGTCTTATTGAATTATGCATGTAGTTGTAGTGAAATCCAATATGCGTGTTGACGATTGTACTAACATAGATGTTATGGAGATTTGCTGCATTAATAGTAAGCATAATAGCAAAGAATTTTTCAACAACAAATAACTCTAAAATCAAAGTAAAGATAACTACAGAGCTAAATTGCATCACATGAAAAAGTAACTGGAATAAAAGAATAATTTAACTACTTTGATTTCTCACCAAGTTAAAACTCTATTTACAACTTATCCTTATCGCTAACCCACTATAGGATATCCTCTCCAATTAAAGCAATTCAGACTCACCTATTCATGAATCATGACTAAGCTATAAGGATCTCAAATTTGCAAAAAATTCCTTATTCAATTATCAACTACTTGTTTATCGAAAATAATTCTTGTTCCTAGTGGCTGCCTGGTTGCACAATTTACTTGCATTGGGTTTGAATCCAGAGGGTGACTCTGAACCACCTAGGCTTTGTGCTGGTGGAATTTTAATGACTACTCGTATAAAATTAAACTATTGCTAAGATACACTGTCTTCATTATCAACCGATACAATAAGTTGTTTAACTGAAAGTGCATGAGCATGGAGTTTTTGTTTAAATATTGCTAAGACACACCTTGATGCTGACAGTTTACATGTGTCCTTTCGACATAGTTCCATAAATTTTATTTTTTGGGATATTATCTGTGACTAATTCCTATATTGCTCTTCTCAAAATGCATTTCTGGTACACATTAACTCTCATAGGTAACATGTGTAATTTTTCAAGGTATTCTACGAATTTTATTAAAGTGGTACTCTTTAAGCGAAAACTAACTATAACTGTGCTGAAAGCATAAAGTTCATAAAGTGATACATTTCATATTAACTATAATTGATGTAAAATATCTGCAGTCTAAAGCAGTTACCTGTCAACGTAGTACAGATGCATACATGTATTATTCACACAGTAAAAGCATAGATGGCTAAGAAGTTTTTAAATTTTGTAGAAAACAAGTAGAGAGCAGGGGTTGGGTATGGCTTAGGAATTAGCATGAACTATGTTACTTGGGTACTTCTATCAAGTTGTACCCGTACCTGCACCCGTCACATACCTGTACGCGTACCCGCACCAAAACTTCCATGAACTCCTTGAAGATACATTTATCCGGACGTGTACTCAATTATATAATGCATGCTTTAACTTAAAACACTTATCCTAGTTAAACAATAGTGATTTCATGTAACTTATTAATTTCAATATATGTAAATAGTTGTATAGTCGTGTCCCCACACTTTATCTCTTACAAGTTTATTGTGTCCCTTACTCACATTGATCCCTATGCCCGTACCAGTACCCTTACCCATTTCCATGCAATGTAGAGCATGACTTAATGAGAAAAGTACCTTGGACTTTTTAATAAATAACAAATAGGAAATAGAAAAGTGTGAGCTGTGGAAACTGTAAAATAAAGCAAGATAACCTTTTGATGGTTCAATTTATAAGCAATGATAAATAACATTTGAAGTATCACAAAAATAAAGATAACAAAATGTTATCAATATTTAAGAAGATAATTGTAGGAGTAAATGACATTAACTTCACTAGGATTTGGTTATTCAATACACTAATAAAAATATCATAGAAGGATTAAAAATGTTCGTCACATGGATCAAGAAGGTATATGTAGATGCCAAACATATGTTATGTTATTTGCTAAATATAAACATGTGAATGCAAAATAAGATAAGCATGGAAGCATGGAATTAGTGATTTTTTAAAAGAAATAAAACAAGAAGTATAAAAGATACAAGTCTTTTTTGAATGAGTTCCATTAGCTAAATACCAAATATTTGCGCAAGCTTTAGAGTAATAATATACAATTTTAAAGAGTGAAAATAACAATCATTATCCATACTAGCATCAGAGCACGTGCATCATACTAGCATCAGATCATGTGCAAATGCAGGTACAATTAATATTAAATTTATATCCAAACAATTCAATGTGTATTTATGGAATTTAATTATAGTAAAAAGATGCAGGTGCATATTGGGCATGAAAAAATAATAAAATAATTATAAATTAAGTGTATAATTGTAGATAGAGGCGTAACGTATTAATTTATTTAGAATTTATTTTAGAATATATTTGTTACTTTCATAATGTTTGATGATCTAAAATATCATCATTTTGTCCTTCATTTTAATAAGAGAAATTAAATTCATCCTTAGATATTAGATAATAGTTTTATTGAGTACTAGTGGTTATAACTAAAATAATTTATTTTCTGTTTTATCTATTTTTTTAATTCTCACTTGTAATGTCAGAATATATTAATTTTAAAATAAAGAAATAAAATCTGTCATTAATATGTAAACTTTTATTAACAGACGCGAGAGAGAGAGAGAGAGAGAGAGAGAGAGAGAGAGAGAGACTTGGGGGGAGAGTTCTAGAGAGGGGCAAAGGAGAGAGATCATGGACCCACATCAATAAATGGTAGTGAAAAAATGATCAATTACCCCTAACTTTTGCCCATAGCACCTCCAATTCTTCACCACATTTAGGGAATAAAAGCTCATTCCTTCACTTTGCACTACCCTTCTATTTTTTTAATAGAGTAGTACAGATAAGAACCAAGAAAAAACATTATATAACAATTTAGTTAATCTGGAAAAAGAACGGGAGAGAGTTTTGCATGAAAATAATTAAGAAATAGCCTTCTGAAGACTTGTGCAAACTTTGCTTGTTGCAAGATCATCTCCTAATTAACATATATGTTCGTTGCGCTAAGACCATGCATGGTCAGTAAATTGGAGGATTTAACTTTATAAACAGATGGTTTTAAATAAGAAGAGTCATGCAAAATAAGTTTATGAAGGATCAAACACAGTTTTTAGCCCACATTAGTGTGCTAGAAAGCGGGTCAAACTGTCAAAGTAAGAATTTCAAGTTTTTAAAGTGCGCTAGAGGATTTTTACGACATGTTTTGATGAAGCATAGCGGCCACTGGCTTGTTTCAACTAAAGTGGTGTCTTTAAGATTGGCCTCTTGAGTGTTTTTCCCACTTCAATAATGAGTTTTTAAAAAAAAAACAGATTCGCTAAGTAGTCTGTCATACAGATTAATAGGTCCTAAAATATAATCTATGGTGTTAATGATGTCTAAAAGAAGATGTGTTAGGCCTAATGTTTAGGAAACCCAATATAACTGAAGCCCGAACGGAAGCAAAAAGACTACCAATTGTGTCACTTGTTTCTGCTGTAGGCTGTTACCTGCAATCATTGTAACTAGCTGGTGTGATGTGAAGAAAATGCAGTACCTAACTAGTAACCATGCACAGTAATATCTATGTCCAGCTCCTTAATATTCATACAAGATGCTTGATTCATATAAAATTGCATACACCACTTGAATTAGCCCACATCCACGTGTGTTATACTGTGTCATCAAGTCTAGCATTCTCAAAATGATATCCTGCAACTATTAATCTCATAAGCCTAAAAATATACTTATCTAACCAAAATACAGAGACTAACTAAAGAAAATGAACAACAAAATAGCTTTTGATTTAGCTGTAAAACATTTTAACTTGGTATTGTCCGAAAAATTTCTAATAACTATTATCTTAGGTAAACATGTCTGAAAGTTCCTAATAGCTAATCTTAAGCCTGTATGCATCTCACTTCAATGCTTGTCTTTGCTTGAATGAGCTTAAACTGCATAATCAATAAGTAGGTTTTTTGCTTGTCTTGTATGTTTCCTGAAGCCACTTCCTTTCTATAGTTCTAGTCGCTAGAACATTCAGATTGATTTGAAAATCTTTATTACGCCTTCTCAGTAAGCAAATTGAATTATGTTTAGTCTACCCTTCCTAAAGACTAGGATGTGGGAGCAATGATATTATATCTTGTTATTAATTGATTTATTTATTTATTACAGCTGTTTTTTGTTCAGATACCCTCTGCTAATATTCTAGGTGTGTTCATCAGGTTATTCCTCACGATGCTGTTCAGGCTCTCTTTGCAGCTTGTAAAAGTGGTCAATTCGACCAAGCAAATAAAGAAGTCAATAATATAATATCAGAAGGATATCCAGTTTCTCAAATGCTCAATCAGGTCCTATCAGCCTTCTCTCAGCTTTTCTTAGCTGTGTCCACCTTAATTTAAATGCTAGCTTGTTGGCTTTCAAGTTAATTCCATGCTTTGTAGTGCAGCTGTTCGAAGTGGTAGTGAATGCAGATGATATATCAGATGAGCAGAAAGCCAGAATTTGCAAGAGATTGGGTGAAGCGGATAAGGTTTGCTGTTAGTCTTACATTATGGCACATTTGATTAGCACTAGTTAATACAGCTGAATTGAACTATAAAACATTTAGCAAATTATGGTAGTTTTGGTTTGATATTGTTTGGACTCAGAATCAGCTTCTAATTTCTTAGTTCTGGTTAAACATTGAAGTCTTGAAATTGTCCTCTATTGAATTTGACTCTTATTTGAACAAGTATGAAAATATATCAATGCAACTAAACCAGGCACGACTAGTAGTTGAAACTATACAATTGCATCCTTACCTCTGGGAAATGTATTTTGTACATATGCCTAAAGGGGCTTAGTTTATCCTATATGCCATGCATTTTCCCCATGATATGGTTCGTTGTGATGCTTCTCTTACCGTGGTTACCTTTGAATCCTCAGTGTCTGGTTGATGGCGCCGATGAATATCTGCAGCTATTGGATGTTGCCAGTAATACGATGAAAGCCTTCTGTAACATGCCAGAAGAGTTGAAATTTGATTAGTTAGTATCAAAACAAGTGGGAATTGGAGCCCATCATTAGTGCTTGATCTGGTTATGGCTGATAACTAAAATAGAGCCTTGGTTATCTTACAAACTGTAACGATCAAACTTGTACTGTTGATTATTGTTGAAAATATCTCTTATGCCTACCTATTTATATGAGTAGTTTGGATTAGTAACTGGGGAGATGTTTTATGCGTTGCTTTGCTTTATGCTTGTGAGTTTGGATCTTCTTATCTTTATTTTAGTTACAGGCCAAGGCAGCAAGCTTAGACGTCAATTAATGTATTTTTAATTTAACTTATTTTGTACCTTTTCCTATGTTTTGTTTCTTGGATTGTCCACTAACAATATGAGAAAAAGAAGGAAATCTATGGTGACTGTGTTCCTTTGTTTCATTGTGCTGCCAATTAAATTGTGTTAAACGTAAAATTCTTTCTTTTCAAGATTCTTCTGTAAGATATTATAAATGTGATTGATACTACATAATCAATAAAACATACATTAATTAATGATACTACTTAAAGGTTTCTCATCATTGGTACATTAGCATTATGAAGAGTGAGGATGTTAAAGAGCATTACCAATAAATATCGAAATATTCAGAAGCTAATTGTTAACGCATTATTAATGCTTTCCCGAATGATTTCTGAGGAAAATAGAACATGCCCATCTGATTTCCTGATGTGACAAATGTACTCCTCTTTGCTTCGAATCTAGCATTTACCTTCTAGCTGGTACCTGTTATTTATGCTTTTCATTACATATTTTCTTCAGCAGTTAACTATTTCAGTATTGAACTTATTCACGGCTTGTAACCACAAACAAAAATTGAATGGTTACAGAAATGAACAAGAATTGCATGTAAAGCGGGCATCAAAAGCTCTGATAATTAACCCCAGGGAAAGACCATTAGATGTTCATAAAACATCAAACAACTTACCTCAGAATGATAAAGAAAACCTTTACATACTGTGTGTTGGGGTTTTGAATGTATTTCAAAATTGAGTGTTATTTTTAGTCCAATATAAAAAATGACAAAAAATTTAGAGTGTTTACTTATTTAGTCTCTTTCTTCAGTGTGTTGAATGAGCCTAATAATAGAGCTCAATGAAGAAAAATGGGTAACCGGATCCAAGAAAATCTTCCCAAACCACAGCTTAGGGTTGTAATATCCAAGGATCCTCGCGGGTGTGACTCGAGATCAACTTCTCACTGCTCAAGGAATTGGGACATAAACATTTGATTGCATGTTTATTGGTTATGCTCATCATAGATAAACCTGAAATTTGGACCTAAACATTTGATTGCATGTTTATTGGTTATGCTGATTATAGATAAACTTTCTGGTAATGCACATGAATTTGATGATAATGTAGACATTGAATTGAGAAGTAAATGAAACCAGTTTTGGTGATGACTTGGTCATGCACAATGAATCTGATGATAATGTAGAAACTGAATTGAGAAAAAGTAAAAGAGCTAGAAAAGATTCTAACCATACTTGGGAGCTTGTTGATTTGCACGTTGATTTGCCACCTAGTGCAAAACAAATTGGTTATTAGTTATGCATGTTTATTGGTTATGCTCGAGCTCAGTTTCTCATAGCTCAAGGAAATAGGGACCTAAACATTTGATTGCATGCTTATTGGTTATGCTCATCATAGATAAACCTTCTGGTCATGCACATGAATTTGATGATAATATAGACATTGAATTGAGAAGAAGTAAATGAAACTAGTTTTGGTGATGACTTGGTCATGCACACATGAATCTGATGATAATATAGAAATTGAATTGAGAAAAAGTAAAAGAGCTAGAAAAGAATCAAACCATACTTTGTTGATTTGCCACCCAGTGCAAAACAAATTGGTTGCAAATGGATCTTTAAAAGAAAAATAAAACCTACCAGATGCTCCTTTCTGGAAAGACGCTATTAATAATGAACTAGAATCTATATTATCTCACCATACTTGGGAGATTGTTGATTTCCCACCTAGTGCAAAACAAATTGGTCACAAATGGATCTTTAAAAGAAAATTAAAACTCGATGGGTCCATAGATAAATTTAAAACTAGATTGGTAGCTAAGGGATTACGCTCAAAAGAAAGATTTTGATTACTTTGATACCTTTGCTCCTATGACTAGGATTGTATCTATTAGAGTATTATCTGCTATAGCTTCTACATCATAAACTTGTGATACATCAAATGGATGTTAAAATTGCTTTTCAAAATGGTGACCTAGAAGAAGAAATATACATGGACAAACCTGAAGGGTATGCCATACATGGAAATGAAAACAAAGTTTGTAAACTTTAAAATCTTCATATGGTTTAAAACAAGCACCTAAACAATGACATGATAAATTTAATAGTGTTATTTTTCTAATGGTTATCAAATTAATGAGGCTAATAAATGCATTTATACTAAATTTTAAAATGATGTTGGTGTTATCATATGCTTATATGTCGATGATATGCTTGTTTTTAGATCAAATTTGCAAATTGGAAGTGACACTAAATCATTTCTGTCTTCTAACTTTGATCGGAAAGACATGGGTGAAGTTAATGTGATATTAGGAATTAAAATAACTACAGCTTTAGATAATATCATCCTTTCACAAGAACACTATGTAGAAAGAATGCTCAAGAGATTTGGTCACTTTGATTGTACTCATGTTTCTACACCTTATGATCGTAGCATGCACCTAAGAAAAAATAAAGAACAAAGTACGCCACAATATGAGTACGCACAAATTATTGGTAGTTTAATACACTTGATGAACTATACACGGCCTCATATTGCTTATGCTGTAGGATGACTGATTCTGTACACTTATTGTCCTAATAAGGACCATTGGACTGCCTTATATCGAGTGCTTAAGTACTTGAGAGGAACAATTAATTATGACTTGATATTTTATGGTTTTCCTTTTGTATTAGAAGGATACTCAGATGCTAATTGTATTTCTAATTCAGTTAAGATAAAATCTACAAGTGGATATGTTTTCACACTGGGGGGGTGGGGGGGGGTTGGAGGTGCGATGTATTGGAAATCATCCAAGAAAACTATCATAGCTCGCGCCACTATGGGGTCAGAGTTCGTTGCCTTAGAAAAGGCATATAGTGAAGTTGAGTGGCTCAGGAACCTTTTGGTTGATATTCCATTGAGACGAGCACCGTATGTGTCTATTTATTGTGCTAACCAGGCTACTATTGCTAGAGCCAAGAACAAAATATATAATGGGAAAAGTAGGCATATATGCCTAAGACATTAGATTGTAAAGTAGCTGTTAGATGATGGGGGTCATTTCACTTGACTATGTGAGGTCAAAACTTAAAATAAGTGATCTTTTGACAAAACCATTAGAGAGAAAACTAGTGGAAAGTACATCAAGGAGAATAGGACTAATGTCTATAAAAAAGAGTCGAGAATGATGGTAATCCAGCCTATGCGATTGATGTTCTCATGAAGTAGGTTCATATGGGTAACAACAAATCATTTGTTGACTTGTGAGGTACTTTAATTAATCTTATTACATCTCCTATGGTGTAGCTAGTGCAAAATGTGTAAAGGTTGTGCATTAGCTCTTAATGGATAAGCTCTTAAAGGTTGTGCAATGTGTGAAGGTTGTTCACCCCTCTCAACATTCCCCTGTCACATGCAGCTCTAGATCCACCAGGAGGGACATTTGACCAAACCTCCCCCTTACATGACCTCAAAACCCGTTAAGAGGGACTCTTGACAATATTGCTGCTACTACAAGGACCACGGTCATAACACTGATGACTGCAAAATCCTGCATAGAGACAACAAAGACATCATCAAGAGAGGGCTGCTGAAGAAATACCTTAACAACCGCAACAAAGAGGGGCCAAACCTAGATAGGCCAGAGAGGAGAAGATCAAGATCTACTCGCCCGAATCAGCAAAAGAATCAGCCGAGAGGAGCCAGTGATAGAGGCCCCATCAACACTACCAGCGGCGGCCCAGCAGCTGGAGGGATGAACAACACTTGAAAGAAGCATGCTAGATGAGCCCTCATGGTGAACCTACGTGGGAAGAAGCTCAAGGAGGATTAATCCATCACCTTTGGCATTGTTGATTTGAAAGGCATGATGACACCTCATGACAACCCCATCATAATCAACATGTTCCAAGTTAAGAGAATCATGGTGGACACATAAAGCTCAGCCAATGTACTATTCATGGACGCGTTCAACTAGATGAAGATTGACTGAGCTGTGACCATGTTTGAGTCCTCTGGTTGGCTTCTCTGGGCATTCGGTTCCACCAGAAGGGTTGATCACCCTTCCGATGGTCATTGGTGATTACCCCTGCCAGTCCACAATTTGAGTCCAATTCATTTTGATGGATGTAAAGTTAGCTTGCAACGTCATCCTTGGGAGAACATCCCTCAATGATCTCTAAGAAATTCCTTCCACCTATCATCATATGGTGAAATTCCCAACCACAGAAGGTGTAGGCCTTGTGCAGAGTAACCAATGCGAGGCAGGTCATGTTACGCGCTCTCCATTAAAGGTAAGGAGACCTTAGGCACCCTAAAAATTGAGAAGTCCCAAGCCTACCTACAAAGGGATAAAGATAGGGAGCGATCAACCCCTGTTGAGAAATTGGAAGATGTTCTGCTCAGCACCAAAGAAACAAACAAAGTTCAAATTGGGTCTAGGCTAGCCGAACCACAGCGAGGAGCAATCATCAAGTTCCTCCACACAAATGCAGATGTCTTTGCCTGGCGGCCTAAAGACTTGATTGGGATAGCCCGAGAAGTGATAGCTCGCGAGCTATGCGTCGACTGACGCTGCAAGCCGGTCCGACTGAAGAAAAGGCATCTCGAGCCAGTAAGGTAGCATACATTTGTAGAAGAAGTTTACCAACTGTTAAAAGTAGAATTTATCAGGGAAGTCTAATATCCAGAATAGCTAGCAAATGTGGTGCTAATCAAGAAAGCTAATGGCAAATGGAGAATGTGCATTGATTTCACCAACCTCAACAAGGCATGTCCCAAGGATAGTTTTTCCTTCCTCAGATTGACTAATGAGTCAATAGGAGTGCTAGCCATGAAATGTTAGCTTCATGGATGCCTTCTTAGGTTATAACCAAATAAAGATGGCAAAGCATGATGAAGAGAAAACCTCTTTCATCACAGATCGTGGTACTTATTGCTATAAAGTATGCCCTTTGGTCTCAAGCATGCGGGGGCAACCTACAAGAGGCTGATCACAAGAGCTTCAAAGAACAATCTAGTCCCAGTGTGGAGGAATATGTGGACAACATTCTGGTGAAGTCCAAACATACTGACTCCTATGTTGTAGATCTCAAAGAAGCCTTCTCCATCCTCTATCGATATAAAATGAAGCTCAATCCTATGAAGCGTGCCTTCATGGTACGGTCGGGCAAATTTCTCAAATTCATGATCACCTAATGAGGAATCTAGATCAACCCAGAGAAGATAGCTACGATTGAAGGCATGACCGAGCCCCCACATGGTAAAGAATATCTAAAAGTTATATGGGAGAATAGCAGTTTTAAACTGTTTCCTCTCCAAGTCAGCTGAAAGAAGTCTTCCCATCTTCAAAATCCTGAGGGGAGCCAAAGGATCCAGAGATAACATTCTGTGGATAGTAGAGTGTCGCAGGACTTTCTTACAGCTCAAGAGGTATCTGACTACCAAGTCCTTGTTCAGTAGCCCCATAAAAGGGGAACAACTGTATCTCTACCTCACCATCTTAATAGAAGCTGTGAGCTCAGTCCAGGTCTGAGAAGAAAAGAATGTTCAGAAGTTAGTCTATTATGTCAGCCGCATCTTGAAGGCGGCCAAACTCAACTACATTCTCATTGAGAAAGCTTTCTTCACTTTCATCACCCTGACAAGAAGGCTCGGACAATATTTCCAGGATCCTACGGTGATAGTACGGACCTATTTGGCCATGAAAAAAGCACTCAGTAGCCCCACCACTTCCAGGAGAATGACCAACTTGGCCATTAGACTTAGTGAGTATGATGTCTAATTTGAGCCCAAGACAACCATTAAGGCTCAGGTTCTTGCCTACTTCATATTCAAATCACCCAATCTTGAAGATGACTTGCAAGCTCATGAGCTGGCTCCACTTCCAGTCTAAAAGCTGGTCAAAAAGATCACATTGAAGAAAAATAGTATCCCCAAATATGATCAGCCAAAGTTCTCATCATGGTGGGTACTGAAAGTAGACGGATGCTCCAGAGAAAGTGGTAGGGGTGCTGGTGTAGTACTACACAGCCCAGAGAGACACGTCTCCTAGTACATAATAGCCTTTGATTTTTGACCTTGAATAATGAAGCTGAATATGAAGCTCTTTTGGCCAGCCCAAAGCCACCATAGCTGCTAAAGCAGAGTCCATTTTCATAATTGCCAACATTCAACTTGTCGTTTACCATGTGCAGGGAGAATATTAAGCGAAGGACCCTAAAATGATAAAGAATCTTGGGAAGATCAATGAACTATTGGGTAAGTTGAAGGAATTTAGAATCGAGCAGGTCCTAATGGCCTACAATGCCCATGCAGATGCTCTATACAAGCTGGGTTCCTCAAGCTCAAGGGCAAGATGAGGGCACATACACGGACACCCTCAAGTAGCCTAGCACCGTTGAAACAACGGCAGACTTGATCATGTAAGTAGAACAACAGTCAGAGTCATGCTGGATGGATCTACTCATCTAGTATTTGACAAAGGGGAATTTGCTAGAAGGCTGAGTAGAAGCTAGAAGTCTACAGAGAAATGCCTTGAAATATCTCATGATTGAAGATCAACTCATCTAGCTCTCTTACACAAGCAGTAGCATGGTCCCCCCATCTTCGATGCCTCTGACCTAAAGAGCAAGCCTATGTCCCGAGGGAAATCCATGAGGGCATATCCGAAAACTACATAGGTGCCAGAATCCTAGCACAAAAGGTCATGAGGCAGGGCTACTACTAGCCAACCTTTCTAGCTGAATAAAAAAAGCTCACAACCCGGTGCAAAGCCTGCCAACTCTTCTCAAACATCCCCAAAAGCTTCAACAACCAAACTCACCCTTCTCATCAAGCCGATCCCTTTTGTTCATTGGGGATAAGAATTACTAGGACCCTAACCCAATGGCAGCTGGACATCGGAAATTCTTAGTGGTGGTTATAGACTACTTCACCAAGTAGATAGAAGCAGAGCCGCAGCGACTATCAGCTTAAAAGATATTTACAACTTCATTTAGAAATCAGTAATCAACAGATTTAGAGTGCCAGTAACCATCATAACTGACAACGGCACCCAAGTTGATAGTAAGGGGTTCTACGAATTTTGTGAAGAATGGTAAATCCAACTCAAATTTGTATTAATAGCACACCTAAAATGCAATGGTCTAGCGGATGAGGCAAACAAGTGCATAAAACAAGCACTTAAGAAGAGAGTGGGCAAAGCAATAGGAACCTGGATCGACGAACTCCGTGGTTGTTTGTGGTCATACAAAACAACTCATGAAAGCTCCACATGCAAAATGCCATTCCGACTGGTGTATGGAGCGAAAGCAGTCATTCTGGTAGAAGTTGGCATTCCTACTATGCGATTGTAGCACTTTGACAAAGAAGCCAATCAAATCGGTCTCAGAAGTGGACTCGACCTCATTGAAAAAGCAAGAGAGAAAGCACTTCAATCTCTGATAATCAGTCAGCAGTGCATAGCCTAGCACTACGATAGCCAGATTTGACCCTGGAGGTTCAAACTAGGAGATCTGGTCCTTCAAAAAGCTACCTTCAACAAAGAAGTTATCTATGAAAGATAGCCACAAACTAGGAGGGATCCTACAAGATCATAAGAGAAGTCCACCCGGGAACTTACTGGTTGTAAAATCGAAATGGGAAAGTCACGCAGCATGCTTGGAACATAGAACATCTCAAGAAATATTTTCAATGAATGTAATCGAAATATCCCCAAATCAATGAAAAGCCGCGTCATCTTTTTCCACAAAATATTGTACAAAGAAGCAAAAGACACTCAAAGATGTTGGTACCGGTTTTCATATATAAAATGAAGGGACTAACCTTGCAACTCGGTCTTCTCCAACTCATCCAATACTCTCAAAGACTATGGTATCAATTTTCATGTGTAAAACCAAGGCACTAACCTTGCAACTCAGTCTTCACTGACACGTCCAAGGCACTCAAAGACCTTGGTATCATTTTTCGTGTGTAAAACCAAGGCAATAACTTTGTGACTTGGTTTTCACTAACTCGTCCAAGCCAGTCAAAGACCTTGATATCCATTTTCCTATAAAACTAAGGCACTTACCTTGACTCAGTCTTTATTAACTTTTTCAAGGTGCCCAAAAGTCCTTGATATCAGTCTTCAAGAGTAAACCCAAGGCATAACTAAAATCCCTTACGACTTGATCTTCACTGACTAATCCAATGTGGTCAAAAGCCTTTGGTATCAACCTTCAAGAGTTAACAAAAGATATAATGAAGAATTCTAGCGACTCGTCATTCATCAACTCATCTAAAACCCTCGGTATCAGTCTTCAAGAGTGAACCTAAGGCACAATGAGGAATAACTTAGAAATAAAATCACAAAAGCATTCAAGTCACATAAAATGAGCCTTTTTCTATTAATTTGTGAAAATTTATAGGACTCTTTAAAATAACTTGACGAGTAAAGAACCTATATAATAATAAAAAAATCATGAGGTAGGAGCAAACGATGAGGTCCCAGGTCAGTCAAATAGTGAAGGTGAGCCAGTTTCTTCACTGGAATCTGCCTCAGCTAGGCCCTCATCTGACTCACCATCCACCTCCTAAGTATCCTCAGCCTTTCTTATTTTGCTAGACATCTCGAGTGTCCTGAGGATGTCTAGGAAGATCATCACTCTGGTAGCATACTTGAAACAGTCGGGTTTGACTTTGGGCTCGGAAGGGAGCTGGGCCATCAAGTCATCAAAAGTCACCTTACGAGCAAGAGCAACCTTGACTTTTCGAGAGGACCTATGCGGTACTCCTCGATAAGCTAATCTTTAAAGGCCCTTGACTCCTATAACACCATCTGCTCTCTAAGATCTCAAATTTTTTTGATGAGAGAATTATGCTACTACTCAACCATTTGAGTAGCTTGGGCAATGTCACTTTGGAGAGAGACTCCTGGAAAGTCATCTCCTCCCACAACATCACTATCAAGTCCTCCACCACAAGTCGAGCCTCTTAGGCCTACTCGTGAGAGTCCTCCCTCTCACTCATCTCCACCTCAACCTCAAACTTGAGATACTTGATCAGTGCATTGCCAACACCCAAGTCATGACGGGCTTGATTAATCTCCCTCTCCATGTCCTCTATCTCCCTTTGGGCAGCTTCAAGAGGCATGCGTCGATCTTGGGAGAGCTCAATAGAGGCCTTGACTTCTTCATCCTATCAGATCAGCTCGTGCTTCATCTCCACCCAGCCTTTCTTAAGTTGATCCAACTCACTTCCCCTCTGAGTGGCTAAAAACTTGACTGACTCGCGGGTATTCCTATGGACAATCATCTCTTCCTGGGGCGTGATGAAGACCTCGTAGGTTGACTCAAACCTACTGAACAACTTAGTCTCCACAATCAAGCCTTTGGTAAGATAGCTCCGGAGAATCTAATAAAGGTTGTAGTTAGGTACCCCACTCAGCAAGAATTGGTCACTAGGGAGGTAAATTTGATCAATTGTATGGGCTTGGTCAGACTTGAATTCCAAGACCGATCCTCTTGAATCTAGCCGATGACTCGATATAAAAATGAAGTCTCCTGTTGGCTCCCTTTCATGTTAGAGGTCGGTCTTAGCTAACCCAATAAGGATCATCCTCGACCTCTCCTACTTAGCAGGAGAGAGTTCGCCAATATAGTGGAGGAAGGCCCACTAAAACTAACCTCCTAGAGGAACCTTTAGAGAATCTGGCTCCTCTACAATGACCGGCTTCTCTCTAACAAGCGGCTCATCAGTAACCACGTCCTTCTAGGGTCTCCTCGAAGGTTCACGGGCCTCACTTGCTTCAGCTTGGGAAGCAGTGCCAACTTCACCTTTAGCAAGGATCCCAACCCCGCTAACTCTAAGGCATGATGAACCTCCTCGACAACCTCCTCCTGCTTGGCGACCAACTACAGAGATGTAGGCGTTAAAAATTGCCTATAAGTGCCCGAACGTGACTCGTGATGATAGATTGGCAATCAATGACCCATCCGACGATACGACCAAGAACCGCTGGCGACGTAATCGCACCGCAAGATGCACAAAACGAGTCGACGAACACATGAAGTGGATCGATGAGGCGTGCAAGTCAGTGAAGTGATGAATCATAGAATAAATCCAATGGCAAAGCCTCAGATCAGCGAGTTTTGATGAGATGGAATCAACTGGACTCGAACATTGACGAGACTAAGTCAATTGAACTCTGGAAATGACGAGACAGCCATTCGGGCTTGGGAATAGAGGCGACCGAACAAGTCGGGCTCAAAAAAAGATACCAAAACAGGGC
>JBAKGM010000200.1:33297072-33333391 GCA_037177215.1 Asparagus racemosus | reverse complement strand
ACCTGTGATTTTATTATTGATTATTACTAGACGCTTGGCGTATTAGATTGAGGAGAAAAGTTTATTTTTATTTGTTTCTTCTCAACCTAATATGTCGCGGGCTTGTTCGCGTCCTGTTTCCGTGTATTTTGGGAAGCGGGGCGTGACAGTGTAGGGGGAGCTGCAAACTGCACTCACAGTGCTTGATGTATAAAAGAGCTCGACTTTCGTCATGATCATAAATCGCTTGCGACCTCGTAGGCACCATCAGTTTATAGCCCCGTGGGGCATTGAATCTCTCGTGAAGCGATTTTAGCTGTGGCAACGTCACTTTGGAGTGGAGCTCCGCCAACAATTCTTGTTTAGCGTTGAGAGCAGGGGCTGAAATTGATGCTAGTTTCAGATAATCGTTAGAGAAGATGATCAGATTGCTTTCTAAATTCGAATTCAGAATTACAAAAACAATAACCACCCCCTCGCAGACACAACACTACTCATATATACAGCTGGATCGATAGCTATCAAAGCCACAATGGTCGGATTGAATTTAGACCAATGGCCCTACTTAATTCCAGAATCTGAAGCGGCTTCTCCTGACTCGAGGCAAAGCACACAAACCTTGGGCTGCCCACGATCAAGCATGAAACTCAAGGTGATAGCAGTCAAAAGGTGTTTGATGACATCAGCCACATCGCATCTGAGGAACTTTTCAGATCCCCTCATAAATGCACCTCGTGACTCAGCAAGACCACAATATCATTTCACTCGGACCTAACTTGGGCCGACTCCAAACAAGAGGGGCCAACTGTTATGGTGTTTTTAATACTGAATATTAGTCTCCACTCAGTAGCAGACTAGTGTCTTGTGTTATGCTTAATCAAACCAGTTTAGCATTCCAAGGAAATTAAAGGCCCAACACGGCCGACTCAATTAAGCTAACATCCCGCGTAGTCGAGTAGTAGCGCAGTACTTGTCAACCACCCTCTTGGGTCGACTCAAGATGAGTCACTCTCAACTAATTAGGCGATCGACATCTCGTGTAGCCGTGTCAAAAGGAGGCACTTCTCGGCTGTTAACCAGACAAGTTAAGAAGCGACTGTTACCTCGAAAAACTCCTGCCGACAGCTAATCACCATCACCATAATTGCTATTAAATGCACAACCGGCCCCATCATTTCTCCATCCCCAAAAGACTTTATAACACATCAGACCACGTTGCACCGCACGTCTCCTGTCACTTCACGTTAAATGCTGAGGTGACTCCCCCACTACTCGGCAGCTAACACCTATAAAGCAATGCTGACTTAACCGTCAGCTCAGACTCCGCCGAAGTTACCAGACTATCCATCTACTACTACTACTATAAATAGGGGACTGTTTCAATACATAGGTAGGCAATTTTGGCTACTAAAAAAGGAAGAGCTCTTTTAGTTCTTCAATTTCATCCCCACTCAAGCGTTTTACTGACTTGATCGTTGGAGGAACCACTGGAGAACCCAACTCTGTCCTCTTACGAGTTCTCTCATGTGCAGGGAAGAATAACTTGCCTCTGAATCGGATATTTGAAGGAGTTAGAGGACCGTGATCATCCTAAACACACATTTAATTGACTGGTTGATAACTGAACATCAACAATTACTAAACTGTATCAATACCGATATGTATAAGGAGAGAGAATATGTGTATGATTCGTATTCGGATCCATATACGGTAAATACCATATCATATCCATTTGCACTAGATTAAAGACTTAAGATTAAGTTAAAGTTTTGGGTTTAAGTACAAAAGTCAATTCTTTGTCTTTAGATGTCGAATCTAGTAAAAAAGCTCGTTCACTCTCTTTGCGATTATGCATATATTAAGTGGATTCTTATCAAATTCATCAATAACACAGACTACACTCTCGCTTTAATAATAAATTTAAGTGGATTAAGTTCTTTCGATGAAGTTTTTTTTAAATGCAAAAGAAAACTCAACCAAATTATCCTAACTAATTAAACTGCTTCAAAAAGAAATCACTAATAAAACTAAATTCATCCTCTTATATCAAACAATGAAGCAAAGCAAGGTATGAAAAATCTATGTTCAACAAACTCCATATGAAAAATCTATGTTCAACAAACTCCAAATGTTTTTTTTTAATAAAGTGTATGCTTGGATATCATCGTGATTTTTTGTGTGGTGTTTTCAAAACGCCATGGTTATTAGTTTATTATTAAATATAATTATTACATAACATTGTTCAAAATTTTAAATATATTATATAATATATTATTCAAACATTAATGATATATTTTATTAATTAAATCATATAGCTGAATAATTTTTGTTATATAATTCAATATCATATCATTACTATGGGATTATTTATTACTAATAAATTGTTATATATTGTTTTATCACTTTATTTTCTTTTATTATTATTTACAATTAATTTATTATATAATATTTAAATTATAATTATTATGTTATATTAATTATAATATCATGTGTATTAATAATTAATGATATTAAACATAGTCTTGATATATTAGGGAACTAATATTATAATGTAATATATTAAATAATATAATATAGTATAATATTATATTATGTAACAAATATAATATATTTTTATGTTATTATTATATTTTTATTAATATGTTTATTATTATATTTTTATTAATATGTTTATTTTATTATTATTTAATAATAATAAAATATATAATAGTATTTAAAATATAATTATTATATTATATTAATTATAATATTATATGTATTATTAATTAATGGCATTAAATGTAGTATTGACATAATTGGAAACTAATGTTATAGTGAATTATATTAAATATTTCAATTTAATATTACATTATGTTAAATATATTATTAAGACATTATATTAGTCATTATATTAACACCCTTGAAACTCAACATAAACATCAAACTTGAAACAACTTTTAGGTGTTTCTTAATAAGTGTTGTGTTTTTAGTTTTTGATATTATAGCCTAACAAAAACAGCATGATTTCCAAACACATGGTGTTTTGTTTTCTGCAAAAATACCATGGTATCCAAACTGTACTAAATAAAGAGCTAGTAAAATATGAGACTATTAATAATAAAGAAAAATAAAATCTAGAAAGAAGAAAGAGGGAAAACAATTATTGTTTCAAAAGCTACAATCCTCTCTTTATTCATGTCAAAATACTTTCTCATAATATATAAATTTTGGATACTATTGTGCAAAGTGTACGAAATGCATTATGCTGCCTCATACCCTTCAGCCCAATGATTAAATCAAAAGGGAGTTAGAAAAAGACCCGTAAATAAAAAAAAGAAAAACTAAAGAACTATAATTCAGCAACTTTTCTCTCAAGATTTCGTCAGAAGTTAGTGATCCATGCTCTCCCGAACACCAGTCATAGTTTTCGTACCGGCCTCGGATTTTTTGACTTGAATTGGGAGAAATTTGAGACTATTAACTCTCTTTCAGAAACAATTGGAAATTTTAGTTGGAGATATTTGATAAGATTTTATTGTTATTTGTAGAGATTTGATGGAAGAGGAATAGTTATAATGTTTTTCAGTATTGCTGTAAAAAAGTTTTATTTAGTACCAAGAGTGAGAAGTTAAATGAGTATTTAATGGTAATCAATAAGGAGGTTATGAAAAATTAGGTATATATGTGTTTTCATATATGTATGGAGTGAGTGGTTAAATGAATATTTGATAGTAATCTATAGAAAGGTTATGAAAAATTAAGTATGCATGTGCCTTCATATATAAATGGATGGATGTATTTTATGTATGCGTGCATGTGTTTTGGAGGATATTTTTGAAAGAAAATGCTTAAACACCTTTATAATAGTATAAAATAAGATAAGATTAGTACTTTCAACGTTGTTTTCCATGCTTAAATTGTGGACGTATTTTCTCCGAAGTTATTTTCTCCTTAGTGAGGTACATGCGATGTTTTATTTTATCTTTAATGAAATTTGAGCTGATTATAAAAAAAACTTTATTTTCGCAGAACCTTGAAAAATGAATCAATGAGGACATCGGCCCCTTAATTTTTCCAAAATATTTTATTTTTGTTTTAGAAAATTTTTCCAAAATATCTGTTACTACTCAAAACGTCAGCCGTCATCAACACTCCCCTCCCCTCCGTTCTTTTATCCTCACTCCAAATTCTCAGGTCCCCAGCTCCCCCACTATTCTCTCTCTCTCTCTCTCTCTCTCTCTCTCGCCATGCCCATTTCGTGAATTAAAATCAAAACAATCGAAAATGATGGCAATCTCATCTCCCTCCTGCTCTCCTCGATGCCCTAATTCTCATCCTTTCACCTCGCTCTCTACTCTCTCTCCAATCCAATCCTTAATTCCCTTCTCCTCCTCAACAAGAAACTGGGCCCACAAAACCCACCTCCTTCTCCGCTCCTCTCCTTGCTCCGCCTCCAGACAACAACACCAACAAGAGAAGCCCTCATCATCATCACCATCATCAAGGAAGAAACCCTCATCCTCCAAGAAAAAGAGACCTCCACCTCCAAAACCTACAATTTCAAGAAACAACGAAGACGACGATGACGATGATAACGAGGGAAGTCCATCAAGCCACCCCTCTCCACTTCCGAAACCCCCGGCTGGGTTCGTGCTGGACCCACACGGCCGGGTCCTCATGGCCTCCTCCAAGCGAATTGCTACCATTGTATGCGTTTTTCGAATTCTTGAGCTAGGGTTTTAGGGTTTTGAATTGGGGGAACTGATGTGTTTGTTTGTAGGTTGATGCTGCGAACAATCTGCCGCTAGAGTGTGTGATTAGGAGGGTTTTCGACAGCTCGGGAGGTCAGGAGTGCATGCTTCTTTGCCCTGTGGATACGTGAGATTCCTATTTTTTCCCCCCTTGTTGAAAGCCTTTTTCTTTGAAATGTGGTATTTTGGCGAATGGAGTGACTTTTTTTTTTGGTTGCAGGCCCGTGCAGATTTTGAAGAGCTCAAACTTTAATGGATGGTCAGCTGTAAGACTCTTTAACTTTGGCTATTAGTTCGCTAAAAGTGTTGAGTCTATATATTAACTGTTTTTTCATTAGTATCAATATACATTTTGTAGCTATGTTTCTTTGCGTATAGGATGTTAGATTCTACTAACTCCTAAAAAATATTTTAAAAAATTTTGGTCTTGTCCATCATATAGAGAACCTATGTCTTCAAAATGTCTGACACACATAATTACCTCAATGCTAGTTAATAATCTCGTTCACGTAGACCTTTCTTATAAGGAAATAAATTTACTGTTAGTTTGTTCATCTATTCTCCAACATTGCTAACTTTGTTTTGCTTTCTAAATTGTTATGATATTTGGTGTTATTTGAAATGTTCCAACTTGTCAGGGTTAGTCCATTTCTTGACCAATTCTTCTACAACCTCTGTAGAACTTTATGTGTCTGCTTATGGCCAGAGCTAGGAGTGTTCTGTGACACCAGTAATAACATTTTATCATGCCCTTTAGAGATTGGTTCGGGAAGGGTGGGTGAGAAGGGAGTGAACATAATTCAGTCATCTAAAAGGAGATGATTACAAGGGAGTTTTTTTGTGCCTTTCCTAATGGGTACATGAGGTTTATGGTTGTAACTCCTAACACCTCTAATCTTCTTCAAGCCTTATTTCTTAACTAAAAAGATACTTCAAAAGGCATTTGCTATTCTATTTAAAGCAAACATTAGCTTTCCAGATGCCTTGATCCAGTATCAACAATTGGTCATCAATATATCCTAGATGACAAATTGTATCTCATTACATTGGGGTTCCATGGAGCTTTTGTAGGTTGCGATAAAGAGTTCCTTATGGCGTAAATCCATCTTCCTTACTTTCCTTGAAGCTCCTGACGGAACCTTTATTTATCTGAGAAATTCCTCAAAAAGTCTTTGCCAATCTGTTTTGTAGAAAACATTATATTTCAAATAAAGTTCCAATCTCATTAAGTAACCGGTGCCCATTAGAGAAGGTTAAAGTAAAGGTAAATGGTCAATAAAGAGTCTCATTATGTCTACTAGTACCTCGTACAAGAATCTCTTATGTGGTAAATTCAAGCTCTCCCTTTGTATAAGTGTGGAAGACTTCCTTACAAGAAAAATTCCTTCAAAAGTCTTTGCTATCTATTTTAGAGAAATATTTATATGCCCCAATGAAAGACTCCATTCTTAACAATTATCTGTTGCCTCTTGAAAGACATTTAAGTATATGAAAAGTAAATGGCTAAATGAGAATTTTATGGCGTATTCGTAAGGGCACGTTTGGATGATAAGAAGTATTAGAAGTAAGAAGTAACTTAATAAGTAACTTCTAAAATTCTGAAGCAGGAAGTAGCGGAAGTGATAATTTTTTTGTTTGTTTCACATGTTTTTGGAAGTAATGGAAATAGTACTTCTTCCACTTCATTCACTTCTTTTGTTTGCATAGCATTTGAAATATTGTTAGCAAACAACTAATACATGGTTTAAGCCATAATGAGATAAACCTCCCTTTATTATACTTCAACAATTATTATAACACTAACAAATATTGTAGCATTTTAGATTGAATTATGACAATGGAGAATACTTTGCAACGTGTTAATATGAATTTTCAATTTGAAAATAGCTTAGATGTTTTTGGTGTGTGAAGGCTTTTAGAGTTCCTGGGTGCAAAAACAAATTAGATTAAAAGAATGAGGCTTTAAAAAAAATTGAAATGAACATGATTCCTTTTATTAAGAGGTGTTATGTGCCAAAGAATACCTAAGTAAAGATCCCTGCAAAGAATACCTAAGTAAAGGTCCCTGCAGATAGCAACCCTCGGTATGAATCCCTGAATTCACGCCCCATGTGTGGACCCCACCTCTGTTTCATTCACTCCTGAAGCATTTCCGAGCCTTAAGGGCATGAAAAAATTCTGGGAAGTGGAGGTGACACATCAAGAATTGAGGAAGTAGAGGAAGTAGTGTTTCTCAAGAAGCAAACAAGTTTTTTTGCTCGGAAATAGTGGAAGTAGTCTTTATTTTCTTTACTTTAGCTACTTCATAAATACTTCCATGCAAACAAATAGACCCTAATATTTCCACCCCAACCAAACAGCACAAATGAAAGTCATTATTATTAATGCTTGTCTTCAAAAATTTCAATTTAGTCAGTAGGTAAGTTGAGGCTTCTTAGTCATCTATTGAACAGATCAAAGTCCAATGGTTTTCTCGATGACCATAAATGGTATAGCACATGGTGTTGATATGTATTTCTTTGCTATACTTGAGAACAAAACATGCTTCCTTTAGTTGTTAGATTTGCATTCTGATGTTATTTCCCTATAGTGTCTTCTTTAAATAATGTTAATTGTTCCAACAGTCATGTTTGAGAATAGAGGTGCAAACATACAAGTGTCTAAGGGGTAAAACTAATGTTACAGAAAGCGCTAGGCGGACTATGCGTTTCAGCCAGCGCCTAGGCGGCGCTTAGGCGTTTGGCTATTTTTTAAAATATTTAATTATAATAATTGATAAAAATATATATTAAATTCATATAAATTTGTAATAAAAAAGATTGCAATCTTAGATCCATAATAAACTGTGCATTCATAAATACTAAATAGTCAAAATAATAACTAATATGGTTATAGAAAGCGCTAGGAGAACTAGGCGTTGGACCCGACGCCTAGAGCCTAGGAGGTTTTCTTTTTTTATTGTTTAATTACAATAATTAATTGTAAATGTCAATGTTATAAAAAGCTTAGGTGATGGACTGGTGTCTAGGCTGATTTCTTTCTTCGTTTAAGTGGTGATCGAGGAGGTTTGTCGAAGGTCGGATGAGGTAGTGGAGGCGTTCATATTTGGAGGTTAAAGGAGTTTGAAGGAGGTTGGAGGACGTAGAGGCTGCAACACAAAAATCACGATCAAGGCCTAAAGGGTGCAGTCCACGTAAGCAGATAATGCTCCCCTAAACACTCCCAAAATCTATGTGAGTAGCCTAGGTACCGCCTAGGTGCTAGGCGCTAGTTAGGCGGCCTAGGTACCGCCTAGGCCTAGGCGTACGCCTAGGCGGACTAGGCGGAGGCTTTTTAAAACAGTGGGTAAAGCAAATACAATTCACCCGGTGATCAGCCACCTTGTAGGTGAAAGCATGAAAGTGCCTGCAACGTTTGGGTATAAATAAACAACATTGTTTCTCATGTAGGAGACAATGCTCAGTTGTGAGATGTTTTGATTTGTTGAATGCTACTATTTGCCTCGGTTACTAAATTTGGATCATAACTTAAAGACAAAGGATATCTAGTTTTTGCTGGTTATGGCTACTCAATAGTGTTGTTTGCTTGAATTTGCAATATAAATTGTGGGATATTGAATTTCAGTGATGTCTCCATTCTGATTGTTTGTGAATAATTCTTCTCTAGATAAAAGCCTATTACTGAGCTGAGATAGCGTACACCCATAGATCACTGATAGACTCGTAGATAGTTAATATAGATTGTTTTGATTTGATTGATTTATCTTTCTTTTGTTGACATTGAATAGATATGTAGTGGAAAGGTACCAATTAAAATCTTCATAATTTCCTTGGAGGAAATGAAGTTTTATAAGAATGCCATATAGAACCTCACATATATAACCCAAAAAAAAGAGGAAACACAAAAGAGAGGATAGGTTGAAAAAAAATAACAATTTTATTTTTTTCTTCCTTTTCACTGTGTTGTTTAACCTTTCTGTATCACTACCAAATTCTTTGTCGGTAATTGCATGTGCAAGAGTTATCACCATGATATCTAATTGTAAATCTGGCTCATGCCCTGATAAGGGGTAGGAAGGAAAGGAGGGGGAGGGAGAGAGGGTGATTCAAATCAACCCATGCGATCTGAATGGATTCAACTTGAGAAGTTAGTTAGGATTTTTTTTCTATCCTATCATAGTTAGGATAATGCAGTTGATATATGTTTTAGATAATTAGTAAGTTTTCTTTTGGGCTTCTTTAGATTTGATTGGTTATTAGTAATTTATTTCTTTCTATTAGATTATGGTTTGTTGATTTCTTTATAAGTAACCTGTATCCTCTCTTTAAAAGGGAAACAATGATTAATGAAATTTCATTATGAGAAATCTCTTTGAGTGCATGTGAAGTGCTAGACATGTGAGTAGAGGTGTCCAATCGGGCCCAAGGCCCGGACTCGGTCCGCTGTCTGGCCCGGGCCCGAACTCGGCTCGGGAACGGGTAAAGCCTAGAAAATCCGGGCCAGCCGGGCTCCGGGCCCGGATCCGGGCCGAGTTGGTGAAGCCCCGACCCAGGCCTGGCCTGGCCCAGTTATTAATTATATATATATTATATATATTTTTGTATTTTTTATATATAATTATAGTATGATATGGTCATTAATGTATACTTATATATACTTACATATATATTTCTAATATATACTATATATAATTATAATATGATATGATCATTAATGTATACTTATATATACTTACATATAATATATAGCTATATACTAATATGTAAGATTGTAAGTATATACTAATACATACTTTTATAAATATAATAGTATTAATCTAATTTTTTAAATAATTTTTGGCAAAAAAATCAAATAAAAAGAAAAAGTCGGCCCGGAGCGCAGCCCGGTTTGGCTTAAACCCAGACTCGAGCCCGGCTTGGGCACGCCGGTTCCGAGTCCGAGCTAGGCATTTTACCCGGCCCGGACCCGGAAACCCGGGTCGGGCCGGCCCCTTTGGATTGCCCTACATGTGAGTTTCCTTTGGGTGTGAAGCCCTCTATCTGTAATTTTATTATCTTTATTCTTTTGCTTATCCCTAATCATCCACCATTCATTCCCACTCAGTTTCCTGCAGTCATCAAACAACCCCCAATTTCCATGTGTTAGTGATGTCATCATCAAATAAGCAGCTTTCCGCTTCTTGTTTTCTCATTTCTTGTAGCAGCAGCGACACTGCCGTGCAACAACACCAACACGAAGTCACCTTAGCCTAATCAAAATCATCACCCTATTCTCCTTTCTATAGCAAACATCTTCTGCCTTTTTATTCATGCTGCAAACTACACACTCCTCATTTCTTCAACATTCACAACTCATGATAAGCTGTTCCAATGAATTTCTTCCTCTCCGACCTTGACTAATCAATACTGAGTCATTTCGGATCGGATTCCTCTTAGTTTGATCCCCATCAATTGGTATCAGAGTAATTTGATTACACTGTGATTTTACTCAAGAAAATCTTGCTTAAAATGAATAAGATAAACAAAGAATTAGATAGATTGATTGAGAAAGAGAATTCTCATTGAGAGATGTCTTGAGCCAGAACCAGAGTCAGTACTAGAATCGGAGCTAGAAGTTAAAGCGAATCAAGTGATAGACCCCGAGCCAGTGCTCGAGTCTAGTCTGAAGCCCATGCTTGAGTCTACTCTGAAGCCCAAACTGAAGCCCAAACTTGAGCCTGAACCAAAACTAGAAATAGAGCAAGAGACAAATCACGATCAAAAGTAAGAGTCTGAACCTGAGTTGGAGGCTGAAATCATGATGCATAATCAGATCTGTGCCCACATCGAGTTACTTCAAGTTCACTCAGTGATCAACTTCATGTCCCTAAACCTTCCCCACCAACCCAATGTCAAGTTTTGTAGATTTTGTTGAAGGCCCTGCAGTTTGTGGAACAATGCTAATCACCGACTAAAGAAAAAGTTTATATTCTCCCATTAAAACTCGAGAGTGAGTTTTCTTCAACATGGGGAGATTTGATGCAAGACAGCCTATGAGATTTGAATGGGTTCAATTTGAGAAGTTAATTAGGATTTCGTTCTGTTCTATGAGAGTTAGGATAATGCAGCTGGTATATGGTTTAAATAATCAGTTAGTTATCTTTCTGTTTCTTTAGATTTGATTTGTTGGGAATTTATTTATTTCTATCGGATTATGGTTTGTTGGTTTTCTTTATAAATAACCTGTATCCTATATTTAGAGGCGACAATGATTAATGAAATTTGATTATGAGAATTCTCTTTGAGTGCATGTGAAGTGCTAGGCATGTGAGTTTTCTTTGGGTGCGAAGCCCTTGGTTGTAAAGCCTGCCTGTATCTATAATTTTATTATCCTTATTCTTTTGTTTATCCTCCACCACTCATTCCCACTCAGTTCCTGCAGCCATTAAACAACCCCCAAATTCCATGTGTTATTGACTTCATCATGAAGCAAGCAGCTTTCCCCTCCCTATTTTCTCTTCTCCTGCAGCAGCAGCGACACTACCTTGCAACAAACATCAACACATTCTTCTTTGTTCAGCATTGACAAATCGTTGATAAGCTGTTGCAACCATATTCTTCCTCTGACCTTGAACAATCAATGCCGAGTCTTTTCGGATCGGAGTCCTCTGAGTCTGATCCCCCCCCTTTTTTTGGGGGTGGGAGGATCATGCTTAATTTTGCCCAATAACAAAAGACATAGTGTATGCTGGCATCTTGATGTTTCTGAGCATTTGGCCAGTTTCAAACATAAAAAAATATTCCAATTAATTTTGCTTATTTCATTACTATGATTTATATTGTTTTTCCATAAGGACTAACCTGATAACTGTACTCCCTTCGTTACTTAAAATGCCCGTTACTCTTGTGCAGGTAAATGATGAAGAAGTTGAAGCCATCATTCCTGCTGCTGCATATGCACTTGCCAAGATACATATGCATCTTGTAATTAGTGGGTAGAGATCCTGACTCCTATCTTTATATTTGTTTTCGGTAGCTTACAGAAGTATTTAGTCAGGACATAATACTTTGATTTGTACATTTTCTTTCACTCTTTAACATTTTCTTCGTATCACTTCATGAAACAAATACTTTTTTCTTTTGTAACTTATTTTCTACTGAACTAATTAATTTTATTTTATCTCTCATGTTTTAAGGTTTTGTTATACTGCAAGAGGAGGCTTTTGTTATTCTGAAGAAGACATCCTGGAATTCCGCACAGGCAATATATTTTAACTTCCATTGCTGTAACAGAAAATAGTTTCGGTTTTTGTATATAATTCTATGATCTTATGACATGTAGATGTACTTTTTTACTGCAATTTGTTTGTTAGAGCAAGTGGGCAACTGAAGACTTACAGTTACACGACTTTTTAAGTATATTGATCGTTATGTTTGTAGGTTGTAGTTAAGGATCATAAGAACTCAACACAAAGACATTTGATATACTAAATATATCAAATATATTTGTGTATTTTTGTTTGTTGGAATAAACTGGCAACTGAAGATAGAGTTAAATTACAGTAGTAGATATACATTTATATTTTAAATTTGCAAATTGCAATTATGAGTTTGACACCAGGACATCCAGAAGAAAGTTCAATATATAGGTCTTAAAAAATTTAGATAAATGTTTTAAAAATTCCATATGTGTTTAGGCTTTACCTTAAATATAGGCAAGACAGTTTCACTTTGAAAGGTGATACAATAATTTTGTTATTGGTTTTCATTGCAGAAACTTTTTTAATACCCAATCCTTGCAGCATAAGCTTTTCTCGACAAACATAGTTTGGGGATTGCTTATGTTAGCTATGTTGTTTGTTTCACTTTAAATTTAGAGAAAAATGTTGTATAAGAGTGGAATTTGGATTAAATTAGTTCTCTTTTCCTCAGCGTGCTAGTGTTACAAAGTTTAACCAATACAGGCTACCAATGGGAGTACAAGTTGACCACTTCTTTTATGGAGTATTTGTACGTTTCAACAAACTTAATTCATTATCTTCCAGTTGTTCTTTCTAACCACGTACAGTCCTATCAATGGATCCATTTGAACCTAGTCATCTTCTCAAGTAGTTGTATGTCTTGAGTCAAGTCATCGTGTTGTGTACAGAGAAAATTTCTCAGCCTTATGATCTTTGCTTGCTTCCTGATATGTACATAGGGGTTGGCTGAGAAGTATTTGAGGGACGAATGTAGCATATTCACTTCTATCAGAAGCCCACAGGAGGTGTTTACACAAAATTATAAATTTTAATTTTATAGGGAGTGCATTAGGGCAGTACATGCCCAAAATCATATTCAAATAGTGATATATGCACAATGCACAAATATATACCTTAAATCTTAATTTCATACAGTAACATGGTCTTTTGTTAAATGCCTTCTATTTGGCTAGTTAGAGTTTTCTATTTATTAGAGTTGCATATGGTTCTATCATAGCAAAGCTATTATCTTCCATCCTTTAGAATCTCTCCGTTCAAGAAAGTTTTGGGGAACCATTCCTTGGATGATCATCTAACTTGTATGAGAAAGAAGGGTTAGTTTCGAGGTTTTTATGAAAAAGCCTCTACCTTGTCTATAGATTCCTTCCTCATGGTTGGTAACCTAGAGCGTTCAGTCTGAGATATTAGATGATAGTAAACTTTAAACAACTTTTCCATGTATCCTCGTGCTCCAAAACTGATCAAATTTAATAGAAACTGCTTAACATGATGATGTCGAGGATTCATGGTTTTATTATTTTGTGATTTCCTTACTAATTCACCTACCATCCACCTTCTGCGTGGATGAGATTGCATACCCTTCTTGCACAACAATCCTCGACATCATCATGTTAAGTAGTTTCTTTTAAAATAGATAAGTGTTGTAGCACGAGGATACATGGAAAAGCTATTTAAAGTTTACTATCGTCTGATATCTCAGACTGAACGCTTTAGGTTACCAACAATGAGGAAGGAATCAATAGCCAAGTTAGAGGCTTTTTCATAAAACCTAGATTATAGTGCAAGAATTATGTGATTGCGTAAAACTATTAAACTAATTTCACTTGCACAACATTTTGCAATAAGCAGGAAACTAACTTTTTTGATTTTTTTTTCCCATGTATTAGTGAGCTCCAAAATACCTGTTATCGGAGGAATCATGGATATCTATTCTTTCTGTTTTTCTTTCTTTTTCTTTTTCTTTTTTTTTTTGGGAGAAGTTTACAGTTAAAGCTCATTGAATCATGCAGATGATGGTGAAGCAATTGATGGCTTGCCTACTGAAGGTGTGGAAATAACTTGCTTTAATCTGGTAAGATTATTCTATGATCTTTTCATTGATTTTCTTCACCACAGAGTCCATAATTTCCTCCTGTCTTATACAGTATGCTTTAGATTATTATATGACATAGTGCCATTCTAAGATTGCTTGATGGGTAAAAAAGATGCATCATGTGGTGCAGATATAAAATATAATTTGAAAATGAAATTATCACCAGTTAATAATGTTTGTGTTTATAATGAAACTGCATTCAGAATCACAGTGTTCCCACCCTGGTTAAGTCAACAGCACCACTTGGGGTTTCTAGCCTTAAACGTATATGTAAATAAACGGGTATGCTCTTCCATCAGATTTATCAGTCCCTTAGATCACAGATATAGATCCTAAGCTTTGTCTGTCATGCCTTGACAAGGATTTGTTGATAGCTATTCATTATTTTGCTTAAACACAAGGAACTTCTACTCGATCTTATTTAGGATTTTTTTTCTTTTCTGCACCTTGTTGGTCTAATTCATTGCCTTTGTGAAATGTCATTTAGGCCACTCAGGTTGCAGATAGTGCCCAATGGAGATGTAAAAGTATATTATAGCAAGCTATTAGGTCATTTTAGAGGTGATACAAAGAGCTATATCTAGAATTTCTTTATTGATTTGAGGTCCAATAAAACTTCATAGTTCTATTCATCTTAATCTTTTCATTTGAAGGCCAAACAAGCATAGGATAAAAGTTTAGCTGATTGGTGATTATATGGAATAAAATATTTTAATGTTATACCTGTGCATATGACATTTTGATTATGATCATTTTTTGTTCCAGACAAGGTTACAAAAAACGGTAGGCGGCCTAGGCATTGGACTTGATGCCTAGAGCCTAGGCACTTAGGCGAGAGCCTGGCGGCTTATAGGCGTTCTTATTTTTATTTTTTAATTATAATACTTGATAATAAATGCTAATATTATAGAAAGCTTAGGCATCGGATTGACATCTAGGCAGATTTATTTCTTCATTTAAGTGGTGGTGGAGGTTTTGTTAAAGGTCAAAGGAGACAGAGGGGGTGTTCATAGTTGGAGGTCGAAGGAATTTGGAGGAGGTTGGAGGACGTGGAGGCTACAATGGAGAAAATCAAGATCAAGGCCTAAAAGGTATAGTCCATGTAGGCAGACCACGCTCCCCTAGGCACTCTTAAGACCTAGGTGCGTAGCTTATGTACTATCTAGGCGTTAGGTGCTAGGTAGGCGGTCTAGGTACCGCCTATGTCTAGGCGTATGTCTAGGCGGGCGAGGCGGAGGCTTTTTAGAACATTGGTCAAGAATACCAGTTCAGCTTGCCTGAGAGACCTATCAAAGGAGTAAGGATAATGCTTAGAAACTATGATGACTAAATGGGTAGGACTTTTGTTAACATCCAAAGAGTGGTTCTAAACAATGCAAGAAATTATAACTATCATCAATACTAGCACAATATGAACTGGTTTTGGTGATATCATTTGGAAAAATTTGAAGTACAGTTTGCATTTGATCGGTTTGCAATGGAGCCACTTCTATACTATATTAAAAAAGTTGAGGTAGGAAAAGTTTGAAGGACATGGGAAAATTCTCATTTTACAAAAAATTCTCTTTTCTTTTAATTCTTTTCTCTTTCTTTATTTCTAAAACTTTCTAAAACATATCATAGATGTTACTAATTAAATATCTATTACGTTGTATATTATAAGAAGTTATAAATATGAAATGATAAAGTCCTTTTCCATGTAAACAAATACAATGAAAGCAACAATTAGAATTTCAATATATTCCAATATAAATATTTTCAAAAGTGTATATAAATATTTCGTTTAAAATAATTAAATAAAATAATATGAAGATTAAATATGAAAAAAGAAAAAAGACTTCTTACTGATCTAGGTAAATTATTTCATTACTCAAATTGAAATAAATGTAGTAGACAATTTCGCATAAGGTAAGATATTATATTGTATATTAAATGAACAAATATCATAAAAAAATCTTAGAAATACCTATGACACTTTAAGATATTAAAATGAACCTCTTCATTTAAAAATTAAAATAATTAAGTCTTAATGTCTGTTGCATGTGCTTTTGCTTGTGCAATAATGCTAATGATTAAGACAGGTTCTCTAAGAAGCATGGGTATCTCCATTCTTAGCCTCCAATTTCACCCTCACAGGCTCAGACACATTCAAGAAAAAGAGGAAGAAGAAAGGAAAGAAGAAAAATAAAACCAAATGTAGATGTTATGGATTATCCTAAAGTCTAGGCACAATTGATAGCTTTTCTTCTTTTTCTGCTGCTGCTTTTTCATCAAATCATCACTCTTATTTAAGAATACATTTTGTTCGTAAATTTGGCATCTCTTGGCGGATAGCAGTTATTACTAAGAGGCTGAATTAAGAATCTTATTATGGAAAGTGTAATCGATACAAGGCTCAACTTTAAGCTGTAACCAGTGAGGCTAGAATCACTAGATTAAACATTTCATTGTGGAACATGTAATCTATACTTGGGCTTAACTTTATTATGCGATACTAAGGAAGTTGTGATTTTTTGTTGGCCTCATATGTTAAATGCTTTTTTGATGGCATTTGTTTCTCAGGATGGGGCACATTATATGATTTATACGCCATCTGATCCGCTACTTTTTGTTGCTGTTAAGGTATATCTTTCTTCATTCAGAATGAGATCATTTCCAGAAATGATTTTCTTGTGGTCCCTTTTGACAGAATATCCTGCCAGCATCTTGTATAGAGCAATATGCTAATATATAATTTTCCATTTAGGGCAGGTTATTAAACTAAACAATCATATTTCTTCTTGTGCAGGACAAAGATGGCCTATTGCAGATTGCGGATGATGTATGTTAATCTCTTTTACGTTAACTTGGTCTTCACTAATTTGCAATGATTTTCATTGTTAACTCTCATACCCATTTGTGATGCATGCTTGCTCTATGGAATGACATCTTTTTCTAGCATAAATCTCTATGGAGCCCCTTGTCAGGTCTACTGGCCATCTAACTTCTTTAGGCGGCAAAGATATAGACATGACATGAGTTTGTGTACTTATTCATATGAGCATCTTTGCACTTACTCATCTGTAACATGCACTTTCAACAAAAAATACGGATGCATACTAATGTTCTCTTCTTGGAAATTGTTATCTGCTATCATAAAATCTGGTCCAAAACCAGTGAGATGTTTATGTTATTGTTAGACAGAAAATGGATGAAGAATAAATACTGCATAATCTACTCTAACTCAGTTGTGTAATTAGAGTAAAAAACATGTCTGACGGAGAAGCGAGTTGCAAGACTGGCAATTCAGTCAGCTGCCTTCTAATCCTATCTGATTACACGTGATGCTCTCCAAGATGACCATTATTGCTGGAAGGCTCTTCATGTCCTTACAATTAGCCAAACTACTGGTCTATGATGAAGGATAATTCTTGTAAGTAGTAACAGTGATTACACAACTAGTAGTGAGTCTTCATCTACCCAAATACCTCTGTTGGGAGAACTCAGTCTAGTTGCCTTGACCACCATCAAAATTTATCTTCACATCCCTATTATGTGACCCAACCATGGGGATAGAGTTAGTTAGGCAATGAGATCTACTCTGTAAATGCATTAATCCCTTTGCACCTGTATGTAGATTTGTGCACACCGGCATTTGTGAAAACACTTGCTGAACTCTCCATTTTATTTCAGAGCATCCCGATAGTAATAAATTAAAGGGTTCGTGCTGATGCACCCCTTATCCTATGGTGGTTTAGTACTTAGTATCTGTGTTGTATTTATTAGCACATACACTTTGCCCCATGATTCCACATTTTTTTCAGATTTTAAACTTGTGTGGGAATCATGTCATGGTCAGAGTTATGGATTTATAATAAAGAAATCCCCACATGAATCTAAAGACTTAACGGGAAAGGCACCGTCGTTGTTTTATGATCTAATGTACTAAGCTTCGAACTGGGATGGTAAGATCGTACATCTTCAAAAAGCAGGGAACAACCCTGAATATGGAACATTGCAACTGCATGGTGTCATCGTCATAGTCTGATGTCTAATGCACAACATGTGAAAAAACTTAATATTTGAATTCCTGGGTACTAGATGCTCATTTTGAACTGTTCAGGCAATTTAACAACAGTAAGCTGTGTTTTATAGTATCTTTTGCTGTTGTAAAGTGGACTTCCTGATTGCTAAACAATAAAAGCGAACCCAGATTTTCCTGATAGTGATGTAAATGAGATCAGAGATCATGTAGACACCTACAAAAAGTTTTTGCAGCTTGTGGCCTAACAGCATATATTAACGTAAATATTCCCTCTTTATTAAATTAATCCCTGGATGTTAATTTTTCTTGTGATGCTTGCTTTCTCATCTGCTTCTGTGAACAAGGGTAGTTAGTATTTCATGCCCAGGCCCTCGAGCCTGTTGGCACGATGTAAGCCTTGGGACCCACTGAGTGCAACACGTCATTTGGCTCAATCCACTGCCAAAATTGGCTAGCAAATGTTGCACTTGGCTCTCAAGACCCATCATTTAAACCCTCTTAAATCAATTTTCCTATGTGGGGCATCATATAGTAGTTACGATATTTATTCATCTTTTCCTCTTCCGTCTCATTTTGGTGCCTGAACCATTTTGCTCTCACATTCTATATATTCTTGTCAAATCTTATTAACTATCATATAGTTTCATTTCAAGTCTAGATATGCTTTTGATGTTTCTAAGAAAATATCTTTCTGGCTGCAATTGACGGAATCTCAGTAAACTAGCTTCATTATGACTATGTGCTTACTTATCATTGAGGAACCAGGTTTATGAGCATTCAACATAGACGTGTTCTTATATCTAACCCTTTATGTATGGAACAGGATCTCTTGGAGGACCCTGCTATTGTTGGTGCAATAGACGAGGAAACTGAATTCAATGCTTTGGTGGTATGTAGATTCTCTCTGTACCACTTTGCTAAATGCAAATTCTTTATTTCGCTTTCAATCATCTGCTGCTACTCAAGCATTTGGGGCTTGGAATAAACTATCATACTGTACACACACTTGATGTTTATATGAGTATGAAGTATTTCTGTTTCCTGGAGAACATATACTTCCTTTAACAATTCCTTAGCACGACGTTAAGGAGCGCACTTCTAGAGATCTCAGCACATAATCAAAATTTTAAAGGCTTGAAATTAATCAAGCAGTTCAGGCCTTAGATGCTTGTCAGAAATTATGAGGAATACGTCCTTTGCTTGGAAGGACTCATCCTATGTTATTTTCATCTTTTTATTTTGAATTCATCATCTTTATGCTTACAAATGACTGACGCATTCCTTGTTGATTTTCTCTAGGAGGAGGAATCTGCTCTTCTTGAATCGTTGTTGGGTGAGAGATGACAGCGACAAAGTCTGAAGTTTTCCCTTGTTTCAGCAGAATCTGTAAAAGATGTAATTTCTGAAGCTAAGCCTTGTCGAAAAATGTGTAATTTTTGCCTAATTGTGTTCTATGAAACTGTGGCATGTCCTTTTTCTCTCCATTTTGGGCCAGTAAGAGTGTGATCTCTCTTATATAGTCCTTGCAATTTTGGCACGGTTTGCATGATATCAAAAGAATATTGTGTATCTTTCAATATTTATGGCGGCAGCTAAGAATCCATATCCATCTAAAAGAAGGGTGTTAATTGTTCAGCCAATGTTATTTTCCATTTTTATTAATTTTTCATTTTTTTTGAATTGCGCCTCCCCTTCTAATGATATCACTCTTCCATAGTACATTCCTAGCAATTTTTGTACTGAAATGTAGCGTGCTAGTCTTTCGAGGCAAAGTGGATAGTGAAAATAAATGAGGCTAAGTGGCCCCCCATATTTACCAAATCGTAATAAACCAGTGGGTTAGAGGCTCTTAATGACTACTTTACAACTTTTCTCCCATTCTCGTGTTATCCACAAGGAAAATCAAGGCCGTCTGATCAGCTTGCATTCATGATTTATATTACGTATTAAAAGTCTGAAGCAATATTTTTATTGAGCTTTTATTCTTGAATTTGTCTAACTGCCCCGTTACTGGACGAGCACTCGTCATGTGATAAAGTGGTGCTGCTATCTTGTTGTGGGTTTGCTCTAAGAAACACCATGATGTGGATCTAAGGAAGACTGCATTGGATCCTTCCCACGTTTGCAGAAATCTCAGGGTTAGCATTAGTCAACACACTTTGGTGCAAACTTTTGCGTGAAGGGATCAATTATCTCACGTCTCATTACAATTTGCTTTTTGATATCAGGAGAACAAAATGCACACAAGGGGTGACTAGAAAGGATGGATTCCTACTACCCAGCAGAATGTAGGTCCTCTTCAGACAAGCATGTAAACTACTATGCAGGCTTGAACTAGGAATCAAAATGATTTGACTTGATGCTTCTACATGTTAGGATTAGATGTATTTTGTTACTAATGATATGATGATGATGGCGACACCCAAATCAACCTTGCGAAGTCACACATTATTAAATAGAATTCTCTTGTTTCCCATCATAAAATGTTTGCAGTTGGAACTAGATTACTGAATTTTGTTTTCAGATATAGTGTTGCTTATTCTTCATTTCATGCTAGTTTATGGGCCTCTGATAGTCAGCGTTATGATACCTGTGGTGTCTCTTTGGCTTGAAGCAATTAGCTAATTACTACTGCCATTATGATTGATCAGCATCTAATCATTATTGATAGCTTATTCTTGCTTGCCCTTGTATGGCTACAATAAGTATATCTTATTCTCAACTTAATCCTTATACTGGGGGTTCATACTCAAATTGGTCCCTCTACTTTATTTTAACTTTTAATTTTTACAACAAACTCTCAATAACTTTCAACATCACACTCTATTTTAACTTTTAGTTTTTACAGCAAACTCTCAATAACTTTCAACATCACACTAAACCTTCCAAGAACTTTCAAAAAACACCCTACACCCCTAGTAACTTTCAAAATCACACTAAACCCCCATAAATTTTAGAATTGCAGAAAATCCCCAATAAGTCTTCGTATTTTACAGGTAACCTCTATAAGCTGAACCAAAAAATAGCATAACAATGCATTTTGAAGTCACGTGGGTTGCATGTGCCACGTCAGATGTAATGGTTTTAAGTTTAGAGGTTTTTTGTGAAAGTTCTTGGGGGATTTAGTGTAATGTTGAAAGGTATTGAGAGTTTACTATAATGTTTGAAAGTTAAAATAAAGTAGGAGGATCAATTTGAGTATGAAGCCCCAATACAACGATTAAATTGAGAAAAATGAAAATAGGGGGACAATTTTGAGTATGAAGCTCCAGTACAGGGACTAAGAGCCAATTTGGTATTGCTTTTTTTTTGGGTGTTTCTGCTTATTTTTTCAAGAAGCTGTGAATATTAGTGTTTGGTAAAAAAATTCCGCATACTTATTTAAAGTGCTTCTGCTTTTAAGGGGGTGCTCTTAGAAGCAGCCTGAGAATATTTTTAAAAGTAACTTCTTTTTTTTTAGCTTATATGTATACATTTTATCTTTTAACAATAATCATTAAGCACAGTTCACTGAAACACCTTACTATTTTTTAAGCAGTTTTTGATATTTGATCCTCAAACAACTATTTTCAGCAGTTTATATAAGTTGTTTCTATAAGATGTTTTTATAAACAATTTATTATAAGCTCCAACAATATCAAACTGGCCCTAAGTTAAGAAAAAATAAGGTACATGGATCAATTTGATTATAAAGCCCCAGTACTGGGACCAAATTGACCTTTAGAATTTTAAAATTTACCTTTTGAAGGTTGTAATGATTGATGCCTAAGAATCATTACTAAACCCACGTTACACTGGTTAGGCCCGAGGTCTACACTTTTGGAAATATATGCAAAGCCCATTTCTGAATCATGATTTGCCCAGCAATTAAGTCCGAAAGTTAAGTTTCTGTGAGGAATAATGACAGTTGTATGGTGGTGCATTTCTTCTGCGGGAAATTTTATTGTTGTGCGAATACACTTGGATTTGTTGAATCCTCAATTTGCTGGGCTGTAATTGCAGATATTATTCTGCGCAGTTCAGCATTAATGTTTTTCCCCCCGCTTTTAAGTATATTTATATTTATATACCATATGAAATTTATTATATGCAAAGCATACCATACATACTCTTCGTGATATCGTTTTCTAGTTTATTTTTTCTTTCTAGTGTAATTTGCATTTCACCTTTTTCCCCTTCCTAATTTAGGAAATGCCTTTAAGTTAAAAAAACAGTAGGAACTTGAACTGAATGCTTGACAAGCTGTAGAAGAGCCATTGAGCTACCACCTCCACCTCCTCGGCCTGCGACTTTCTGAAGGATAAAGTGAAGGGCGATGAGTAACGAGCAGACATAGTCCTATGTGGCGACAATGGCATCAGTTCCTTTACTCCCTTGCTCTTGAGGGACCACATGATAATTCTTCGATATTGTGGTGACGATGAACTCACTTCCTTTACTTCCCTGCGTTCGAGAGACTGTATCGGGAAACATCCCCGAGGCACTGGAGGAGCTTGGCGCGGGAGATGGCTCAGTTTGCTCACATATAGGAGGAGGAGGAGGACTAAGCTTTGGTAATGGCTTTTGTTGAGTAGTGTTATAAAGCTTTGGGATGCCTGGCTCAATCTCCCACCTGAAGGGAATAGATCCTGGCCTCTTGAAGGATTCATCTCCTGATGCATTCTTGTTGATGTCCATTAGATGGCCATATGTGATTACAGCTAGCATTCAGGGTTTGCTCATGCATTCCATCATTTCTTCTAGTCATGCCAGTTCTACTTATCTATCTAACTCTCTCATATAGAAAACAAGAAGCTACAAACTTAAAAGCTCATCGGCAAAGTCAGAAGTCTAAACACGTCTTCCTTGCTCTACAATTCCATATTTGCCGACCAGTCTACAAGTTAACTACATTCACGTTATAAATGTAATGCATGCCAAGTCGCAGCTTGCGCTACTACTGCTTTGGTATCTCTAATTTCCAGGGAGAATGTCATGGATAACTTCAGCACCGTAATGGCAAACCACTGATAGTTTTCGGAAAGCAATCCTGTGACAAAGCTTGGATAATAAGTAAAGAATCTCCCTTCATCCAAATACAATTATTAAGAGCGACCGCTCTTGCTATCCTAACACCTTCTCAGGCCCACCCCCTGCAACTCTTCCATTGACACATTTTTCCGCATATACAAGCACAACCAGCTGCAATGACCGCTCCATTGAAGAGCCATATTGTAAAGCCTGAACTGGCACCGTTAATAGGGACATCTTTCTCGAGCTCTACTTGCAGTTATAAATACAAGTTTGATTGAAGAGAATGTATATTATGACTCCGCTCCTTTGTTTTCGGGGGAATTTTTACCTCTGTTTTTATCACGGTACAACACTTTCATTGAGCTATAACTACAGGAGTCAGGACACCTCTTTAAATAAGAAAATTTGCAGTATAACCACTTGTTTCATTATAAAGTATTTAATGAAACAAGAGTATGAAGGCAGGCAAAAATAAACCCCAGACACTATGCTTCACCATGCCTCACTTATTATATCCATTGCCAACAAAACATCACAAACTACAACAGGCTAATTACTTCGGCATCATGTTACACATGATGAGATGAAATTTCTCATCAAAATTCTCCAACACTGTAAAAATTTACTCAGGGAATGGAATATCTGCAAGATCTTCTCTATAAGGAACCACCTCGGTAGATCGATTGTGCATCCCCTTCTCAATCTCAGGTGCATCGATAAATGTGACAGCAGTGTCCTTTCTAAAGGTGAGATAGAGCACAGAGACGATATAGATTGCCATTAGAGGGAACACTACGATGCCAATAAACACGTTTGCAACCTTTGGCAGGCTGTTGTGGATTATCCAATCGACGAAGCCCGTACTCAGGTAGTAGATGTTTATTCCTATTATAAGTGCTCCCAGAATCCATGATATGATGATAATCTGCATTGAGGTATTTACGATTTTATTCAATAACTTAAAGTATCAATTATGGACTAGTGAGATAACGATAAAAACTTACGTAAATTGAGTTCTTGTGTGGCCCCATCTTTGTTTTGCTGCTGCTGAATTTGAGAAGGGGGATGAGAGCAAATGGTAGCTCAAAAGAAAGAATCATCTGCGCAAATTATATTAGAACAGGATTTAGAAAAGAACTATTGTCAGTTGATTTACGGAATCATGCTCAAAAAGAGGAATTGGAGATAATGCATTATAAACATTTCACACCGATGCGATGATAATAAGACGTCCAGCACCAGCAGAGCCACCAATAATGGAGACGATAAGGCTGGGGGCAATTGCAATGCTTCGAGTCATGAGGTTCCTCAGCCACTTTCTCATTTTGATGTCAAGGAAGCCCTGCAAAATTATAGATGAAATGGTTTACTAATGCCGCACTAATTATTCTTTCGCCTCAATTTGTAAAAGGAAAAAGCACACTTGATTTATAAATTACCTGCATGACGAATTGACCAGCATATGTACCGGTTATGGTGGAGCTTTGGCCTGAAGCTAGCAATGCAATGGCATATATCGTCGAACTCGACTTTCCTAAAACATTCTATGAAGACAAAAGGAGAATGGATAAATGTAAGAATATGTGGTCTAATAAAACGTTGACCTAAGTTGTTGTTTGATAGGATGATTTATTATGAAGGGTGGAATTTCTTTTTTCACCTTTAGCAAGAAAGACGCTGAATCTAGGGTCAGATCGCTGCATTGATCTACGTTCTCCGGCGTCAAATTTGAGGAGTGGCAAACGGTGCCAGAAACAGATACCACAGCAATGTTGATGAGCAAAGCAACAAATAATGCGAATCCACTCTCCAAAAGGAAATATCTACAAGCACTCTGACAAAAGCATAACATAAAATGAGAATTTTGTTTTTGATGTTTAAGTCTGATGATATAAATAACAATACAATGTACTAACAATTTTAATTCGCAATTTTCCTCCATAACGTTTGCTTATCTAATTGCTACGACATAGAAAAGTGTCACATTACTTACATTGATTTCTCTTGTCGACTGTGGAGTCTTCCTTGAAAGGACCAGTGCCGAGTGCAGAAAAAGATTATGCCTGCACCGAAAACATGAAAAAAAAATCATTATATAAGAAAAAAATTAAGGGAATTTTTAAGAAAATAAGGAAACTGAAGAATGATTAATATGTTTAATTAATCGACGTCAGTGGGAAATCAGTAAATTACGGCATAACAAGAGCTCCAATGAGAGCAATGGCATCTGCGGTAGCACCATTCCCTTTGAGCTTGGGCACAAACAATCCCTTAATAACCTCAGTAGCAGGCGGTTTTACATAGCTCATTTCTCCAAAGAAGCAGGCGGCCATTACAAACACTAAAAGAGACACCAAAAGCTCTAGTTTTCGAACCTGAAAGGGTATAGATCATTATTAACAAAATCACATTATATTCAATCAATATTCACTGTACTTACTGATAACTTTGTTTCATGATAGCCAATGATATAAAACATCGCATTTTGTATTGATAATTTTGATTCATGATGAAACTTAATTGAGGAAATCAAGTTAACAACTATGTGCTTCAATAATTTTTACTTCAGGCTTTGTTGAACTAGTCAAATAACAGGTCATTGTCAAATTCTTGGTTCTTAAATATTTTGTAGAATGGAACATACTTCTGATGTGACACATATTTTGGTTTAACAAACACATGCACATACAAATATATAATAAAATTTTCCTGGAGAGAGTGTTTATATTCTGCCGGCTGAAGTCTAAATGACCCAAATTGGAAAGGAAAATATTCAGTCCTTATCTCCAATTAGAAAACATGGAAGTAAATGTATAAGAAAGAAACTTAACCACTCTTATCTCCAATTAGAAAACTTCTGAATCTTTATTTTGGAAAAAATTGGAACCTAGGAGCAACATGATAAATTCTAAGTTCCATCTGAGATTAAAGGAAAGATAATAGTTGAAAAGGATATGAAGAGAAATAGAAAACGTTTATGTAGATACATGCTAACATACTACTAGCATAGTATGTCTACAACTCAAATGTGGAGGCTAGTATCTATATAGAAAATAAGCCACATTTAAATTAGCCTAATATGTGCAAAACTCAATGTGAAGCTATATATCTACATGGAAATGACTTGGTTTATGTATACATACAATGTAGTTTCCTTTATGTTCAAAACCTGCAAAATCGCCCGTGTGGTAGAGATTTAAGATGTAGAGTGTTAATCTAAGTAAAGTTTCACAGCTATTAATTTCCTAGCTAGCATTCTCCAATAAAAGAGATTCAAATTATGGCGAGTGATGATCCAACAAAAATTAGATAGTAGTCACATTATAGTTAGTTTGGTATTCTTGATGTGAAATGATGCTAAAGTTGCAGAGAATATGCATTTGAATGGAAATTACCCCATATCTTTGCAATCCCAATAGTAGAAGTGTGCTCGATCCAGTGATAAGTACTCCAGTCCATACCGGAATGTGAAACAATATCTTGAGAGCAAAAGCTGTACCTATCACTGAAAATTAAAGGGGGAAAAAGAACACGAGTTATACATAAAATATTTTAAATTTAAAACAATTTTATATCGATAGAGATAAATTTTAAGGCAGGAAGTCTAACCTTCAGGGATATCTGCAGCGATGACTGCAAGCTCAGCCAGTAGCCACAAGCAGAACTTTACATATTTCGGGTATTCAATCTTGCAAATTTCAGCAAGATGCTTCCCTGAATAAATAAAATTGGATTTATGATCAAATTAAGAACAGAAAATGTACTAAAGCCGGATTTAAGAGTTAAAACTAGATACCTGTAGTTACACCGAGATTTGCTGCCAGGGATTGAATTATCAGGGCGAAAACTAGCCCAACCAGTATGACCCACAATAGCTGTGATTGTAAAAATTCAAAAATACTGTAATAATTAGAATTTAGATTCTATTATGTGGGGTCTAACGTAGTCACATTCCCATTTTTTATGCCAATTTGATTACCTCATATTTGTGATTGGATCCTGCTTGCAAATCAGTTTCCACTGTTTCATAATTCCACCAAAACTAAATTAATTTAGTTTAAAATTTTTTTCCCCTATAAATGTAACAAAAGTAAAGAAAAAGAGGAGAGTTACAGTTTCCAGGATCGAGATAGGCTAGTGACACAAGAAAGCCTGGTCCAACATAGGCTAATAATTTCCTCCACCCTGGCTCCTGAAATGTTCACAAATTACAGGTTTAATTAAATATACATCAAATAGATCTAAAAAAACTTTTTATCAGAACACCTGGCAAATTTTATCTCACAGAGAGAGAGAGAGGACCTTGTCCTTGTGAGCACCAAGGCTTTCGTTTGTGTCCTTATCATGTACTGGTTCTCTCACTACTGAAGCTGTTCTAGTACTCTCTCTTCCATCAGCTGCACACATCTCCATGTCTCTCTCTCTCTCTCTCTCTCTTTCTTTCTCTATGACTTGTTGGTTCTATCAGAAGAATGCCCTTTAGTCCTCCATTGTTGATTTCATTTATAGAGGCCATGGCATGTTATAGAATATTGCAAAGCAACAAGTTTTCTATAGGCTGTGCTACAATGCACGCTGCCGGAGTGAGGCTCCTCCATTTTCATGCCATGCCATCCCACTGTACATCTGCCATCTGTCCAGGATGTTAGAATACAAGTTTAAGATTAGGGATTTTCAGCTAATATGGGTCCCTCAGATCTTCCATAATCTTATATTACTCCCTCAAATCATTAAAATTACTAATAGGTCCCTCAAATCCTATAATTAAGGGTGATGCAACTTTTAGTTTTTCAATTAAATTTATAAACTATGGTCCAGTTAGTCCTTAACAACACAGTTAGTTACCAAAATACCCTAGAGATTGTTGGGGAAATGAGAAATGGGTTAGGGAAAATTTTATTACTTGACAAGATTCTTGATGTAGGTTTGGATTAACAATTTGCAGGTTTTGAGTTGAAACTAGGTTTTAAAAAAAACTAGGATGGTAAAACATAAGTAAGATGCATAGCTGGAACTTCAGTACAAGAAGTTAGATATGAGGAAATATTCACTTCATACCTAACATCCTTTAATGATAAGGATCAAATTGCAAGAACCCTTGATGAGAGGGACCTATTTGCAATTTTGTTGATTTACAGAGATAATAGCAGGTCATGAAAGATTTAAGGGGCCAGTATCTAAAAAAAACCACATAAAAGTATTATTCTACTACAAAAGTTTTAAAAAATTCATAATCGAATTAAATTATTTAGAATATGTTCATTTTTAGGAATATCTGAAAAGTGGATGTCAATCAAGAAATCTGTTAGAACCAAAATTCTCAATTGAAATTTTATGTTTATTTTGATGAGAATTTGCTAGAAAAAAAAAAGATGGAACTAATTTGTCGTATTGTCATTATATTTCAGAGTAAAAAATCGTCTCCTCTCACACGAAATTTTCATGAAAGACATGGATCCCACATTCAACTTCTCATTCAATCAAATATAAAAGAAAACTTTTTAAGGTTTTAATGAATTCTATTTTTGTCAGATTTTCAAAACCCAAATTTTCAAGTGAAACAACCCCTTAGAGCACGCAGACTACATTTTTTACAATTTATTATAAATTTCAAGTTTTAACATGAGTAGATATCCACTCACCCCTTTGATCTATAGTTACATTGATTGTGAAGGAAAAAGTGCAGATAATAACAGATCCATAGTTAAGGATATACCAAAGAAGAGCTATCATGCTGGGCCCATTTGCGCGTGCAAGCCATGGGACCCACTGAGTGTAATGCATTGTTGAGCTCAATTCACTGCCAACATCGACTAACCGATGTTACATTTGAGTATTGGGCTTACCTATTTATGCCACTTAACTTCTCATTCATTTCCCGATGTGGGACTAAATGGGGGTCTTGACAAGAATAAACTATATAGGAAGAAAGACGTAAAGCAGAAAATAAATATGAATACCATTGTATTAAATGTAAAGGAGAAATACTTTATAGAAATGCCGAATCGCCCTCTGAATAGAGGACTAGCATTGAAGAAATTATGCCCCACCTACACTAGCATTAGATTTGCATAATACTTCCGAGGATGAGACGGTTGCAGTCCAACGAAGTGCTCTCTTCTGTTGAACACCTCGACTGCCACCTCACTTCGCCGGAATCTCCAAAATCGGTAGCTAAAGAATAGAGATTAGAGGATCGCAGAAGAAAATCAAGTAGAGAGTTTGATTTTCGGTGTGCTTCAAATGGATAAAGGAGGCTCTTTATATGGGGGTTCTGGTATGCTGAAGTTAGTCAAGGCCTTGAATGACAATTATGACTAGTTGATGCAACATTGCGATCCCTCACATTCGAGCCCGCTCGCTAGCATATGCCAGCACAAGTGTGTATTCTAAGGCTCGCTAGCATATGCCAGCACAAGTGTGTATTCTAAGGCTCGCTAGCATATGCCAACAGAAGTGTGCATTCTAACATCTTTGTTATACTATATATAACATGTATATTAATTTAAACCAACAAAAAAATTCAATTAGTCAATATCGGACTAATACTCACGTACTACTAATTAAGTATGTTTTTTCATCTATGGAATCCAACCGTATATATGGTACTTGATCTCATTCAGAATCAAACACTCTTACTGTCCTAGCAGTTAACAACACCTTCCAGGTATACTTGAGGATAAAACTAAGATACTATGTATTAATCTATGATTAAGTGCTCAATTCATCCAACAGCTTGTTGTTACCACATTTAATCTATTTTGTGGGATTTCAATTCAGATAGATTGGGTTGCTACAGTCGATAAATTAGGTAAGGGTTTCAGCCCCATTCCCAACCTGGATTTAAGAACTAGTGACAACTCAAGTCCTTTAGAAAAGGGATCTGCTGTGTTGTCCTTGGACTTGATAAAGTACATGGCTATCACCCGTTCATCCACAAAATTGTTTACAGTCTTTATTCATACTTGGATATGACCTCGACTCTTGGGGTTGTACTTTGAACTCTTATTCCTTGAAATTGTACTCATAAGTCTCTTAAGCCATTCATCTTCTAAACCAGTAGTATCCAAAGCACACAGCTCAATCTCCAAAGTAGACTGACACAAAATGGTCTGTTTGACAGAGCTCCAGGTGATGTCGCGGCCACCCAAGGTAAATACATACCCTATACAGTCATTACTATCAGAGCCCATAGCAGTCCAACTAACATCACCGTATCCCTCCAGAATAGGAGGGAATCTTCCATAATGCAGCACAAGGAAAGTTGTTCCCTTTAGATACCGAAGTATGCTATCCAAGGCCTCCCAATCAGTCCTATTTGGACATCTAATGTATCTATTCAGTTTAGAAACTGAATATGAAATATTTGGTCTCATGCAATTCACAAGATAATCAAGCTTCCAATCATCTAAGAATATGTCAACTGAGATACAGAGAGCCCACTTACATTCTTGTGGAGAGTTACTGAAGGATTATACGAAGTTTTGACGGGTTTATAATTCTTATAACCCAAATTCTCAATAATCTTCTCAATGTAGTGAGATTGAGAAATTAGTATGCCCTCAATCAGTTTAAGGCCAAGAATCACGTCAATGACTCCTATGTCCTTCATTTCAAATCTACTACTCAAGAATGACTTAATTTCATTCATTATCCAAATGCAAGATCCAAACAACAAAATAAATGCACATAAGAATACATGACTCACCTCTTATTTTGCTATAAGCACACTTATCGGACTCAACCATATTGAAATCAAAAGCAGTGATAGTTGTATCAAACCTTTTATGTCATTGTTTAGGGGCTTGTTTAAGTCTGCACAGAGACTTCACAAGTTTACATACTTTCCTTTCATTACTATGTGCTATAAATCCCTCAGGCAGATCTATATAAATCTCTTCTTCAAGAAAACCATGAAGAAAAGAAGCTTTCATATCCATCGGGTGGATAGTGAAATCATATATGAAAGCCAATGTCATAAGCATTCAGATCGTAGTAATTCCAGCAACTGGAGAGTAAGCATCAAAGAATCAATTTCTTCAACTTGTTTGCACCCCTTGGGAACAAGTCTGGCCTTAAACCTTTCTATGGTTGCATCTAGTTTTAGTCTTTTAGATCTCTCTTAAAGATCTATTTACATCCAATTGTCTTACACCCAGGTGCCATGTCCCTTTAGATAATGGAATCCATCTCACTTTTGATAGCACTCTTCTACTGCTTAGCCTCTTTTGACGCCATAGCAGATTGATAAGAAATAGGATCCTCCTCGATATTGTAAGCGACAAAGTCACTGCTAAAATACTTGACAACTCTTGCTCTCTTTCTCCTTGTAGATTCATCTAAATCCTCAAATCTTTCAAATTTGGATTTATAAACTTTCTGCCCCCACATTTGTCATTCTTTCCATGTGATCAGGAATGGAAGTCGAGACAGAGGATGGATCTTCATTAGAAATATTTTGAGACATTCTAGTTTTTATTGGGAAAATATCCTCAAAAAATATTGCATCACAAAACTCAACAATTGTGTTAACATCTATGCCAAAGATTTTAGACTTGATCACTAAGAATCTCAATACATAGGTGTTTTTGACATAACCTAAAACAATACGTCCATTGTCTTAGGACCTAGTTTCTTTCTCTTGTGTTTTGGGATTAGTACTTTTGCAAGACACCCCATACTTTAATGTATTTCAAGCTAGCCTTTCGACCTCTCCAAAGTTCAAATAGATTACTTTTCTTATGCTTCAAAGGGACTCTATTCAAAATATGGCAAACCGTATTCAAAGCCTCTTCCCATATATATTTAGGAAATTCATAACTTTTAAGTAAACTATTAATCATATCTTTTAAGGTTCTATTTTTTTGTTCTACAACACCGTTAGGCTGAGGAGAATGAGGAGAAATTTCCTTATGTACTTTGCTAAAAGATTGATATAGAAGAGTAAACTGGTTTGATATATATTCGCCTCCTCTATCAAATCTTAACCTTTTAATTCTTGCCAATTTGAGTTTGAGTTTCAGTTTCATTCTTAAAAATAATAAATTTTTCTTGAGTCTCATCTTTAGTTTTAAGCAAGTACACATAACAATATTTGCTATAGTCATATATAAATATAATAAAATATTTCTTTATGTCTTTGAACAAAACACCATTGAATTCATAAATATTAGTATGAACTAAATCAAGCAATTCTAAATTCTTATTAATAGAATGAAAGAGTTTCCTTATTTGTTTAGTGTAGACGGTGAAAATGTACTTTCACTTAGGCCAACGACCAGCTTGGATCCAAGAAGTGAACGCCCATAGCCAAAACACCTCGAATAGGCCCAAAGTCTAGCCCCTAACAAGTGGCAGTGAAGGCCGCCTGATGATTGAAGCGACCCTCACCAAGTAGCCCATATCGACTCGATCCAACCAAGTCAAACACGAGTTGACATGACCCATATCGAGTCGAAAAAGTGTTAATAGTCAGCCACGCCTAGAGTTGAGTTCTGTGTTAAATTCAAACTCATAAGCGAAGCTCGCATGACTACCCATGTCGACTCGTCTCGACCAAATTGAATGTGAGTCGACTCCCATGCCGAGTCGAAAGGCGTCATTAGTCGGCCAAACCCAGAATCGAATTCTATGTCAAATTCGAACTCGTAAGCAAAGGTCGCCGACTAACGAACCTCACCCCTATCAGTTCTAGTGGACCTAGTCACCCATTTCTGAAGAAGTTGCCACCACGTTCGAGCGACCTTCGCCTACAACCATAGCAAACTTCGCATATGCCTTCTGCGTACCTTGCCAGAACTAGGAAGTTCGCCCAAATAGCCATTTCAGAGCTATTTTTAGGCAATAACTGCCCCTACTATATCTTGTTTTAATGACCACTAACCCACGTCCTAAGGAGGTTATTGACTTTCTCTTTTAGCCTATAAAAGGAGAGGAAATCATTCATTCAAGAGAGCGCGTGAAGAGAGCTAAGTGACACATACGCATATACAGAGGAGTCTCATCAAAAGAAGGCTGAGCTACCTTCTAAGTGATTCAACCCTTGTCAACAGCAAAAGATTCGTGAGTCTTGATTCAGTTCGTCAATATAATACAAGATCGACGCTCCACCGGCACACAAAAAAGAACCTACAGGAAATATAAAATTTTCTTTGTTTCATTATTGTCTCGTAATTATAATCTAAGTTAATTGCAATAGAAAAAGACCCAAAGCAGAATGGCGACTCCGCTGGGGACTTCCTTCTCAACTGATGAGAAGATCATGTCGCAAACTGAAACTCAGACCCTAGGGTCTTTCGCTGAAACTTTGGTTATTGAATTTGACCAAGCTAAGTTTGAGGAATCTATTTCCAAGAACGAAATCTCGTCAAATGCACGCAGTTGTCGTAGAATTCACCGCAGAGTGAACATCAGGTCTCATGCGACCCCACATATGTGAGTACCACCCTCGCTGAGGAAGGTTCGAGCCTAGTTAAATGCCGAACGAACTTCACCAAAGGTGGAGGAAGTCTAATTTTCGCCCAGAGCGAAGATCAAGATGTTAATACATTTGATCTCGGGCCTCGGCCTCCTATGACTTCCGCCTCAAACGAAAATCAATATGTTAACACATCTGATCTTGGTCTCCAGTCATCAACTCCTGTAGGAGTTCGATTTAAAGCATCTTGTGATGCTTGCAATGCTTCCTTGTCACAAGCCAAGAAGGGGGGGTAACCCCTCATCAAAATTACCTCAGAGGAATAAAATTCCCACTAGCCAAGCATTTAGCCAGTGTCGTCGTAAGCGACATTCACATTCAACCAAAGCCAGTGAGGTTAGCACTAATGTTGATCTCCGAGAATTTATAACTCTGAAGAAAGCTCGCCAATTTCAGCATTACGCGACCCTCAGGGAAGTAGTCTCGGTAGTTCAAGAAGGTTGTCAATGCAAATGGTCAGTTTTCAACCGTCTCGGTCTTGTTCTTGAGCCTTCAGAAGCTTGAACTAAATGACGGCGTGCCCGACGAAATAAAACTCAAGTCTTCACTATCAACATGATGAGTGTAACTTCCAAAGACGATGAGGAAAACACGGATAGCTCTCCTGATCCAGTGTATTCTCCTGGCATCAGTTCCATATTTTTAGAAGCTAAAGGAGTGTTTCACAACACTAGGTTAAGGAAGAAGGCGGCGATTCTGTTCAACTACTCTTCCATACAATCACCGCAGTCCTCAAATCAACCTGCCACTATCGACGCCAACTCGGCCATAGCATCAAACCTAACCCCTAGTTCAAGTCAAGGCCAAAGATAGGAGGCAAATGCAACAGACCGAGAGGATCTTCTGGCTCAAATGGCGATCCAGAAGAAAGAGGCTGACGATTGGATTGAGCATTTAGAAAGGATGATTGAGCAACTTTTGACCAACCCTCGTCCACAAGCAAGTTCTTCAAAAGGGAAAAGACCAATTGGTGAAAACCCTAATGAAGGAGATCAAGAACACCAGAGCGACACAGATTCCGAACATGTGACGTCAGAGATGACGATACTCGCAAAACCAAGTAAGGAAGCGAAGGCCCTAGAAGATATTCAAAAGTAGCTCGATGTTCTCTCTTAGCGAACGGAGCTTAAGAAAGTAGGGATTATCCGTCCATATCCCATTGAGTGGGATGTGGTTCCCTATCCGATGAAGTTCAAGTTACCTACGTTACATGCATTTGATGGCAAAGGATCTCTAAATCAACACATCTACTACTTCAACCGACAAACGGGGAATGTAGTGGGTAATGATGCCATCAAAGCACATCTCTTTATTGGCACTCTTCAGGGGGTATCCTTCGATTGGTTCCAGAATCTGCCTGAAGGGTCAATCAGATCCTGGGTAGATTTAGAATCTAAGTTCCTTTCACAATTCCACGAAGAACAATCTGATATCACCGTGGCCAAACTCCTTTCCGAGAAACAAAGCGAGAATGAGACGGTCTGAGAACACATCAAACGATACCGCAACTTGACATTACGATGTCGAGATATGCCCCTACCAATGTTGTTACAAACTTGCCGACACAATTTTCTGGCAAAGGTTGAAGCTCACATGGGTGTTGTTACTGCCCATACTTGGAAAGATTTGATGGAACAAGCTGAGAGTGTTTCAACAAGTTTGAGCCCTGCCCCAATGTCAAAGGTAATAATGGTAAGCAAGGACAAACGTTACAGCCAAAAGCTAAGGAGACTTTTGCAGTGGGAGTCCAGAATTTGAACAACAGCTCGCAGAAAGAATCAAGAAAAAAATTCCCAGCGTAATTATTCGTTCAAGGATGAACATAAAGTTGCTATTTTCCATGTCCTCAACAAGGGGAATCGTTTGAAGCTCCCTGAAGCTCGACGCCCTGAAGAGATTGGAAAGACTAGCGATCCTAATTATTGCTTCTATCATAGAATGTTGGGACATTCGACGAAGAACTGTTATATCCTCAGGGATAAGATTCATACATTCGTTGAGTCTAGAATTCTTAAGCTCAAATCTAAGCAGAAGAAAGTCGTCGCTAATATGGTAACCCTCCAATTTGGTTCTATGCTAAAAATCTGAGCTCAAAATGGTATTATCCCCATTCCTGCTACAAGGATGAAAATAATCAAGCACGATTACTCGAATCAACGGGACCGAGGCCTGATCCCTCTAACCACTAAGAAGGAGGAAATCATATGGGTGCATCCAGACCTTGTTCAAGATGAAGATTGGACTCATCTGAAGTCTAAATCTAAAATGAAGACCTGTCATACCATCTCCGCGATCATGGAAGAATAATCTATGCATGTCACCTCACTCACCGACTGAGAGGGAGAAAAAGTGGTTTTAGCAGGGACAAGATCTGGCAAGGATTACTTAAAGGATTATAATCAGCTGGGATCATCTAAGCAACCTGAACTGGCCAAACAAAAAGAGGCTCGATTCGACAAGGCTTTACAGCGTCCTCCAAATAATCCCAAGGCCCTGTTCAAGTACGACATCATCACCCAACTCTCTAACATCCTAACTCGCATCACTTTGCACGAATTTTTACATTTGTCAAAGAATACGAGGGAAGCTTTGAGGGAAGCCTTAGATGATAATGAAGCATTTCTCACTCACGTGACTGAACTTTCTCACAACAAGGGTCTAGAGCAATGCTATCAATGCTAACAGCGAACGCCTTGCATCACCTTCACCCCAGAAGACATGCTTGTCAAGGACCATCATCACAATCGACCCCTTTACTACACTG
>JBAKGM010000200.1:33272789-33291758 GCA_037177215.1 Asparagus racemosus | reverse complement strand
GCCATCTTGATTTTTCCCGTTGAGATGATTTTGCCGTGATCCCGTCGCTTGCGAAGGAAAGAGCGGAGGAGGAGGAATTAGCGGTGGAACGGAAGAGGAAAGAAAGAAAAAGTTTGGGGAAAACGTGATCCAGGGAAGAGATAAGGAAAGGAATAAGAATTATGCATATACACCCCTCATAAATCTTATTTGCATAATGAACTCAATTTTTTTTCCCATTTAATTCCAACAGGATTCAGGTTTCACTACATGGAACTCGGTAAATAAACAACACAAAGATTTTATTTATTATTATAATAATCAATTCTTTAATATATCTGATTGTCGTTTATTAGATACATATCTTCAATTGTATGGGGAATGCAAAATAACATACTATTAAACCATTATAGAAGCATGCATATATGAATATTTTTAGGAATCAACCTAAAAATATTATAAAATAGAATTTTTAGATTTCCCGAAATGATCCAGAAAAAGTAAGAGAAAGAAACTTTAATTTACCTTTTATATTGCTAGAGATTACGACCGATCTCTAAACTATAAAATTGAATCCAAAATTTCCAAGAAAAAATAGCGCAAAATCGAGTGGAGCTTGTTGACGGTGATGATTAGCGGAATACCTTGATGAGGATGAGCGATGGATGTAAAAAATTGAGCGGAGCTTGTTGACAGTGATTATCGATGGAGCACATTGACGGTGGTGATTGAGGAGGAACAAGTTCACGGAGGTGTAGCACGTTGATAGAGGCAAGTGATGAAAAAACCCTAGCTGGTGCAGTTAGAGTGATGGGATTTTTGAGTGGCGGGTGTACAAAATCGGGGAATTTTTTAGCGGTTTGGGTTTAATAGAAATTAGAAAAATTTTGGTTAGGAACAGGTATGCATGCAATACCAAGCCTGAATCGTCATTGTTTTAACTCCAAACCGTTATAATAGGTCCATTACACAAGTTGCAAAGAAAGCCCAATGTTTTGTTAATTCTTTCTTTAGAAAGCCTAATAAGAGGGTTAAAATTGTAGCAAAACCAATCCCTTTGCTCCCGACCGCAACGGTTTCAAACCGCCACAACAAAACCGTTGCGGCAGGCTATATAACTGGTAGCGCGTGCTCTATGAAATCAATCTATTTCAACAGTTCTTTTTAACTTATTCTTGGTTGCACTCAGTACAACTTACTTCAGATGAAAATAGTAAGATAGTCATATCAATTTAAAGCATGATACATATTAAATTTTCTCCAAATTTATCTTGTACTGATAATCAACTTTTAAAATCTCATATCAAACATGAATTCGTACAAAATTAATTCAATCTGAATAATTAAAATACTCTAGAATTTAAAAATGGATGCAGATTACTTACCTAAAATTCTGACATGTATATCTTCCACTTTCTTTTTTTTTAACGGAAAATTACTATATATTAATAGATCGACAAAAGTACATGTTTTCTCTGCATCGGCATACTACCGAGCAGGAACTCAGCAGTGAGACATCCCTCACTGTATCAAAAGTAAAAAGAGAAAAAGATAAAAAAAACGTACAACATATAAAATAGAAATTGTGAGCTACACCCATCAAGCTCCTGAACAAACAAAAGAGAAACATGGCTAGTGTTGTCGGCAATATGTGTGTCCCATCCGATCGAGCCACAGCAGGTGTTGGATCGCTCTGGGGAGATCCGCTGCATTGAAGAATAGCTGAATGTGGGGCAGGGTGTGACCAAGCTTGGACAGCGCATCTGCAACCATGTTAGTTTCTCTAATGCAGTGTTGTATAGGGACATTCCTCAGATGTTGATGCATGGTCGTCCAGGCTCGACTGAGTTTCCAGTGAGGACAAACATGACCAATGCTCTTCGCTAAGCTCTTGGAGTTAGTGTAGGCAATGGTGGGGTGGAGGTTCATATCCTCAATCATATCAGCCCCCAATGCAAGTGCATGAACTTGTCCTTGAAAACTGGTACCAGCTCCCATAGGCCCAGCATAAGCGCATAATAAGTCACCTTTGTGATCCCGAAACACACCCCCAATAGCCATTCGATCATCGCGGCATGAGCCATCAGCATTCAAGGCAAAAACAAGGATGGAAGGCGGAGGAGGCGGCAGACCAGGAGTGGCGGAGAAAATATTTAGGGCTTTTTAATCTATTTTTTGTGAATTGCGATTCAGGAGAAGAGAGAACGATGCGTGAAACTAAAATTTGAGTTAGGACTTTTAAAAATATTGGCTTTGGGTCCTTTGGGCTGGGCCAATTGGGGTGGGCACCCATTTATAGTTTATGTGGGCACCCCCTAATAATACTACTTCTCTCTATATTTTTTCCCATATGTGTGAGGGCACGTGCCCCCAATGCCCTCTATGTGAGTCTGTCATTGGACGCTGGGTGCTAACGACAATGGTTTTGTTTTGGAAAAAAAAGAAATTGATGGTCGAGACATGGGTGGCAGCAACGCAAGGCCACTGCCGTTGTGGGCGATACGATCGGGGTCCGGGCCTAACCCCGACCTGGTGTTGGGGTTACCTAACCACCGCCACCGTCCCCTCTAAGATCTACCCCTTGGGTTTCTAAATCCCTAGGGGAAAATCTGTAAATATAGATTTTTTTAATTTCTAAAAATTTCAAAAATCTATTTTTAAATTAGCAAATTATTTGAAAATAATAAAATATTTGAGAATTTCTAGAAAAAGTTTAGAAATTTTTATGTGGGGCCCACTAGATTTCATACTGGAGTTACTTTTTTGTTTTTACGAAAATAATTTTTGAACTATGGAAGTTTAGAAAAAAATATTAATATGCACCAGAAGTTTTAATTATAAAAATCCTAACAAAATCTGGGAGATTTTGATGGGTAGCTGGTCCAGTGGGAGCGCCTGGGGCGCATACCAATTTCACGAGAAAAGAAAAATCCTAATAAAATTAACAAGACAAATTAGGTAGTTAAATGTAAAAGTAAAATTGTTTGTTTATATTTGTCATGTTGTATATTCAGACGCATACTGGAATATAATAAACAAATAATTTTAAGTGAGAGATTTCGGGTAGAGATGACACTATAATTTAACTACCCAATCTAGTCTGTCTCTAATAAATCTAATATTCCATTTTTAGAAATTTTATAACGATTTTAAAAATTATATCTTTGAACATCGTGGTTGGAGCCCTAGGTTTTCTTCACTTTGTTTGGGATGTAACTTTATTATTGGTATAAAAGCCTTGATGAGATAGAATGTTCTTCAGGGAAGAACAATACTCCATGTAAATACCAATAATCTTAACATATCCGTAATTATAGTGTATTAATTCTTCTCTTAAGGCACTAAAGTAATTATTCTAACCTCAGTCTGGGACTGAGTAGTTTGAGATACTTTTATCAGAAGATCCATTTCTCCTAAGAGCAGGAGATTTTGGTGAGTACTGAGGCAACAATCCAAGTCGGAACAAGGTTCAACTCGGACTTAGAGATTTGAGGCCGGTCATTACAAGATCTGGAAATGACAAGGTTGTTCGATGTGGCTCACTAGGTGGACCACAAAGAGAGACAATCTTATCAAGGAGTATGAGATAATCTGAATGTAAAGAGCTTCCAGGATGCTCTTAATGCGAGATTCAGATACGCCCCTTCAATGAGGATCCGAGTTCTCATTATTAAGTGAGATTCAATTGAAATGACTGCTAGGCAGAATATCAAAAAATTCACCTTTGGATGATAACATCTATGATCAGGGATCATGAGATAGCTAAAATTGCGTTGAGCTAGGAGCGGTAGATCCGGGTGGTTATCTAGGTTTTAGATAACTCTAGAAAAGATATTTATCACTTTTATTGCACATCGCAGATGCGATATATCTAAGGACATGCAAATAAAAGTAAAGTTGGAGTCTAAATACCAGAGTGTGTTTAAGGGTGAAATACCTACTTTAGCTTAGGAGGTTGGATACCCGAAGCACAAGGCTGAGAGCCTAGTTGCACTGGGTACACAAGGAGAATTTTCAAAATAGGTTCTTAAATTAAAAAAGGCAGTTAAAAGGTGAAAAGTCCAACTAATAAGAGAAAGATTAATTGATTTTATTGCAAACAAGCTGGTCATTTCGTGCATGAGGGTGCAAAACCTAAAAAACTTGGGACTCGCGGATTGCATCTGGAGGGCAAAGGTAGAATTGAATCCTGAATGAGAGTAGAAAGATCTAGATAGGGATTGTGTAATGGTGCTAGGCACTGATGTGTAGAGGTCTCCTTTGAGTTCAAGGAACAAATAAATCTTTCAGGATATTCTATATGCTCTCACTAAGAGTAAAGAATCATCTCTCGATAGTTAGGCCTGTGGGATTCTAGTTGATTCCATATGCTTATAAAGGACAAGCTAATTGCTTTGTTGATTTTAGAATGTGACTCATTACAATTGTTATGGTCCTGAACCCTAGCGGACGATAACCCTCTCGACTAAGGGGGTAAAATCCTCCCAAACGACAGTGAAATGTGACTCGGACGCACCAACGAAAGCTCCGCCAGATGACTCGGGCATCGACCTCGGCTGTCTCTCCCCTAGGACGCCCAGCGTGGCCCTAGTAGAGGAGCCGCTATGCTTACCGGCCCCTTCCCGTGGACGGCACGAAAGGCGGTACTAGTCGGACCCTTCTCGTGGACGGTACGAAAGGTGGTACTAGTCAGCCCCTTCTCGTGGACGGTACGAAAGGCGGTACTAGTCAGCTTCCTCTCATGAACGACACGAAAGGCGGTACTAGTCGGCCCCTTCTCGTGGACGGCACGAAAGGCGGCGCTAGTCGGCCCCTTCTCGTGGACGACATGAAAGGCGGTGCTAGTCGGCCTCCTCTCGTGAATGACACGAAAGGCGGTGCTAGTCAGCCTCCTCTCGTGAACGACACGAAAGGCGGTACTGGTCGGACCACCCTTGTGGACAACACGGGAGGCGGTATTAGCTGACCCCTCCCTCTCCTTCTTGTGGACGACATGAAAGGTCACATTAGTCGGTCTCCGCCACGACCGAAAGCCGACAGCCCTACTAGCCAGACGCCCTCACAAGCGGCATGAGAAATGTCGCCAGGTCGGCCCCTCTCTCCCCCCACGTAGGACAGCCGCCTTGGGTCTGAGTCACGACAACACGTCGGCGTCGCATTAATGAGGAAATCAATGTGCAGATTCTCTTTACTCACACGATATTTAAGGTACCTCAGACCATTAAGGCGGACCACGCTATAGGTCCAATCCTCATTAATATCGCCGTAACAGTACAAACTCTCTTGCCACTTCCTTGTTGACACTTGGCAACACTGTTCGGCGTAGCAGGGCACAGCAGCCCTCACACGCCCCAGTCACGTCACCAAGTCAGCCTACGTAGATATAGGGCTGACGTATCACCCTCGACACCCAGAGTAACGGAAATGCCCTCCGACCCATGTATAAAAGCGGAAAACAAATAGTGAGCAAGGTACGCAATCTCTTCTGCCAAAATCCTAACCCTAATTTCTACTCTTACTTCATTTTTCCTCACATACTGACTCGATCGTCGGAGTGGCCACCGGAGATCCCAACTCCGACCCTTCCACAGGTGTTCCTTGGTATTGAGAGAGGCTGCCAGACATCGTATTAGGAGGAGAAACGAGCCCCACATCACTAAACTCTAATCCCACCATGATTAGTGACTGTTTGATCCGAGCGTAAGTTTGAGCATCAACAACAATATAACTAGTTATCTTCTACTTTATATTGTGTTGTCCATTAAGATTGGACCTAATTTATGGTATAGTAGACTAAGTCATATTAGAGGACATGTTAAGGCTTGCCAAGGGTGGCCTCCTTGGTATATGTACTATTATCTTTCTATGAGTATGGTCTCATAGGTAAAATCACTAGAAAATTATTTTGCAATGCTATGAGTACCTCAATTGTAATTTGTTCACTCTAATATATGCAGACTGATAGTTATGAAGGTACAACGTGGAGTATATTAATTCATCATATTTATAGGTTATTACTCTATTTACAATCACGTGTATCTAATTTTGCGCCTAGTTGAGTGCTTAAATTTGTTGCAATCGCTAAATTACTATGGTGGATAGCCAGTTAAGCAAAAGCATTATGGTTTTGCACACTAATCGTGAGAGAGTATCTAACTTGCAAGTTCGGGTAACTATGTCAAGATAAAGGAAAAGTCATACGGTTGACGATATCCTATATTTCTTTAAAATAGGATTGTGGAATGAGGAATATAACTCTGTTAGATATTGTTCGAAATAGCTACCCATTACGTCTTGGGGAGATGTCCTATTGATGGCGACATATATTCTGAACTATGTGATTCGGCTCTTTTATATTGCAATTGATGTAGATCACAATAAAAAGATTACAATAAAATAAAGAAAAAATTTTTATTTCTTAGGGTTCTTTTCTGTGTGCCGATGGAGTGTTGATCTTGTACTCTGTTAATGGTCCGATTAAGATGATGGGTTTTTCGCTAATTGATGATCTCTAATCTCTCGGAAGATAGCGCAGTCTTCTCTGAATGAAGAAATATTAAAAAATTCTTTCTCATAAAAAGTGTTGATTAAGCTAGATGACTAGCTGAAGAGAACGAATTCTTTCTCACAAGGATCATTGATCAAGCCAAATGATTAGTCGATGATAATGATGTATGAAGATCAATGAGAATGGAGGAGAGATGGTTTTTTTAAGTGTAGCTTCTAAATATCTATCTCTCTCTTTTCTCAATGGAAAAGAGTCTAACCAGGATAAGTTAGCCCCCAGACATTTTCCTCCGCCCTCTTATTTCATGTTGATCATGCCTATTTATAGGCTTGGGAGCAGTAAGTAGGTGAGTTAGTGGGCTTTAACTCCCCTTAAGTGGGTGAGTTAGTGGGCCTTAACTCCTTTTTTAACTCCCCTTAAAATGGGTGAGTTAGTGGTCATTAACTCCCCTTAAATAGGTGAGTTAGTGGTCATTAACTATTTCCTTAAAATTAGCTTATGAAAAATAGTTATGGGTGAGGTTCGCCAATAACAGCCATAGGCGTAGTTCACCAACAATGGCCATGGGTGAAGTTCGCCAATTAGCGAACTTCTCTAGAATGGCGGTAGTCCACTTTTTTGGAATGTGGGTGACGTGGCCCACATGGGCTATTGGGTGAAGCTCGCTTAGGTGAGCTTCACTGTGACTTCTGCGAGCTTCACTGCGGCTTCGACAAACTTCACTGTGACTTCGATGAACTTTGCTGTGGCTTCAGTGAACTTCGTTGTGGCTTTGGCGAACTTCGCTACGTGGCCCATGTGGACTATTTTGGCGAAGCTCCTTTTAAGTGAACTTCGCCTGATACTTTACTTTAATTTGGTCTTGAAAGTGAGCTTCATTATGACTTGCATGACATTCACTATGGCTTGAGTGAGCTTTGTCGATAAGTTCATATTTGTCTTAGAATCTGACTTGAACTCATTTATTGACTCGGCCGACTAGAGGACGCCTTTTGACTCGATCTAGAGTCTGAATTGGAGATACCTTTTGACTTGGACTCAAGGCTGACTTGAGGACGCCTTTTGGCTTAGATGACTTGAGGATGCCTTGATAATCACATTTTTATTATAAAATTATACCTTTATAATCTATCTTATATAAATAAATATACCACTAATATGTGTTTTTATCTTAATTTGCAGGTTAATGAAGAAATAATGAATAAAACTTCAAAAGACTCAAACTCCCTGATTTTCTACCATATATTGAAGCCCAAATATGAAGACAAAAGAAGACCCAAAAAAGCTTAAGAATCCATGAAGAAATCAGATCAAGAAAATCATAAAAAATTAAATCTGTGCAAACCAACTAAGGGGCCAACCGATTAGCCAACCAAAGGGCCCACCAATTGGTTTGTAACAAACTTATGTTGTGGCTTAGATTTAATCCTTGGAGCCCAAGTAAAATCCAATGGTTCTTGTTACTTATTATAGACTGTAAATAGGGGTAGAGGGTGAGGAGTTTGAGTGTGAAATATTTTATAAAAACTCTATGTGGAAAGGAGGGTTACTCTTAATTGAGAAGACCTTCCAAATTTGTAACTTTTTATTACATTAATAAAAAATATTTTCACTCCTTCATATTTTCTTTTCTTCTCTTTGTCCAAGGATGAAAAGAGGATGATGATGAAGAGAAGTTGAAGATGAGAGTTTGCTCTTTATTCTTTTCCTTTCTTTTCTTGTAATATTTTCTTTTCATACTTGTTTAATGTTTTGTATAGTAGATTTACATTCATGTCTTTACTTTCATGCATTTACTTTCATGTCTTTACTTTCTTATATTTATTTTCTTTTTTTTAATTCACCTTGAGGCTAGAACCCTCTAGTGAATTGCTCTTTTCTAAATATGGAGCTAATATTTATGGAAATTCTAGAAATTATTTGAAACTAGTTTTATATCATACTTATCCACATAAGATTGAGATTAGCTAAGTGGATCTATTCTAGATTCCTCATATATTTAATTAATCATCCATAGTTTATATTCTTGATCTTTCTTTTTGTTCTTGCTTTTTATTTTCCTTTATTACCTTCTTTATTTTTCTTCATTTTATTCATCGTTCTTTCTCCTCTCTCAATCTCATTTTCTTTTCTTTAATTCACCTTGAAGCTAGACCCTTCTAGGGAATTACCATTTTCTAAATATAGAGCTAATATTTGTGGAAATTCTAGAAATTATTTGAAACTAGCTTTATATCCTACTTATTCACATAAGATTGCGATTAGCTAAGTAGATCTATTCTAGATTCCTCATATCTTTAATTAGCCCTCCATATTTTACATTCTTAATCTTTCTCTTTATTCTTGCTTTTATTTACTTATTTTATTTGCACATATTCACAACCACGCTTTATCTTTCCACTCTCAATCTCATTTTGTTTTTAGTTGTACTCAATCACAAACACTCTTTTAATCCCTCCACACTTATTTTCATCACATTTTTTTATCACACTCCTAATTGTTACACACACAACATAAGAACCGATATTGATTAACTCTTAGAACACCTTCCTCGTGAGATCGATAACTTTTTATACTATAACTTGATAGTTGTATACTTGCAACTTTAGGTACACACTCATATTTACCTACCAAGTTCGACCACGAGAAGACCTCATTCATTACGGACTAGTAGACCTATTGCTACAAAGTGATGCCCTTCGGCCTCAAGAATGCAGGGGTTATGTATCAAAGGTTGGTCAAAAAGATTTGCAAGCATTAGATCAGCCGCAATGTGGATGTATATGTGGATGACATCCTAGTGAAGTTGAAGAAGGCATCGTCCCACATATCGGATCTTGAAGAAACCATCTCCGTCCTCTAACACTACCGCATGAAGCTCAATCCAGCCAAGTGTGCTTTTGGGGTGCAGTCGGGTAAATTTCTTAGATTCATGGTCACACAGAGATGCATTAAGATCAATCCTGAGAAGATAGCCACCATAGAGCAGCTACCCGAACCCCACATAATGAAGGACATCCAAAGGCTGAATGGGAAAATAGTGGCTCTGGGTCATTTCCTCTCCAAATCTACCAAGACAAGCCTCCCATTTTTCAATATCTTGAGAGGGAGCAAAGAGACAAAGGAAAGCATGAGTTGGACGGCTGAATGCAGTGTAGCCTTCAATGACCTCAAGACACACTTGAGCACCAAGCCGCTGCTAAGTCAACCTAGAGAAGGGGAGACCTTGTATTTATACTTAGGCGTCTCCCCCGAAGCTGTCAGCTCTATTTTGGTTCGAAAGGAAAAGAACAAGCAGAAGCCGGTGTATTATGTCAGCCGGATCTTGAGAGTGGGTGAACTCAACTACCCCCTCATTGAAAAAGTGGCCTTCATCCTCATCACCTCTGCCAGGAGGCTCCGCCCATATTTCTAGGCACACTCTTTAGTTGTATGGATGAGTTTGCCTTTGAAAAAGACACTTGGCAGCCCCACCACTTCAGGAAGGATGGTCTCTTGGTCAGTTGAATTGAGTGAATATGATGTGCAGTTCGAGCTGAGGATGACCATCAAGGCTCAAGCCTTTGCCGACTTCGTAGTTGAGTCGACCTCTCCCACTGATGAACCATCAGCACCCTTGCCACTAGCTCAGCAGAAGCCCTCAATATCTCGAGCAGTCAAGACACCTACCCCACGGCTATGCCGTACCCTCAAACATGATTTACCACGCTTCTTGGTGGTTGCTAAAGGTGGACGGGTCCTTTAGCAAAGCCAGTAATGGAGCGGGAGTGGTCCTGCGTAGCCCTGATGGGTGAACGCACGAACACTCCATCGCTTTTAACTTTTCCGCCTCAAACAATGAGGCTGAATATAAAGCATTCCTGGTGGGATTCCGAGTCGCTTTAGCAGTAAAAGTCGAACGTCTCTACATTTTGGCCAACTCCTAACTGGTTGTCTGTAAAGTGAATGGCGAGTATGCGTCCAAAGATTTAAGAATGATCCTATATCTAAAGGCAGTCAAAGTGCTGCTATCTAATTTCAAAGAATCCAGGATCGCCCAAGTCTCCCGCACCCTCTATGCATGGGCCGATGCCTTATCCAAGCTAGGATCAACCAGCTTAGGGAGCACGTTAGGACCTATCTACATATATACCCTCAAGCGTCCTAGTATCATGGAGGCATCCAAGCTTGTCTTGCAGATCAAGACACCTGCGGAACCCTATTGGATGGACCCAATCATCTAGTACTTGACAAGGAGGACTCCACCAGAGAATGTCGCTGAGGCCCAAAGTTTGCAGAGGAACGCTTGACACTACATCATGATCGACAATCAGCTCTACCAAATGTTATACTTCAGCTCTGTTGTCTTTGACCAGTTGAGGCTGACTATGTCCTTAGAGAAATCCATGAAGGGACTTGTGGAAACTATCCTGGGGCCAGAACCCTTGCCCAGAAAGTCATTTGCTAAGGATACTACTGGCCCACGATTTCAGCCGAGTCCAGGAGACTTGCCTCTCAGTACCAGAAGTGCTAACCCTTCTCGAGCAATCCCGAGCTACCAGCACCGAGCTCACTTCCATTCTGAGTCCAAGTCTATTCGCTTAACGAGGATTAGACTTGCTGGGATCTCTCCTGATAGCCTCTGGGCAGTGGAAGTTCCTGATTGTGGTAATCGACTACTTCACCAAATGGATCGAAGCTGAGCCCCTAGCAAAGATTAGGGAGAGAAATGTCACAAATTCTGTGTGGAGATCCCTCATCTATCGATTCAGTGTTCCCCTATCTTTTATCACTGATAATGGCACTCAGTTCGACAGTGGAGGCTTTCAGAGTTTTTAGGAAGAGTGAAACATTTGGCTCAAGTTCACCTCAGTTGTGCACCCAAAGTGCAATGGGCTTGCGGAAGCCGCTAACAAATGCATCCTCCAAGCCCTGAAGAAGAAGGTAGACAAGGCGGCTGGGACTTGGGTCAACAAATTGCCCTCGATCTTGTGGTCTTATTGCACAACTCATAAGAATTCAACATGGGAAATACCCTTCAAACTAGCTTATGGAGTCGACGCGGCCGCCCCATTCAAAGTAGACATGTCGACAATATGACTACAATATTCTGATGAAGACTCAAACTCAGAAGGGCTCCGAATTGGACTCGACCTCATAGATGCAGTCCGAGAAAAAGCCCTCCGATCCTAAGTCATTAATCAGCAGTGCATAGCCCGGTACTACAATAGTAAGATAAGGCCCTGAAGATTCAATGTTGGCAATCTCGTCCTTCCAAAAGCCATCTACGACAAAGACACCAAGCGCGGCAAACTGGCCGCCAATTGGGAAGGACCTTACATAGTCATTGAGGAATTGCGCCTAACACCTATCAGCTGAGAAGCCCCGATGGTAGGATCTTGCAACATCCTAGGAACATCGAGCATCTCAAAAAATATTTTCAATAATTCTGAATGAAAAGTCCATTTATAATATAAAATCATTTTGGGTTTTAACTCTTTATGTTACACTCAGTGTCTTATCTTGACAGGAGCATCAGACTGAGTCTTCGCTCGGTTGACAACTGTTAAGGCCTTGGCATCCTCCTATGTCCAAGGCACGTACCCTAAGACCTTAGTGTCATTGTGAGTAAACCTAAGGCATGAAGCCCAATCAAGCTAACTCAAAAGCCCTTTGTACCCCCTCGGGATGAAATTAAGGCATTCTAACCCATCGATTGACTTCAACAAAAGACCTTGATATCTCACGAGTAAAACCAAGGCACACCATCGACAAAAAGACGGCCTTCGTATCTCACGAGTAAAACCAAGGCACTCCATCGACAAAAGCCCTTGGTACCCTCTCGGGATAAAACCAAGGCATCTAACCAATTAGCCAGCTTCGACAAAAAGACCTTGCTATCTCATGAGTAAAACCAAGGCACTCCATCACTAAAAGCCCTTGGTACCCTCTCGGAATAAAACCAAGGCATTCCAGCCCATCAGTCAGTTTTGACAAAAAGACCTTGGTATCTCATGAGTAAAATCAAGGCACGCCATCGACAAAAAGACCTTGGTATCTCACGAGTAAAACCAAGGCACTCCATCGACAAAAGCCCTTGGTACCTCTCGGGATAAAACCAAGGCATTCCAACCAATCGGTCGGCTTCAACAAAAAGACCTTGGTATTTCACGAGTAAAACCAAGGCACTCCATCGCCAAAAGCCCTTGGTATCCTCTCGGGATAAAACCAAGGCATTCCAACCAATTGGTAGGCTTCAACAAAGACCTTGGTATCACTCATGAGTAAAACCAAGGCATGTCACCCTATCCAAACGAGTCACCAAAATGAGTTATAGTACTCACCAAGCATGAGACAAAGTCATCTCAACTTCAAAGATCGACTCACCTCAATCACGAGCCTCTCAAACAGCTCCAAGACAAATGAACAAAGCAAATATGAATAGAAAAGTTACAGACAAACAAAAGTTCTGGATTTTCATTCATATGTCAAAATATTTACAATGATTGACATTCACAAGGATTTACATCTACAAAAGTATCATGTAAAGGCACAAAAATCCTAAGAGACTAAGTTAGAGAGACTAGGAGAGATCCATCCTAGCTCTTGTAGTTAGAGGTAAGGAGCCACCGGCAGCAGGTGGTGAAGGGGCCGACTGAACTTTGGGCTCAGCCCCATCATCCTTTCTCTTGCCAGATGAGCTCACCTGGCTATCCTTGCCTAAGCCCTCGACAGCTTCCATGGTCGAGCCATCACCCCCTCCTTAGCCTTCTTGTGGGAATCCTCATCAGCTTCATCATCCGACTCCTCATCACCAGCATCATGCCTGCCGAGATCAAGCCCCCAGCACTGCTTCTGTATATCCAAGAGTATATCCAGGTAGTTAGTGACTCTTGGCGGATAGTGCAAGTGGTCAGGTATACCCTTCATCACGGCTGGGAGCTGTGCCTTAAGGTAGTCGAACCCAGCCTTACAAGTGATTGCCACCTCCACTTTCTCGAAGACACCATGGCAATACTCTTCGACGACTTCTGACTGATGAGTCTCAAATTCCAAGTAGGTGATGTGACTTTGAGCCTCGACTAGAGACACCTCACGCCGAGCATACTCCTCTTGAAGTTTCGTCCAAGCCAACTACTCCTCCTCCAGCTAGTCCTTTGCATGATGAGTAGCTTGACCCTCGGCCTCGACCTGCACCAAAGCTTGGTCTCTCTCCTATAGTCCTCATGAGACCTTCTCAGATTAGTGCCTTGCCTTCCTCTCGCTCCCACGAAGTTCGTGCTTAAGCTTCTTAATCTTAGCGAACTTCTGGATATCCAAAGCTTTGATGCTCTCAATCATTCTCTCCCGTACCTCCATCTCGCCAGTCTCCTAGTTCATCCTCCTTGGCCGACAATTCCTTGAGAGCCTTCTCTCGATTGGCCTCTATGTCAGTCTTTCGAGCTTCTAACTCCCCTAGGAGTTTGTGGTAGGAAGTTTGAATTCACTCCATTCGACCGAATATCTCCTGCTCCTCCAGAGCTCTGCAGACCAAGTAGCTCTGGAGGCTTAGATGGAGGCCAACATCAGGGACCTCTGCCAAGATAGCTTCATTGTGAGGAAGCTAGAATTGCTCCACTGCTCTTGATTGAGAAACACGAAACTCCTGGACCGACCCCCTCACGTCGAGGTAGTGGCCACGCTGATATATGTGCTTGGGAGATGGTTCTCTAACATACCGAGGGCCGATCTTGAGGACCCTATTAGCAACATCCTTTGCATGTCCCAAGCCTAGGACTCAATCTCATCAACACAATGAGGATAAGGCCATGCTAGATCCTCAGAAAGAGTCACCTCCTCTTTGGCCCCCTCTTTCCCCTGGGTATGAGTCGACTCGGCAGCGACGGCTGGAGTCCTCTCGCCCTCTGTCTGGGCCTCGACTTCAACCCTTGTCTCCTACTGATGGGCCTCATCCTTCTCTTCTCAAGCCGAGGACCCCTCATCCACATGGATGACTTCGGCCTCTCCCCCCTCGACCACCTTCCTAGGCCCCTGGCTTCTAACATTCCGTAGTTTTCTTTTTCTTTCGGCCTGAGCGGCCGAGGGCGCCTCACCCACGAACATGGCTGCTATGTCAGCCATCTAGACCTGAGCCGTTGTAGCTTCCTTAGAGGCTAAGTCTTGATGAGGATGCTTTGTGGGCTTCACTGACGACCCTACCTATGGCCTGACTAGTAGAGCTGTCGGCACCCAGCTACCTCTTCTGAACCAAGAATTAGCCTGACCGCCCTCTCTTCATCCCAAGTAGTGGGGGTCACAAAAGGGATGTCGACTACCCTCAAAACAGAATTGTCAAGCAGATGTTCTATCTTACGAGAGCTGATGTACACTCTGATCAAATCTAGAGCTTGCTTCTTAGCCTTCGACAAGTCCCCCGCCATCAGAGCCTCCCTCACTATTTCAGGCTAGTTTGAGCAACCCAGATCTGAGTCATCCCCCTTGACCCAGCTGAACTTCTCCTTCCAGTCCTTGTTCGACTCAGGAGGATCGACGACTACTTTGAATTTCTCCACCACCTGAAAGTGAAAGTGGACTTCTTTCTGGTGCACTTTGACACTAATCAAGTGACCCAGCACCTTCAACAATGGGGAGACCCCCAGCTAGCAGAAGATGACCACGAACCCACCAGGGTCGTGATCAAGTTCAGCTCATCTGCATCGACGACACCCCCAAAGCTGTGAAGACACGGCAGAGGAACGGGTGTAGGGGGAGCTGCAAGCTGCACTCTAAGTGCTGGATGTACAACGGAGCTCGACTTTCATCATGATCATAGATCACCTACAACCTTGTAGGCGCCATCAGCTTGTAACTTTGGGGGATATCAAGTTTCCACTGAAGTGTTCTTAATGTCGGCAACTTCACCTTCAAATGGATCTCCGCCAACAATACTTGTCTAGTGTTGAGAGCAGAAGCCGCCATTGATGCTAAGTTTTTGATAACCATCAAAGAAGATGATCGGAGTAGTCTCCAAATTCAAATTTGGAGTTTCAAGAAATGATAACCACCCTCGCAGACAGCACTACTTATATATATAGCTGGATGGTTGGCTGTCAAAGCCACAACGGTCGGATTGAATCTAGATCAATGACCCTGATTAGTTCCAGAATTCGAAGTGGTTTCTCCTGAATCGAGGCAGAGCACACTAACCTTGGGTAGCCCACAATCAAGCACAAAACCCGAGATAGCAACGGTCAAAAGGTGTTCGATGATGTCAGCCACGTCGCATCTGAGCAACTTTTCAGATCCCCTCATTAATGCACCTCGTGACTTAGCGAGACCACAATATCATTTCTCTCAGACCTGGCCTAGGCTGATTCGAAGTGAAAGGGGCCAATTATTATGGTGTCTTTAATACTGGATATTAATTTTCACTCAAAAACAGACAAGTGTCACGCATTACACTTAATCAGACCAACTCAGCATTCTAGGGAAATTAGAGACCCAACACGGTCGACTCAATCGAGCCGACATCTCGCGTAGCCGAATCAAAAGGTGGTACTTGTCCACCATCCCCTTAGGTCGACTCAAGGTGAACTACTCTCAACTGATTAGGCGACTGACATCTTTCATAGCCGAGTCAAAAGGCGGTACCTCTCAGCTCTTGACCAGACGAGTTAAAAAGTGACTGTTACCTCGAAAAGCTCCTAATGATAGTTGATCACCATCACTATAACTGCCATTAAATGAATAACTGGCGCCATCATTTCTCCATCCCCAATAGTCTTTAAGACACATCTGACCACGTCAGCTCCGCACGCCTCCTATCACTTCACATTAAAACGCTGAGGTGACTTCCCCACCACTCGGCAACCGACACCTGTAAAGCAATACTGACTCAACTACCAGCTCAGAATTGACCAAAATTACTAGACTACGCCTCTACTACTGCTATAAATAGGGGACTATTTTTAGCACAAAGGTAAGTAATTTCCGCTATTGAAGAAGGAGAACTCTTTCAGTTTCTTCAATTTTCATCCCTCTTCAAGCTCTTTACTGACTTGATCATCAGAGGAACCACTAGAGAACCCAACTCTACCCTCTTATGAGTTCTCTCATGTGCAGGGCGGGACAGTCGACTCTGAGATTGGACATTTGAAGGAGTTAGAGGACCCTAATCACTCTCAAAAACTCACATTTAATTGACTATTTGATTATTAGCATCAACACATTCAATACACTAAATAATTTTTTACAACCTAATCTTGCATACCCGGATCAGTCTCTTCCAAATCAGCTGATGAATCTGATTCCTCCAAGTTCTAGTCATGAGAAATGTTTTATGTCTTAGAAAAGGATTTAAAGGCTATGATTAAAACTTCCGCACGGACCACCAACATGTTGACTCAAACATCCAAATCTCTGAATTCCTTCATGCAGATGACTGGTCAAGCACTCAATTCTAACACTCAAGTAATAGCTAGGTTGGAAACTTAACTCGGTCAACTAGCTAGCACCGTGAGTGGAAGAGAGAAGGGAAAATTTCTGAGTCAACATATTGTAAACCCAAAGGATATTGGGTCAAGTTCAACTTATCAAGCTCAAGTGAATGCAATCCATTCACCACAGTTAGAGAAATAGGTCGATAATCAAGTTAGAATGCATCTGAGTCAAACTCCTAAACCTGAACAATCTCTCTCTCTCTCTCTCTCTCTCTCTCTCTCTCTCCCCTTATGATAACTCTATTCAACAATCACCCCCTTCCAATGACCAAGAACCTAACTCGAACCTGAGCTCAATTTTAATAGGTTTAAACTTGTTGCTCCCTTCCCAGATAGACTCAGGCCTAGCAAAAACTCTTCTCAGGTAGAGAAGATCTTAGAAACCTTTAAGCATGTCAAAGTAAACATCCCTCTTTTAGATGTCTTCCAACAAATCTCATCCTATGAAAATTTTTTGAAGGATTTGTACATTAAGAAAAAAACTACTAATGTTCTCAAGAGAGTCTTTCTAGCTAGCAATATCAGTAATATGCTCTCAAAGCCAACGCCTTTGAAACATAAGGATCCCGATTGTCCTACCATTTCATGTTTCATAGGAAACACCTTCACTGATAAGACACTTCAAGACTTGCGAGCTAGTATGAATTGTCTTTCCTATTTAGTTTTTCAACAGCTAGGGGTACGTAAACTGAAGCGAACGAGATGTATCCTCCAGTTAGGTTATACATTTGTGAAAATACCCAAGGGAAGATAGGGGATGTTTTGGTCAAGGTAGGGGAGTTTATTTTTCTTGTTAATTTATAGTCTTAGAGATGCAGTCCGTTTCCAATCTCAAACGTTAGATACCTGTCATTTTAGGAAGACTGTTCTTAGCAATTTTTAATACTCTGATTAACTATGAAACTGGTCAAATGAAGCTGTCCATTGGGAATATGACTGTTAATCTCAATATTTTTAATCTAGACCCCTAAAAGTAAACTACATCTAGAAAAATTCAAATTAAGAATTAGAAGAAGAGAGTGTGTCAGACCCGAGTTTTGAGGAGATCTTTAGTGAGGAGCTAAAGATATTAGAGGAGTTAGAATCATAACAAGTCTTTCAGAAGGAAGGTACTGAGTTAGATACAAGTTTTTCTGATCGTAGGTGTGGAGATTTTTGGTGAGGAGCTAAAGATACTAGAGAACTTAGAACCATAACAAGTCTTTCAGAAGGAAGGTACTGAGTTAGATACAAGTTTTTCTAATCTTAGATGTGAAGAACTTTTCGTTGATGAGCTTAGGTTCTTACAAAATATAGAACAACTAGATTATCATGCTGTTCGTGGGGGAAGTTGTTTTGATTTCTATTGATTGAACTTCTTACAGCTTCTTAGCTTTTACAAAATTCAAATAAAAAAGATCACCTTTTTATAAGGCTTACAATAAAAAATTGAAAAAGATTATAACTTTTTCGCCCTGGTTGAATAAATGCGGGATCTATTTTTCGGATCCTCGCTTGTGTGGGTTCTTGGCCTGTGCCGGGGACTCTTTTTTCCGTCCGTGGACCGCCACGTGATCAGATCTAGATGCTAGATCTACAGATCTGCGGTGATCATTTTACGAAGGAAATAACTGCTGACGAGGATCAACTCACGAAGGAGATGATCTCCGAAGTGGGTGAAATTGACCAAGCGAAGTCATGCACGAACCCTGAGATAAAGACGAAGCTTAATCTAGAGGGTAAACCTGTAGGTCTGACCTGAATCAATGTAGATCTAGTCTAGAAGGACTCCTTGTGCGTTAGAACTCTAGATCTGAGTTTTCCTCCGTGGAAAAGCTCAGATCTATGCCAAGAGAACAGCAAAATCCTGTCTTGAAGCTCAGAAAAATCCCAGACCTGAAGAAAATGCCAGCCCGGATCCCCAAAATTCTAACCCTTGAACTGAGGAACCCCTTGGCCTATTTATAGGCAAATGAGAGAGGGGGGGGTTTGGTGCTGTTATGGGACTAGTGGCTCGGCCGAACCAACTTGGCCTTTGTCGAGGCC
>JBAKGM010000200.1:33205779-33222333 GCA_037177215.1 Asparagus racemosus | reverse complement strand
TTTTAGTGCTACTTTTTACAACTTATGGTATTTAAGTGCCAAACTGGTGAAACTTTATGGTATTTAAGTGCCATTAAACCTTATTTTTTTCTTAGATAATAATACGATATTCCTAGTTAATTGGATATTCTAATAGCTTTTAACTAGTAGCCAATCAACTACATTGTGGCTATAGGCCTCCAGTTACTATCCAACAACGGTGCTGATGACTCATTTTTAATATGTACCTTTCGCAAAACATCTTTTTTCGCATAATTGTAAGAGAAACAAAGATTTCATGGATTTGTTACCCTCCAAAATTGTGCCTGCGCAAGTAATTATCAGTTCAATAGCAGAATTCAGAATCAACAACATAATTATTTCATGAATCCCTCGAAGATTATCTACCTTTATATCGATACAATTATCAACATATAGAAATTGAACAAGTTATAATTATAATAATAATAACAACAACAATAACAACAACAACAACAACAACAATAACAACAACTACTACTACTACTCAGATGCAGTTAAACTAATTAGGCGAGAGAGGTCTAGATAAAAAAAAAAGGCCGACAGAGACCAAAAACACAGACATGCTAAGGGTCTTTATCACCATCCAACAATGTTGAAGATGGTTACTTGAGTTGCTCAAGGATTATCTATCTCTAGATCCATTCATTATCAAAATAGAGAAGTTGAACAAGTTATACTAATAATAACAATAACTCAGATGCAATTAACCTAATTAGGCGAGAGAGGTCTAGATCAAAAGAATGACTCAGAGAGATAGTGAGAGAGAGGGGGCGGGGGAGAGAGAGAGAGAGAGAGAGAGAGAGAGAGAGAGAGAGAGAGAGAGAGAGAGAGAGAGAGAGAGAGAGAGAGAGAGAATGCAGAAACACATACCTTGAATTTGTTAAAGAAGCTATTTAAGTGTTACCCATGAGGATGTATGTGTGGATTACCTGTTGATGAAATATTAAAAAATCATAACAATTTTATTAGTATAATTATATTAAACATATTTCAAATTTCACAGAAAATCATTATTAAACCAAAGATTAATTATGAAAAAAATAAGAAATTAATAATAACTTTCCGGTACTTGCCACAAAGAATAAATTTGAAAAAAAGAAGAAATCAATAATAACCTATCGGTATATGCATTTCTCACATTGTAGATGATATCTTCTTGATTATACGTCATTTTGCACATACATCATCTACAAATACAATAATTTAAATGATCCAAATAGATGATAATGAAGAATGCAATATCTATTCAATTTCCTTAATGTGGTATTTTATAACTTTGATCACCAAAATAATAGTTCATATCTATTTAAAAATTAAGAAAGCTAATTATTTTCTAAATATGTATTTAGATTCACACAATTGAATAATAAATTTGAGAAATTAGTTGCATAATTAATCAAAGCATGTAATATATATCAAAGACCCATTTGTGCATATGCTTATAATTCATAAATTGTCCTAACAAAAAATGTTCATCAGTTTATCATCTTAAAAGCATACAAAAAGTTCATTAAAAATGATTCAACATATTTGTAAATGCACACAAAATTAAAAATTGTTCATATTAAATTTTTTTGGGTCCCTTGATCACTCCTCCACATTTATCTTCTTTTTTGGTAATTCGAGAATCGCATCATCATCATCAATGTTGATTGTGATTTCTTCCTGGATTTGGATTTCTTGTGCTATTATCTTTCCTTGTGCACATTCATTCTTTGAGTTTTCATCCAACTACACAAGGAACTTGTATATCTTTTCGATGTTTAGCACAAACGTTTGGAAGAACAAACTTTGATTATTTTTCTATTTTAATGAGGAAACAATTAAGTTCATATATATGAACATGTGGCTTTATATATTTAAAATGTAATAAAGTAAGAATTTACCTCTTTTATATCAGCGATGAATTTCTAAGCTTTGCATCCAATTAGAATTTCTGCTGCGTCAAAAAGTTTTACTCTTGCTCTATCTATCTCATCTTCAAATATCATTTTAATTACATACCTACATTTTATAGTATCATTGTGCATCAGATGATATTTTTATATTTGATTTGTACATTTTTCTTTCATGTTAATAGTACTTAACCTTGGTATAGTGTCTTTGGTGATTTTTTGACAATTTTGACATTTGTCATAAATATCTTTATCAACTTTTTTGTTACAGCCTTTGCAAGAATAGTACTATCTTTCATACCTATTTAAGATGCTAGTTAGTTTTCCCGTAAAGTTGCCATATTGTGACTGGATAGTGGTACAAATTTGGTTAGTTTTAAGCAAATTTTACATATAGAAAATAAAAAGAAGAAGAAATGACAAAATAAATGAATAAAGAAAAATGAATATGAAAATTTTGTATATTTTAAAAAATTAATATACAAATATTAATTGTAAAGGGAGTTGAAATATATCAATGATAACTATGAGAAATATAAAAAATATTTGATCATGAAAACAATAATTTTTAGGCACTATAACAAAAAAGACCTTCTGTTTAAGATATTAAATAAGTACAGAACTACTCTATACCACACATATAGATATAAATAATCCACCCTCAAATGTTTAATGTTGGTACTAAATATTTTACCAAGGAAACTCAATTCATTAATCTCAGTTCATTGTGAAACTAAATGCACCATTTCATTAATATTTTAGAGTAGGATTTATAATATCACACCTGTGATGATTTTTGTGATGCTTGCATAATGTCAATAATTTTTATTTTTACTGCATTTCTGAATAGCCTCGATGGAGCATCATTTGTCTTGATATGGTCTTTTGAATGAGCCCTACATATTAGTTTAAAAAATTAAAATTTTAATTTATTAAGTTACATTGGTTTTTTCTTCTTTGAATTATCATTCTTGTATGTCCTTAGCAAGCTGTATTTCTAGGTTGATACATATTGCTGACGCAATTTGCGAAGTCATGCACATTTTCCCTAGATATATCATATTTATAATTACAATTTAATATTTAATTTGTAATTCAATAATCAAAATATGTTACTTTTGTACATGGAGAACTTGAAATCTGATAATGCTATTATAGGTGTCTCATTGATATTGTCTTCAATAGTTGATCCTTTATTTTTAGCTAAATCTCTAAATAAAATTACACACAGAGTTATCACACTGTATAAGGGAAAAACACAATGTTTCATTAATAAATTATATTTTTAAATAATTATTTTATTGTGAAATAATATCTTGTGTATACTCTTTATCTATTATAATGATGTCCCTCCTTGTGTCTGCCTTATTAAATTTTGTAATATAGTTGATCATAGGCTTGACGTTTGTCGCTATTTCAGTAACATCTGCATATAAATTTATAACAAGTTTAAGATTCATTAAGTATTTAAAAAAATAAAATTAAAAAGTTTTTACAAATTCTTACTAATATTTCTTGTATCCTTCCTAGAAATTACCTCTTTGATTGAGACAAAGTTCTTCAATATCTTCTCAAATGGGAACTTAACTTTTGATTCTTAGCTTTTAATTCTTTGATAAAGATGTTCTTAGTCAACGTCAACTCAATTGACTCATGTACATTTCTGTAAAGTGTGTTTATTTTTTTAACTTCTCCATTTGAAATGTAAATAGCATGATTCTTCTGAAGTATGTGCTTATACATTTCAATAGTTTCTCCAAACAAAGCACCTTGTATTTTTTATCCTTGCAAATATTATTAATATTATTTCACAAATAATTGATACATCAGCTTTCATTTAAACCTATAATTAAAAGATATTAGGATTTATATATTGCCAAACTTTGTAATATTTTAATAAAAATTATATTTTTAAACAATTATTTTATTGTAAAATAATATCATGTGTATACTCTTCATCTATTATAATGATGTCCCTCCTCGTGTTTGCCTTATTAAACCTTGTAATATATTTGATCATTGGCTTGACGTTTGCTGCAATTGCAATAACATCTGCACATAAATTTATAACAAGTTCAAGATTAATTTAGTATTTTAAAAAAATAAAATTAAAAAGTTTTTGCAAATTCTTACTAATATTTCTTGTATCCTCCCTAGAAATTGCCTCTTTGATTAACACAAAGTTCTTCAATATCTTCTCAAGTGGGAACTTAGCTTTTGATTCTTTGATAGAGATGTTTATACTCAACGTCAACTCAATTGATCATGTACATTTTCGTAAAGTGCGTTTATTTGTTTGACTTCTCCATTTGAAATGTAAATAGCATGATTCTTCTGATGCATGTGCTTATACATTTCAATAGTTTCTCCAATCATAACACCTTATCTTTTTTCTCTCTGCAAATATTATTAATATTTTCTCACAAATATTTGATACATTAACTTTCATTTAAACCTATAATTAAAAAATATTGGGATTTATATATTGCCAAACTTTGCAAAATTTAAATAAAGTAGCATGGTAATTTAAATTGCATAATAAGATAGCTAAACCTATTATGTCAAAATTAAAGTTTCAAATTAAAGCTCTCTTCATTCAAAATTACTTAATAAAAAAGTAATCTAATTAGAATTGGTTGATAACTAAAGAGTAGAAAGAAGTTGAGAGGCCATTAGCATTATCAACACAATATGCATTGTACTTGTAAATATTAACCAATCGATTGATACTAAATTATAGAATTAATTAATTTATTAAAGACAATTATTTGATTAAAATATTTTCTGTATTAGTCCCTTAAATCTTTCGTATTTTGAAATTAGTTCATCAATGCATTGAAATTATTATTAGACAACTCAATTCTTAAGTTATTTTAAAATCAGTCCTTCAAATCAATAGTATAGGTAGTAATTAAAGGGACTAATTTTTTCTGTCTATTTATTTTTTTTTACCTTTGAGTATAGGAGCTGTATCAAAGTAACTTAAGAATTGGAGATGCAACAACTATATCAATGATTTGATGAATTAATTTCAAAATAATAAGAATTTAGCAAACCTAATAATTGAATGCGATTATCTTTACAAGCTTATGGAGAGATTTTTCTTAAATGTTGATAGGTTTTTTATTCTATGGTCATTAGGGATAACATAGAAGATGTTTTGTTCTTTTTTACTTCACAAGAATTTAATGTCATTTGTTTGTATTAGATTTTAGATATTAAAGAAACTGGTTGTTATATGAATGACTAATCTTTTCAAGTAATGTTTTACTTATAGTGCTTATAGTCACAACAATATATAAAATGAAAGTTGAAGATCAATAAACGTAAGTATTAAGAAAGTTCACATTCAATATTACATCATCAAGTATAGATTTAAAGAAACAATTTAAGAGCCAATTTACTTTAAATAAATAAACCCAAAATTATAAATTTTTATCACATACAATGCACGTGCATCTCTCCTATATTACTAATGGTAAACATTTGAGAAGGCTCTTTATTAGTTTTAAATTGAAGGTTCCTATGGGATGGTAAAAAGTGATGCATATTGGACTTTAGCATTGGATATATCAATTTATTTAGGAATAATCATCAACAATTATTGATAGTAATATATCATGTAGAATATGCTCCATCACCTCGGAGTCGGCTAAAATTAGTTTGAGTAGTTTTCCTAATCCTTTATCATTTGCAAAAGAGGACTTAATAGTTCTGAGGATGACCACATGAATGGTCCACTCTTTTTGAAACTTCTTGAGCTAGCGTAACTGGATGTGTTGGATTTGAGTTTCATTGTTGGTTGACATTGTGCCTGTAAGATTTTGAATAGTATGTTATATATAAATAGTAATGCATACAAAGTTATCAATTAATGAAAAGAAAGAAATACAATACTTTTTTTTATATCAAAGGTACACACTATACAAATTCAAAGTTATGAAATTTAAATTTTATATGTGTGTGTGTGTGTGTGTGTATATATATATGAATTTGATTTAGTGCTTTATTTAAATTTATTGAGTAAAATTTCTTATAATGTTGAATGTTATTTTAGTTTAAATTATTACGTGATTGTGAAGGAACAAAGTGCATGATGCATTTGTGAAGTTTAAACTTTTTAGAATTTTACGTAGAGAAAACAACTTTAATGAAATAAAGCTACTTATTATTAAAAATTCATAACCTTTAAAAATGTTTTTTACAATTTGAATTAGACTCCATGGTCCTTTGGCTGGAGAACTTCCTTGTATACAACATTCTTTGTGTATCTTTCCTCTTCTTTAAATTTTCCATCTGATGTTATTAGGACTTTGGTCGTCATCATAGATGTCCCCCGCGATGAAGCAACATATAATTGCCCATGAGAGAAAACTAGTTGAGGTAGATAGATACCTACGTTAGGTATTGTTTGCCCTTGGGATTTATTAATTGTCATTGCAAAACATAGTCTTATGGGAAATTGCTTGCGTTTGAACTTGAATGGTAATCCATCATCTTCTGTTGGTGACAACAGTATTCTTGACAAGAAAACTTCTTTCCAGCATGTTGTCCCATTGTGATATTAGCTCGAATTACATTATAGTTAAAATCTTGACACATCATTCTTGTACCATTGCAAAGTTCATTAGTTGGGTCCAAGTTTCCCAGTAAAATAATTGAACAATATTTTTTCAACATTAGCTTTTGTGGTGGTAATACAATTGGTAGCAGAGTGTTCAAAACTTCTTCTTGGTACTGATGATTATTGTCATCAACTGATTCATCAAAGCTGTAGAATTCTTTTCCTTCTCCTGAAAACTTTTTTATTAGTCTATCATTTAATATGTTAACATATTCATTTTTTGTTGCAAGGAGAGCTCTATCTTTCATATAGTCAATAGACCTGAAATTCTCATCCTAAGATGGAAAATTTTAATTTATTAGAGAATCTTTCGGTAGGTCATCACCTTGATTCTTGATCAACATTGGATTGGGTAGTGTTATTAGGTCTTGAGTTAATGTTGGTTCATCTCCATTCCCAGCCCTAAGAAGAAATTCACTAAAAGTTGTGTTAGACTTTGCTCTCATATTTTTTGATAGTTACAATTTTGTCATTTTGCTCCATAGATGTGAGCTTACTAAACTTTTTTTATAGTTTGTGATCTTGTTGCATGGGGCACTGCAAGTAAAACTTTTCCGAAATCGCTACCAAATACAACTTTTCTGCCAACTAGTTCATCTTGATCTATTAAATCTCTTAAGGTTCTATCCAATATTTCAATTGCAACGTGTTTAGCCATAGGAACCTCATCCCATATTATTAGCCAAGCTATTCGCATGACTTTTGATGTCCCATCTTGCTTTGATATGCCACACATAGATGAATCTGTTGTTGGTATTTTGATCTTAAATCTAGAGTGTGATGTTCTTCCTCCAGGCATTATTACAGCTGCTATGCCTGATGTCACTATAGCAAGAGCAATCATACCTTGTGATCTAACTTTGGCAGGTAGAGCACGATATAAGTATGTCTTCCCAATTGATCCAGGACTGTCAATAAAGAAAACTCCACTTTCATTTGCTTCAACTTGTGTTAATATTGTAGTGTATGCAGTATGCTGTTCAGAGTTGAGTTTTGTCATAGCATTTAGATCGTCAATTGGTATTTGTACATCTAGCTCTTCTTTTATTTCTCTTAGGCATGAACTTCCCTCTGAAATGGGTTTGGTTTATAAATGTGGTAAATCAAATTTTTGGATATCCTTCCCCATGCTTTCTAAGTGGAAGTTAATATTGAGAAGAGTATCATTTATTATCGAAGCTCTGGTAGCATGTGGTTTCCTTGAGAAGTCTTTAGATAATGATTCAAGATATTGATCCCACAACTGATTAACAGCTGTGGGCTCATAGTGAACCAATATAGTTGCAAACAAACAGCGAAGTGTTGCTGGCATTTGGAAGATGATTGCATCATCTAAGCACTCTCTTATGCAACCATCAGATTCTAAAAACCCTAGTTTCTGGGCTGATTGCTTGAAAGATTTGCAATGAATACCATTCACTATCAATAGATCCTCAAATGATGTCCGACATTTGATGTGAATTAGCAATAGTCGCAAGTAATATCTGTCTCCTTCAATTGGGTTAGCCCCATTTATATGGCCTATCACCTGTCTCTGTTTCTAGACTCAAAGATTTTACTATTAAATCCCAAACATAATATTTAGAAATTCTATTATAATAACTCCTTTTCGTGCTCCTTTTTAGGTTTCCACTTGTTGCCTTCCTTAATTTTTGTACTCTTAGTAAAAAATTTTGTAAGCATCATCTTGGAGAAATGTTCCAAGTGAATCAATTTTGATAGATCTTGATGTTTCCAATATGAAACATATTGCTGATATGGCATGTGTAGTTGTAAGTTAATGACGGCTAAGAATATCTCATTAAGATGAAACTCATATATTTTCTAGAAAGCTTCCTGAGCTGATACCCATTTGGCATCTTGAAAATTTTTGATTTCATTCACAACTTTTTCTCCTTCATTATACTCCATATTTACTGCCACTTTATCATGGCCTTTATATATGTACTTATAAAGGTATTTCACTGCTTTAATGCCTAAGCATATTTTAACATTGATGTCGTAGTTATAACGTGTGAGAAAATATGGATTGTAAGGTACCACCCATTGATTATTAAGAATTTTATTTCGAACCAACATTATTCCATTGTTTTTGCTCCTTTTATAAATTATGTAAGCATCTTTCGCCTGTACTGATATTGGACTAAAATCTCTAGGGTAGTGATACTTGCACTCGCCATTTTGCATGTAAATGTTCTTCATGGTTAACTCTCCACAAGGGCCGTGCATCATATGTTTCTTTACCATTTCATATAGGATTTGATTTCTGTATTGGTTTGGAATTTTTGTGGATACATATTTATCGTACTGATCTGATGATGTGATTTTGTGCTCTCCCATAAGAATAATTAACATATGTGCATGAGGCAACCCTCTTTTTCGGAGCTCGATGACATGAACACGGGTAGCAACTTTTCTAAAGATTTCCTTTTTAAATAGTTGATCTTTCAGGTCTTGCAGCTTTGCTCGAAATATCCTTGAGGTTATATTCGGTCGATCGTTATGTGTTTGGCCTGGATGTAGCTCCTCTGTGATTTCTTCCCATCAGGATTGCATGTCATTATGATGAAAAAATGTGGTTTTCCAAATCATTGTACTAATGACATTGCATCAAGATATCTACAACGCATATCTCTAGGACCACCAATAACTGATGATGGAAGCACTATTCTTTTACCGACTTGACATGCGTTTGCTTCCCCGATAGCTACACTATCAACAATGCATTGGAATAACTCTGGTGTGATTTTTGATTACTTCTTTATAAAATAATCAAGTCTTGTTGTTTCAAGCTTTATGTACATATCAATGGCATATTGATAGAACAACTGACCTGCTGATGTTAATACAGTAGATTGTCGAGCATCTCTTATCTGGAACTTGTAACAATAATATTCTCGACATGAGACATTTCCAGCCTTTGGTGCTTTAACACCTACAAGTTTGCGGGTTAAGTTAATTTTTAATATAATAATATTATTAAAAATTTTAATTATGAGTTACCTTCCCTTTTTCTATTAAATATGTTTTCTGCAGATGTAAAAGTTTGTGGAGTTATTTGAGATGTTGTAGTTACTTGTTGTTTTGAACGTCGAATATCACTTTTATCCCTTCTTTTAATATTTTGGTGCCATCCAACATCTCTATTTATTATGATCTTAAAGTCTTCAAGAGATGGATAATCATTTAGTTTCCGCAGGAATTTTGCATATGGATTTCCTTCCAATGTATTCACCTGCCTTTTAGTTGTAGTTAGTTGTAGTTGCACTCATGTTTGCATTATCTAATATTCCCATTTGATTTTGCAACTCATTCTTCGTATCATAGAAGTAAAGTTGAAAGTTGGAAGGCTTGTTTTCTTGTAGAATTAGAGAGGAGAGATTATGGTATATTTATCCTCGTGCTCTTATTGTGAAAATGCCTTTTCTGTTTGATGCAAGATCTCTATCGAATCTTGCCCTGAATGATGTGAATGAGAAAATACTATTATTCTTTCTAGTTTGACTTCAAAATTCAATTGCCTCTTGCGTTTGTACTGTATAAAGGGCACATAACTCATCTAGAATATTCACATTTGCTATGTGGATTTCACCGTTGTGGCAACAAGATGTTGGAGGCTCATGTTCAAACTTTTTTGCTCCACAAAATGAACAAGGTTTTGGAGTGCGTAGTTTATGTAATAAAGAACACACTAGTTCATGGTTAATTTTTCTTAGAAAAAAAATATAGTTTTTAGTATTAAATCAATTTTGGTATATAAAATTGTATAATTATTTTAATAAATTATAAAATAAATCTATGCAAACCTCCACGCTCATATTCCCGCTATTGGGCTCCACAGAATAAATCAATCTTTTGTTGTCGCATGCTATTGGTACGACTACTTGCAAAGTCATTCCTTTTCCTCTTTCTATTATTATCAACGACTTTCTGAATGTAAGTTCTCTTTTGATCATCATTCATCTGGCTCTATTTAGTTTTTCTACTATCAGGGATTAGAATGTGTTCTTCTATTAAAAGAATGATGACATATAATTATTAATAAACATATACACACACAGAGCAACAATAACATATATTTATGTTCAATTCAAACCTTGGTTTGAAGTCGTTTTGAGTAAGGTCCTCTTATGCAAGCGTATAGCAATTATGCAATCCAAGAATCAAAATGTAAATTTCTACCAAAGAAAGTCAATTCGATATGTTAAATTATTGATTTTATTCAATATAATCATAGTAGTGCATATAATTTAAGAGAATAAGTATATTTTAATTGAAGTTCAATAGTAAATGAGGTTTTTTTGGTGAGAAATTTGGTCCCCTATACATGCATCCTTAATTACAAATATCTGCTGTGCTAAGGTAATTTATCTTCTTTTAAGGCATGTATTAAATATTTAAATGCAGAAGAAGAGAAATATGAGGAAACAGAGTTACCATCACTATGAAACATAAATAAAGAGAGAAGAGAAGAAAGTTGCTTCACTTACCTGAATCACGCACAACCTCAGAATTCTTTTCAAGAAAAATAAGCCAAACCCAACCAAGTAGATTATCCGCATTAATATCACAAAACGTTAAATAACTTTATTTAGACATAAAGGTGTATTAGAAAAGTGCACATTATTTCACACATTAAGGATGAAATAAATTAATTTTTTATATGTATCGAGTCAAGAGAATAAGTATCTAATCTCCAGTATTGTAATGAAATGGGAGTGAAATATGGAACTATATATGATTTCAGTATTGATAATTTTAATGAAAGCCGTAAGAAGTACAATATGTGATGAAGCTGATGCAATATAAAATAGATAAACTTTTTAAGGAAGAAAGCATTGTGAATGAGTATAGTATTAGGATTTTTGAACCATCACTGATCAATTTGATTGTGGGCAATTGTAGATAAGCCAAACCCTATTTCTATAACTTTTCTGTCCAGGAAGCTATTTCACTTTTACATTAAGTAGTACGAATTATCCATGTATTCATCTATTGTGTGAACAATTGGATGCTATATGGTACTTTCATGAGTCAAGTAGGCTAGGCCAAATAAAACTTATTGAATGAATCAAATCTTTAATGGACTAAGGCAAGGAAGTATTACATTGTAATGTACAATTCAGGATACAAACATTTCAAAATTTGACCATTTTAAGCCTTATGAACCATAAGATTGTTTCTAGAAGATACATGCATACATTCACAAGAAAACTATTGGCCAAATTTAGAGCAATGGAAAATCACGTAAATCTATTCAGTTTTTTGGTAACTTATAGCCATAGGATTCCAGTTAGTAATTTGTGGGTGTAAATATCACATCTATGTAGGACATCTAAAGATAACTTAGACACTCATTTGCCCTAATGTACGAATAAATAACTGGCACTTTCTTTTGTTTCAAGCATGCTGGTTCTATACACATGTGGATATGTATGAGAAAAACATATTCATGACTTATGCATCCCTCAAATATGATAAAGAAGGAAAAAAAGTAGGGAGTCTACGGACTTATAGTTGTAGTTTTTGAGCTGCCTTCAGATTTGGGATAGGGCATTGCCTATCAAAACCTATGCAAATTTAGGTAACAAGTATTTATTAACCTAAAAGAAAGTTAGAAAATAATACCAATTCAAATATCATTGGGAACATCATTGCAATATCAGGTGAAGATATATTGTGACAAAAACAATTGACAAAAGATTGCAAACCATATGGTACCTTTATTTGTTGGTGCAGTATCTGAAAATAGTTTGCATACCATGCAAACTACAAATACAATGATTAGTGTATGAATAGAGGCTCTGGATGAGTGTATGAATTCAGGCTCTCAGAGTTTTTTGCATTAATCTAGCATTAAATTGATGCTATCCCTAGTACATAAATTCTTTATTGAATGACTTCAGGTTGTGTCTGATCTTTTTGTTGGAAGGTGGTCCTTTCAGTCTAAAACTAATGATGATAGCAGTTATCATGGCAGCATAATCTATTTGAAGCAGTTCTGAACTTGTTCTGGTTGTTTCCTAACTTCAGACTCTGTCAACAGCTGACCTACAGGATCTAGATGTATCCGCTCTCATTGCATTAAAATTGAGGGAGTTTCACTACCTTGATGTTCTTGGTCCAACGAATGTTTTTCTATGGGAACGATTAAGGTAATACTACCACTTTTATGAAACCTCATACTTAACGTAACGGTCATGTTACTAAATCCTGTTATTTCCATTGCCTTTAGGAATGGGCTCAAAGTAGCCCAGAGTATGTGTCCTTCTGAAGACGCCAAGGAATTTTGTTTAAATGTCATAGGGGAAGAGATCAAGACTTTAGAAAAATTATTGTCAGAAGAAGGTCAGAGGACAGGATTTCGCCAGATATGCATCGAGTTAGTCTTGTTGCACTAGGAAAATGAATGCTATGTACATCATTTATCCATCCACAGTTGCCTTTAATAAAAATTCCACAGGCTAACAAGGGACATGTTGCTTACACAATTCAGTGGATTTTGCTAAGTTCTCGGCCATGCAGCTGGAACTTTACTAGAAACCACAATTTTTCAGATACCTGAAGGTTATTTTGCCTTATATTTAATGGTGAGGTTATAAAGGTGAATCTTAATTGTCACATGACTCTATATATTATAATACTTCAGTCATTCCACGTTGTAATGCATTTTCCTATTATTCAATTTTATTTTTTTAATTTTGCTTCAAATTTAATTGTATGTTACTAACTTTAGAATGCTCTTTGTGTAGGAGTAGACTACTACAGGGATAATTGAAAGTTTGGTGTAATTTTTGTTTTTATTATCAAGATAAAAAAACAAGAGTTAGGTCCTCCACCTCTCCTTTTAGTGTACTGAGAGAAAACAAAGCCTTCACACCTCAAAATTACGCATATACCTCTTAACGTTAGGGCATGTGTCTTAATGAAGTTGGAATAGTTAGACAATGCACTACAACATAAGGAGTTAATGACAAATACCTTACTAATATTCTTCTAAAGATCAATGCAAAGGTAAGTAGTTAAAAACTTAGTTTTTTCTGTTTTTGAACTACACATGTTTTATCTCTTTTGTCATTGCTGTTGGCTACTTTAACAGCTTGGTGGAATTAACTCATTGTTGGTGCAAGAGGGAATGACAAAAATTCTCCTCTTCTTACACACCTACGTATGTACATGCATAGATATGTATGCGTGTATGCCCACACATTCACATACTTGCATATAAGCTACAATATTTACATAAAAAGTTTCTCAAAACCAGTCTGAAAATCTTGACCTTACAATTACAGTGTAAAAGTACAACGACTAAGCATTCCTATGAAAGACGAACACAAAACAACAATGTCAACCGCCCAAAAATGCTCATCACAATTACTCTACAATCAACAACTCAACATTCTCCTTGTTCTTGCTCTTAATTTACTAATTTTCAAAGCAACAATAACCCCTCTTTCTTAATATTCTCTCTTTGGGTCCTATACATATATTGTTTGAAAGTTCATATATGAACTCAAATTAATTTACCTAGACATGGCTCACCTGGACATTCTAATGTTACATCAAATGCAAATGTATTGTGCGAATGCACATTTTCATGAATCTACTTGTCTTGATTTATCAAGTTCCTTTTATAATCTTTTCTTCAAAAATATCTAATGTAAAGAACAAAGAAAATGGTTAGAAAGTTATAAAAGTTATACAATCTTTGTTCTTCACATTAGATAGTTCCTATATAATGTTTTCTAAAATATACCATGTCCTTGTTGTTTTCTATTTCTAAACCACTTATAGTGTTATTGGTTTTATATTTGAGTTAACTTCTTTCTTACCCTCCATTTCCTTCACTAAACACCACTTTTAATTTGACACACGTTTGTGCTTTCTTTTTTCTTAACTGGTTTTATTTCATGCTTGCCATAAACTTGATTAAATATTATCCATATTATAAGCAATTATGTGTTGGATTTTTGAAGTTGTCATATAATAATAAGCTTACATTGGCATTACAGTTTAAGGAATTACTACTTATACAACAAACAGTTGAAGGAATTACTACTTATACAACAACTCAAAGGAACATAACGCAGCAACTCAAAGGAACATAACGCAAAATAGAGATCTACAATTCTCACTAACTTTCTTTAGCCTAAGCAAGAATTGTGAAATTAACCAAGAGAGATTAGTCAAAACACATATTTGTTCCATTTGAAAACCTCAACACTACTATTCTTAAAGGGATTTTGCTGATAACTCCTAAATTTTAGGAGGGTTTTCTAATATTTTGAAAGTTAAAGGTGGTTTTCAAATAATTGGCCAAAGTTAAAGGGGGAGTTTTATGATATTTAGTCTATATGTTAATCCAAAATGCAAATCATGAGCCACCAATGTATGATGTAGCAATACAAGTTTACACTCCTTTGAGTTAAAGAGAGACTAAGTCGAAATAGCTACAAATAAATTAAATACCATGAACTTTTATCTATGTTTACAAAACTATCATGAATTCTAGATAATAAACTACCATGAACTTTGTCTAGACTTTTAGGTATTATCGTCAAACTACCACATAATTTTATGATAGTATGTGGGATTTTCTATTGATTTAAATGTTTTAAGCATAGGAGAATAATCCACAAATTACAAAAGAGATCAAACTAGTTTCATACAATTTCAGAATTCCTACAAGAATTAGTTCCACATCTTAGAAAATAAAAACAACAAGAGGAATAAAAGGAGAGAGTGAAAATGAAACTTATCTCCAAAGAGGGTTCTAGCCTCTAAGTAAGAGAAAAAAATAAAATTAATTACAAAGAGGGTTCTAGCCTCTTGAAAATAATGCAAGAAAATAAATATATACTACAAAATAAATGTAAAAAAGTAATGTAAGAAAATAAAGACATGAAAATAAATCTACTCTGCGAAGCAATAAATTTAATTCAAGAGGGTATAGTTTCATGAATATTTAACAATAAGAAAAGAAAATATTACAAGAAATGAAAAGATAAAAGCGAAAACTTACATTCCAAGAGGGTTCTAACCTCTTGATGAAGACAAATCTTCATCGTGATTTTTATCTTCCTCTTATCTTCATCTTCATGATCAAGTAAAGAGAATAAAAGAAAAATATGAAAAGGTGAAAAAATTCTTTTATTAATTGCAATAAAAAGTTACAAAGTTGAAAAGTCTTCTCAATTAAGAGTAACCCTTCTCTCTAAAAGGAGTGTTTACAAAATTTTTCGCACTCAAACCCCTCACTCTCTACCTCTATTTATAGTCTACAGCAATGAAGGAGAACCCTTGGATAAACCTTGGAGACCAAGGAATTAAATTTCTGCCATTAAACCAAATCTGTTGTGAATCAATTGGTTGACCAATTGGTTAGACAATCAGTTAGCCATCCGATTGGCCAATTGGTTGGCCGACCGATTAGTTTGTACAATTTTAATTTTTTAATGATTTCTTAACCCGATTTCTTCATGGATCCTTGAGCTTTCTTGGACCTTCTTTTGTCGTCATATTTGAGCTTTAATAAATGGTAGAAGATCAGGAAGTTTGAGTTTTTTTCGCTTTTATTCATTATTTCTTCATTAACATGCAATATAAGATAAAACATGTTTATTAGTGATATTTTTATTTAAATGAAATATATAATGAGGGTATAAAATGTAATAAAAATGTGATTGTCACCGAGGCTGAAACTTGCATGAGCCATAACATTTGACTCGGTTATCGGATTTGGTATTGTAATAGCTTTTCGAAAAGCTCTCAATCGAATCTATCTAATTATTGATAGTAGGTTGAACCATTAATGGTCTACAACAAACTATCGATGGACAACAGAATCCAATTGATGATTTTCTTGGGGGAGATGAATAGTAGCATCGTTGGTTGAACAATACCATCGATGACAGGTTTGCCCATCGATGGTTGTTGAGGAAATAATTACTTACCTCCTAAGTTGCAAGTATACAACTAACAAGTTATAGTATAAAAGATATCGATCCCACGAGG
>JBAKGM010000200.1:33183721-33200057 GCA_037177215.1 Asparagus racemosus | reverse complement strand
AAGCGTCAAGAAAATATAATACAAATCACAGGTCTCCCAATCACAGTCACAGTCAGCAAGAATATAATAAATAAATCTAGAGATATGAAGTACATATCACAAAGTAAATAACATCCAAGACTTCAAATAAGTCCACATGTCTGGTATAATGAATGTAGCTAAACTGGGGTGTTCTCAACAAAATCATCTGAACTGAATAGAAATACTAAATAGAAAATACTAAAATAAAATTCTAAAGTCCATCAACTATAAAGAAATCTACGCCTCGATTTCAATCTCCTACTCCGTCTGAAAGGCAATCCTGTTGGGAATACTCCGGCTCTGGCGTATCACCATATAAAACATGTTCGTCATCTAAGTCTGACGTACACCAAGAGAATGGAGTACGTCAGCGTGTATAATACACGGCAAGATCCCACAAGTAATAGCAGTATAATAATAGTAATGCGAATGAAGGCAAATGATCCGAAAATGCAAACAATCCACATGCAATAATACGATTAACTATCCCTGCAATAATACGATTAACTATCCCTGTAAATTCGAGTGATTAATATTCAGAAATCTACAAAGCGAGACGTGGTACGTCGAGCGAAATAATCTAAACAAGGAAACCCTTATGTATATACCATATGTCTCGAAATGTAAATAACTAAATACTAACCCCGAACTGTACACGGCTGGAACATGTATCTGGAATAAACAACAGAAGTGCAACACGTGTAATCATGCAACCATGTGGCCTAACTGTTAATGTCTCTACTCGGTGTTAAGTCCAACTATTTTATATCAGGTCTCTGGTCTATCTCTCACATAGAGTCAACGTTCATATATTCGGATAGCTGATAGTTCACATTCCTCTACGCACATCCAATACCGCGGATCACTGCGATCAGAGGACTACGCGCAATCAAATTCTGGCTTGTCCGGACACAAGTAGGACGCAGGGTGATAAAACAATTTCACTGGCCACGTGCGAAACACTGACCCAACAAACCAGCCCTAAGTGTGGAAACAATGTCACTTGGCACGGGTCTGGAAGATACATAAACGATCACATCCGATAACATGAACCAAGGCTCTCCCATCTCGCGGTCTCAGGTAATCAAGTCAACGATACCGGTATAATCAAGTCTACGAATACCGATATAACACAACACAGGTTCACCTCCTACAAGTCAACTCGCACATGTCACTAAGTCATGTTCATGACGCAACAAGCTCTAAGTCATGAACTACTATGGTTCTCGACACAACAGCACGATAAAATAATGTAATTCTAACATGATACGTTAAATACGTGTAAGCTCGTAAAATAAGAAATAATCCATAAACGATACAGAAATGTAAGAACAAGATCCATGAACGGTAACTACACATGTAACTAATTTTCCGATCTCGAACTTCTCATAATTTTCCAAAGTTAATCTTTTTCCCAAAATAAGTTCTTTTCATATTTATTCTAAAATGACATTTTCAGATAATAAATTTATTTATTCGAATAATCTATTTACAAAATAAATTCCTTTTTAAAATTATTCTTTATAAAAAAACTCTCTTAAAATATTCTAAAAATTCTTTTTCCCGTTACAATAATTCTAAAATAACCTTCTAATATTCTTTTAAAATTCCCTCTCCAAAATAATTTCTTTCAAATAATTCTCTAATAATTCAAAATTCGCTCCTTTACAAATTATGCTTTCTCTCTAAAATATCTCATAATTAATCAAGTTAATTTCCAACATAACCCCGCAACATAGACGAGCTAAAAATACATGTCATGCTCATCGACATAATTCAACAATAATTCCAAGCAATTAATGATATAACACAGTCTAATTATGACGGTTAAAGTTTAATTCAGCAACAATCCCACGCAGATTATTATACAGATAATTCGTAATGGATATAAAATTGTAATAAGAGGCAACTGAGCAAGTGATTTTGCATATACTTAATTTATCGAAAATATAAAATATGAGTCAAAGGATAGTAGGATCTTGCCTACGGTGAATCGCTGCGATTCAGCCCACGTCGACAGTGAACAACGGCGACGAACCACGGACGTTGGGCGAGCGGCGACGGACTACGACGACGGCGTGGGCTGTGGCTGTGGGTGATTGCGGAGAGGCACTGGTTGTGGCGTTGCTGCAGCTTGGTGGCTGGGCGGCGGTGTTCGAGGCTGAGGCGACGACGTTTGTGATCGGCGATGGCGGTTGGGTGCAGCGGTGTTGACGGGGGAGAGGGTGGTCGCTGGGGAGAGGAGGAGGTGATGGCGGGGAGGGGCCGGTGGAGCTGGGTGCGGACGGAGGGGCTGAGGGTGGCTGTGGCGGCGGAGGGAGGACAGGCGGCGAGGTCAGAGCAGGGGGATGGGTTGGGAGGAGAGGTGGGTGGTGCTGTGGGCTGTTGAGGGGAGAGGTGGTGGTGGGTCTATTGGAGTTGGTCGGAGGAGATGGTGGCGACGGTCTTGGCTGCGGCGGCGGTCGTGGCCGGCGTGGAGGCAGCGGCGAGGAGGGGGACGTTGGAGGAAGAGAGAGGGGAGTTGGGGGCGGTGCCTGCGGTGGCGGAGGCGCCGGCGTGGCTGCAGCGATCGTCGGCGTCGGGGTGATGGTAGCGGCGCTGTTGGGGCTCGGGTCGAGAACGAAGAGGGTGCTAGAGAAAAACGGGGAAGGGAAGGCGGCTGAGGAAGATGAGGAATAGGAGATGGCTGGGGTTTTTTTTAAATAAATAATATATTTATATTTATAGGGTTAGGGTTAAAACACACGTGTAAAATACACGTAGTCACTAAAAATACACAATCAGTTATTATTAGCACGAAATGATATTATGAATAAAATACTATTTTCTTTTCATGGAAATTTTCTTAATAATTGATCAAATAACATTTTTAATCAAAACATCAATAATTAATATTATTTTTATTATTAAATATTAATATCCAAAAAATAAAATAATAATAATAAATAAATATGACAACAATAAAAATAAGAAATAGCACAAAAATAATAACAATAATAATTTTTAAACAGTTTGAGCCTCAAAATAACAATACAGTGTTAATATTATTTTCATTCAATAATTAAAATTTATATTTACAATTATTAAAATAAATATAACTGAGTTTTAAAAATCATAGAAAAATATTAATAGATCATAAGATAAAATACTCTTCTAGAAATGAAATATTTAATATTGTAAATGCCAGAATATTTACTCAATTTTGTATCAAAACTTACGGGTATTACAGAATGTGTAAATTACCATCTAGTATTTTAATAAAAAAATTACGTATCAGAAAAAATACGTATCAAAGTATTTTAATATATAAAAATATGTATCGAAAAATCAAGGGTGTTACACTTCTTATTCATGAAAGTAAGTAAAGTGATACAGTTATATAATCTTTCTTACGATTATACTAATCATATATCCATAATACATGTTACACTTGCACAAATCACTCCTTTTACTTACCACTTGTGTGACAACTTTACGACCATCCTTGTTTGCACACCAGTGGCCAACTCAAACACTTCACCCCTGCTTTCAAGAACCCCGAAGTCTACTGATTTTCAGTAGATGGGGGTTTCCATTGATCAACTTGCCTATTTGTTTATCTAATATTTGTTTTAGCTTGCTTATTACCTATCTTTGTTATTTATGTTTACTTATTACCAGACATTGTTATTTATGTTTACTTATTACCAGACTTTGTTATCTATGTTTACTTTTCTGCTATTATGTAGTGACTCTGATATATTCAGTTGTTTTAGTGGTTATTCTAGACTTGTACGGGCGTAGGGCCTTCGTTTCGGGTCTTTAAAATTACAGTTGTCACAGATTACAATTGGTAGACTTACAAGAAAACTAAGAAAAAATTTATATTTCCTGAGGATTTTTTTTGTGTGCTGATAGAACGCTGCTCTTGTATTTCGTTGACACACCGACTAAGACGATGAGTCTTCTGCTGTTGATAGAAATTAGTTGCTTAGAAGATATCTCAATCTTCTCTTAGCACCTCTACTCAATGGAATTGCAAGTGTGAGACTAATGATCTCTCTTTATGCCTGTGTGTTGATCTCTATATGATAAGATGCCTAAAAATGAGCAATCTCCCCTCATTTTGTAGGCTAAAAGAGGGAGTTAGTGGCCTTTAAATGTGGATTAAGTAGCCATAAAAGTAGGAGATAGTGGGAAATAGTTATTCCCTTAAAAATAGCCCTTAAATGGCTGTTTGGCGAGGTTCACTAACTCAGCAAAGCTCGTTGAAGACGTTTGGACGAGGCTCACTGGAGATGTTTAGGCGAGGCTCGCTGGAGATGTTTAGGTGAGTCTCACTTGAATGTGGGTAAGCTTTCTTTGGAGTCGTGGATGATGTGGCCCACTTGGGTCGTTATGAGCGAAGTTCATTGATTGGTGAACTTCATTTTGTGAGTTCGAATTTAGCGCAGAATTCAACTCATAATTTGGCTGACTATTGACACTTTTTGACTCAGCCTAAGGTGTGAATTGGGAGTTGACCCGTTCTCGCCTTAGTCGGGTTGAATCGAGATAAGCTGCATGTTGAGGTTCATTACAGCTGCTTGGGAGTCAATCCATTCTTGACTTGGTCGAGTCCAGTCGAGATGGGCTGTGTGGTGAGGTTCGTATGCTTTGTTAAGCAAACTTTGCTACAGCCTATTGTGGGCTTGGGTTTGGGCCCATTCGAAGTGTTTAGCCCACAGGTGTTCACTTCTTAGATCCAAGCTAAACATTAGTCTGGGTAGAAATATAATTTAACCGTCTATAAGACCCCCCCAAATTATTAAGATCCTGCATTTTGACTTGTTGCTAGGATTGAAATACTTTGGTTAATAGTTAGAGGTGTACTATTAAACGTAGCTCGAGTCATCTTTGTTGGGTTTGAAAATCATCTTCAGTCTACTTGGTTGCCTAAGGTGTACTGTTGAACGTGGCTTCTTTTGTAGTAAACTTGTATCAAAGGCTCAATGATGCTTGTATTCATCCAACTCCGTGTTCAGAAAGAGGTTCACTTTTCCTATTGTTGAGGTGAAGTTGAGAAATCAGCGAAGTTTGACTAATCCTGGGTGTCAGCAAGACTCACTTTACTTTGAGCTGTGTTAGTGAAATTCATCTATTAGCGACACTCGCTAACTGGCGATGGTTGTTGAGATTTCACCTCTAGATTTGAACCATGATCTGTGACTAAGATCTTCTAATTAAAGATTCATGAGGTCCACTACAGATTTGACTGAGTTTTAGGCTCTTTGTCTGGTCTAATCAAATCTCAAAAGATGTGATTTTCTCAAAAGTTTGTAGTCGGAAAAGGCTATAAATAGCACTATTTCCCTTTCGATTTTATCATCTTCATCTCCATCTTCTTCTCCATGTCTAAGTCTCTATCACTTAGATCAGAGATGCTCCTCGATAGAGGAGCTGAAATAAAATAGCTCCAACAGGAGTTTGCCCAAATAAAGGGCAACCAAGCAGATGAACTTTGTGTACTTCACTAACTGGCAGATCTATTATCTACTGAGAAGGCGAAGCTCGAGCAGATCCTCGAGAATCAGTTGATAGCTTGGAGTGAGTTGAATCATGATAGATATGCATGGAGCTTCGAATGCCACGCTCTGCGTAACACTGTTCGATGACTGAGATGGCGGTTGAAGAAAGATACTTGGAGCTCCACAAGCGAGGACTTCGATAGTAGCTCGGTTTCACAAATGTGAACCTACAATGTAATTAGACATCGTGTGGCTGACTTAGGCCCAATGTCAAATTTTGGTTGCAAGAAGTCTTCTTCCTCTTAACATAATTCAATTTGGAGCAACAGGGGCACTTCTTATTTAGCAGCCTTTTCTCATCTCCTGGCATAAGGCCTAGGGAGGAGTAAGTAGGAGGTGTTTTTTCTGCATGGGAAAAATTTTTGTTCTCCAAATTTTGTGAGATTGGAGGAGCAAGGGCTATAGCTTGGTGCAGCTCGTGTATGATCCTCAGTTTTCACATTACCCATAGTTAGAATATAGGATAGTAGTAAATTGCAATGAATACCCATCATACCTATAATTGGTTAGTCTGAATGTGGCCTTTACGTAGTAGAGTCTTCGATCAATAAAAATAAACTTTCTTTTTTCTAAAATTGTCCATCATTATGTGTTTGATCTGTGTGAACTTTACTTCTATGGTGAACTTGAACTCTACATGGAGTCATTGTGTTAGAAGCGAAGTTCAAGCTTTCTTATGTTGGCTATGATCGAATTGAAGTTTACCAAATGGGTGTCTCAAACAAATTGAGTTAGATTTTTCTTAGTTTGGAGACTTAGTGAAATTCACCGTATAGGGTCTCGAACAAAGTGAGTTAGAATTTTCTTAGTTTGGAGACTTAGTGAAATTTGCCATATAGGGTATCAAACAAATTGAGTTAAAATTTTCTCAATTTAGAGACTTAGTGAAATTCACTATGTCATTTTGGAGAAGTTCGCCTTAGCGCCCCGCTGAATGGGGTGAAGTTCACTTACTTGAGAAACATTTAGCTAGGTGAAGGTCAATAAGTTAGTTAGGTGAAGCTTAGCAAGTCGGTTAGGAGAAGCTATGTCATTTTGGCGAAGTTTGCCTTAGCTCCCCGCTGAATGGGGTGAAGTTCACTTACTTGAGAAACAGTTGGCTGGTCGAAGCTCAATAAGTCGGTTAGGTGAAGCTAAGCAAGTCAGTGAGGTGAAGCTCAGCCAGGGAATTCAAAATTTGAATCCTCAAATTCTGCGCCTAAAATTGTGGTGAAGTTCCTTCAGAACGAGATTCTCGACCGAGTTCAAGGTGAGAATCTTTGGCGACGTTTGGGGCGAGATCTTCGGCAAAGTTAAGGCTGAAAATCTTCAGCGATGTTCGGGGTTAGTCTATAAATAGGACCGTTTACCTCTTTTCTTCTTCAGTTTGATTTTCAAGAACCTTATCTTTTTCAAAACCCTAGTTTTCTTAGAACTCAAAAGACTGATCTTCAATGGCTCATCATCGTGCAATCTCTAGGGGAAGAGGCCCTGCTAGGGCACATCATCGACCAAGAGCAGAAGACGCACCAGCACAGCTGGAAATGGCCGTGGGTAAGCTTTGAACATACTCATGGCGACCTTCAGATCCATCAAATTTCAACCCATTGAGCTTCGAAAAGTGTCTTTGGGAACTTAAAACTCTATTCTTTGCCAAAGGCACAATTTTTATGACCACTTGTGGTCTTTCCGATGAACTTCGATTGACAACGAAGTTCTATTAGCTACCGTTAATGGCCCTTGATGTGGCGAGCTTTGCTTCTCAAGCGGAGCTTGTTATTATTAGCCTTTTGGGCTTCTGTAGCGAACTTCATTTTTACGAGGATCGCCATTCTGACTTGAATGACCTTGGCTTGAGCGAAGTTCGCCAATTTGGCTTGGGCAACCTCTACATAGTGAAGTTCACCAGTTTGATCTATGTGATCTCTTGAGCGAGTTTGACTGCGGTGCTGAAGTTCACTTCTTTCATTGTGAACTTCACTCATCTTGTCAACACTTAGTTGATAGTGGTGACTTTCATTTATGAGTGAGGTTTGCCCATGGTGAACTTCGCATCTGAGTGTGAAGACTTGGTTGATTTCTTTTGATATTTGTCCTTTAACTCCTTTTTTCTAGTTTGCCTCCTGTGCAATTTGTTATTTGAAGGTTCTTGTTGACCGTCATAACCACTATGGTCACGATGGGACTCGTGACTCTAAAGTGACACACACTTTTGATGGCAGCATCCCTCTATTTCTTGAGGGTGTAGCCAAGAAAGGATCGAGGCTATACAATCAGGGGATTATCAAATTTTGTGGGAGATGATCATGTATGCCAAGTTCTCCATTCCCAAGAAGGATACGTCGGGAAAGCCTCATTTTCTATTTGGGGATAGCAATCCCAATGGCACTTCAATATTAAACCGGGAGAAAAAGCATTAGTACTACGCTTAAGGGGATCATCGTTATTACCTTTCGGCGATAGAGCATCAGGTATCCTTTATGTACTTGCAATATAGAGCATCATGTGTCCTTTATGTACTTGCAACCTCTCATCGTGCCCCACCTCATGTGCTATACTCTCACCAATAAAGAAGATAGCGTCAAGATGGGCTCTCTGAAATATGACGGTGGCTTTCATCAAGAGGGACTCTACAGAGTCAATGTCATTGGCCTGCGTCCAGGCTTCGTTCATGAGGATGCTCCTGTTAACGAAGTTGCCATTGTCTCGAACATCTTTGGGAACAAACGCACCAAGACCGATGCACAATATCCTGATAGGGATACTAGATTCCTTGGTTGGATCAAATCGATGGATATCTAATAGTGGAACCGTTTAGTGTATTTCACTCTCGTCGCTTTTGAGAAGAGGTTAAGAAGATTGGGGCTGTATTCCATGGTAAGAACCTCAAAATGTGGTGCTGAGATTTGTGCTCCTGTGTTGTATGGCATCTTAGAGCTATACAACATGGATAACAACACTTTCTTCACTCCGGCGGGCGAGATTGGGATCACTTTGCAGAAGATGTTTGAAGTGTCGCGTTTGCCCATGGGAGATCGCCTTTATGAAGAGTTCTTCTCCACTAATGCAGACTAGAACACTTATTCGCATACTGCTCAAGTTGGAGAGACGTTTCGGGAATTGGTTTCCCAGGACCTTATCTATCAAATGACCGTTGCAAATGCCAGACATGATTCTATAGTTGCTTGCATTCCTTGGGCTGAGTATCTATTCCCCAATGTTAGTAGGGGAATGTGGATTTGATTCATCTAGCTACAGAGGTTGAAATTGGGACTCGAATCTCTAGGGGCAGCCAAGTACTTCATACCGTTGAATTAGACGAGTGCGGATTCCATGCAGGCGATAAATTCGAGAGTTTCCACCACAAAGCAAAAGAATCAGAGTTGGCTCGTCTTGTAGGATTTTTCTTGATCATGGTTGAAAGGTTACGTTGTGCCTTCTCGATCAAAGAATCGCATTTCCATCAAGGTGTTATTCCCTACCGTATTAACTTGGCCCTTCTACCGACAATGGTTAGTTGCATCCATCATAGATTGAGGGAATTAGCTACCGAATACCTGAAGTAGGAAGATGATTGTCCCAGGGATCAGGTCCCAAATCCTAGAGTGGTGTTACCATATACATATCTTGTGATAGAGTTCTCTTTACACTGCTCTTCGTTGATGTTAGCTGCTACACTAAGTGGAGAGGGTATTTCATTGCTCCAAAGGTTTGAACGTTCAAAGTGGATGATCAAATATAATGTAGGGATTTGTAGACTCCTTTAGAGCAAATATCACTACTGCCTTTACTATTGATTTCCCGAGATTGATGATATAAGCCCCGTGAACAAGTTTGAAGATGGCAAAATCAGTGCAGGTTTCACTTGTTTACCCAACGGGTGTTTCAACTGGTTGGTGAATATCAAACTAGGTCACCTCGTTGCTAGACTGAATGGGACTGAATGTTACATCGAGCCCTACTTACCTTGTTGATTTGCTCGTCAATTTGATTATGACTAGCTCTACATCGAGAATCTGAAGCCAGGATTGCTACGCATGGGAAGCTTGCTAGATGGAGCTCGTGCTTGGTATCATTTTGCTGCTAGGGATACAAGGACTAGATTTTCGCTTCCCCGTCACATACCCAACTGTTATATGACATTGGGATTCTACGAACGGTATAGCAAGGTGATTGCTCCCAATCCAGACTTTCATGAAAACAATACTGGTTTACAGTGGATCACCTGGAAATACAGGGAGCACGTCAAGAAGGGCTCGAAAAATAGGGCTCTTGGACTTCAAGATTTTCTGGCAGAAGGTGTGCTAGATTATGAATATTGAGAGGCACTAAGTGAGCATCCTACTCCTCAAAGGCCAATTGGTGTTAATATTAGAGAACAGTCTGAATCTGTAGTTTGTCAAGGAGCACCTAGCAGAGGTAGAGGAAATAGGGAAAAAGGTCATTGCACTCCCCCTCAACAACCTTTAAAGAAATAATGTTTGGCACCTTCAGAGCTTGAGCCTGTACCCACAAGCTCTACAAGGATCAGATAGGAGTCTCCTACGATCCTAGTACAGGAACCTAGAGCTGAACCATCAGGTGAGTTCTACTCTTATGTTTGTATCAAGCTGTTTGAAGTGCATTTGGTTGACATTCGCTTCTTGTATGCAGGCAAAGAGCCCATTCTTCTTGATTACGAGAATCCAGGTGATTAGGAGAAGGTGGATTACGAGCCCGACACCGATGCCTATCTTACTGAGCCTGACAACACAGGCTTCGGTGGTGATGTTGGTGGCTCTTCTTATATGCCAGGTACACTTTTCTTTGACCAATCTTGCGTGATTTCTTCATTTCGATAATTGACGCTTCATCTATCTCTTTAGCAGATGATGAACCCAATTTGGAGATCATGGGTGGAGCAGTTCCTACATATCTTCCTACTAGTGATAATTTTGAGCCTGTGGCTATTTTTGACGGTGCTTCTGGTATCTTGGAGTCAGATCTAGCTGTTGATATGACAGTCGATCCTACACCAGCACCTGTTTCAGCAGCGCGACACAAACTGGTTATTCCTGAGTCTTCCAATGAAGATGATGATGCATCGGTCTCTCAAATTCTAGTAGGAGTTGGAAGGATAATGCCACCAAGTCCTAAGCCTTATTTTGATGAGGACCCATTATAGCTGCGGTTGTCTCTAATGAGCTAGAGGCTACATCTACACGCATTGAAGTTGTGCCTACAGACGTGTCGATGACTACAGCACTGGTTGTGAGAACTATCATCCCATCAACCCGGGTGACATCTATGACCCCTTCCACTGTAGATGTTTCTAGTGTATTGGCCACGCTCATGCCATACCTCCTGTCGGGTAGTGAACAAATACAAGTCTTGCCAACTACTTTTTCGATAATCACAGATGTGTTGGTGGTTTCTGTGAGAGCAGGTCCTTCAAGTCATGTGGAGATCCCCCAATCTCCCGATTCTGATGATTTGATCGAGTTGGAGATCCAAATCATGACCGAGATCTTGGTGAACTTATTCAACCAAAGTATCAAATCCATCTTGGCTATGCGGAAAGGCTTATCAGCTTGTACTCTTGTCTTGTTGATGAATCAGCTTGGCCTTTTGATGTCGGTCACATGTCCTGCACGTACTGAACCATTCAAGGTGATGATTGACAAAGTTGAGCTTCAATTTCAAGAGTTGCAATAGCTTCGTGCAACTGATATTAATGGTATTGCTGAGCTTGAATTCCGTCAGCTCTCGGTGAAGCACCGTGAGGTCAAAGAGTCTTCTCGCAAAGAAATGGAGCAGAATAAGATGAGGTTTCAAGGGTTGAATGATAGCCTTGCGTTGGTTGACAGCACTCAAGCAGAGCTTCATAATGCCATTATGGAGAAAGAAGCCACCATCAATGAGGCCAAAGCAGCCATTGCCACAGCTCAGGCATGGTTGGAAGTGGCTCAATATCAAAAAGAGGAGATTGAATTTAAGTCAACCGAGTTGACTAAGGAGTGGGATCTCAAAGTTACAGAACTTGAGGTTGAGACGGCAAGCCTGGCAGCTGTTAGAGCCCAAGTTGCTCCCATTGATCTTAGGGCTTTGAGGGAAAGGGCCCAAAAGAATGCTCATGAGGCTAGGGATTCTAGGGTAGCTGAATGTATTGCACAAATACACACGTTTTATCCATTTTCCCTTTGAAAATCTTTGTAAGCGGTTGGCTCTTTCAATAAATAAAAGAACTTTTGTCCCTTTTATGTATATGATAGAGGTGTAATGTTAACGTATCGTATTGATATCTTTGCTAGGGGGAAAATTGATGGAATCAAACTGATAGAGGTGTAGTGTTAACATATCAATTTTAATCAAGTTAGCATTGTTCAGAGGTGTGATGTTAACATGACAGTATTAGAAAATTTGATAGACGTGTAATGTTAACGTGTCAAATGAAATGACCGACAGAGGTGTAATGTTAACCAGTCGGTTATGAAGGAGTCCAAAGGACGACTACCATTTGGAACTGTAATGTTAACTTAACGGTAGGAAATCGATGGAAGTGTAATGTTAACAAATCGATTTTTGACAAGGGTTGATTGATAGAGGTGTAATGTTAATCGATCAAATCCGAAAAGGTAAGCCGACATAGGTGTGATATTAACCGGTCGACGAAATGGTCTGACAGAAGTGTAATGTTAACCAATCGGATCATTAGAATGAAAATTATTCAGAGGTGTAATGTTAACATGATGGTGATTAAACATTTAGAGCCATACAGAGCTGTGGTGTTAACTTGATGACTCGTTTGTGACTTTAATTAGATTTTTAGATCCAGATGATCAGTATTTGTGGTCAGAGGTGAAAACTTGAATGTGACCAAAATCTCTGTGGAGAGATAATATTGGCCAAGATCAATGATAATATTTATTGAGAAACTTTTCATTGATTGATACCATGAGCCTATTACCATTTTGATCAATTAGGCGATATACTCCATTTGAGTAGACTGTCTCTACTACAAATGGGTCTTTTCATTTGGGTTGGAATTTACCTTTTGTCTTGTGCATCATGACCATGGGTCGACGAACAGCTAAGACTAGGTCGCCTTCTTTAAAGGATCAGTCTCTGACTCTCCTGTTGAAGGCTTTTAAGATCCATGATTGGTAGATCTCGATTCATTGCTGAGCTTGGAGTCTCAATTCATCTAGCGCCTCTCGATCTTGGAGATGCTTTTGATGATGTTTTTCGATCGTCATCTTTTCACCAAGAGCGATTCTTAATGACGGCATCTGGATTTCCAATGATATCATGGCCTCACATCAGTAGACCAAGGAAAAAAGGTGTGAAACTAATGGGAGTGTGGACTATTGTTCAGTAAGCCCATAAATATTCTCCAAGTTCCTTGTCTTGATCTCATTTGTTGGAGGAGATGAACTTTTTTAGAAGTCTGATGATGGTTTTATTTAAAGTTTTAGCTAGACCATTAGCAGCTGGGATGTATGGCGTAGAAGCCACATCTTGAATTCTAAGTTGCAGAATTTGAAAACCGGTCGACTAATGAATTGTAGATCGTTGTCCTGGATGATCCTTTAGGGATACTGAATTGGTAAATCACATGATGTTTTAAGAATTTGATCACCTAAGATGTCATGACTTCTCTGAGTAGAACAGCTTCAGCCCATTTGGAAAAGTAATAAGCAATGACGAGGATGAATCGATGGCCTTTAGCGGATGGTAGACTGATTGGCTCGATGATGTCCATTCCCCATGTTTCAAATGGCCATGAAGCGACAGTCAGATGTATTTCTTCTAGAGGTTGGTATAGAAAATTAGCGTGGATTTGACACGCATGACACCATTTAGCATATGCTACCACATCTACTATCATTATTGCCGAGTAGTAACCGAGACAACGAAGTTGGTCTTGAAGTTTGGGACCTGGTTGATGAGCTCCACATGTACTGTCGTGGGCTTCCTTTAGTGCTCCTTGAGCTTCACTTGGTGATAAGCATCGAAGCAATATGTCGTCGAATGATCATCAATATAGAGTCTACATAGTAGAACCATAGAAGAAGTGTGAAGCCCTTCTTTGAATAGAGATTGCTTGCCTCGAATTATCTGGTAATATTTTGTGCAAGACGTAATTAGTGATTGGAAAATGCTAATCATTGATCTCGAAGTGAGTGGGCACTTTGTTAGCTTCGAGAATTTGCTCTGGGGAGCACAATTGATAGCTAGCCACTGAGATGCGCCTAATAGATTTGGGTGTCAAGGCAAGAGTGGCAGCAAGGGATGCTAAAGCATCCGCATGAGTGTTTTCGAGATGGGCTACATAACTGATGTAGAAGCCTTTGAATGAATGAGCGAGATTCATTGCTGCTTCATGGTAGGGTATAAGGTCGTTGTGGTAGATCTCATATTCTCATTTGATCTGATTAACGTTTAACTTGGAATCGCCATAGGCTTCTAGGTATTTGATGCCCATGTCTTGAGCAAGTTGCAAACCCATTACAAGGACATGTCCATAGGGATCGATCAGCACTACCCCCACTCCTACAATAATTGCTCCTTTGTGCTTGCGTCTTGATGCACTGTCAAAGTAAATTTGCCATATCTGGTGGTCTGAGGTAGCATTTGACTCAAAGACTTCATCTGGGATGTCTTCACAGAGCTTAGAGGATTTGGGGGTGGGGTGGTCTGTCAAAAAGTTAGATATAGCCTGGCCTATAACTGCTTTCTGTGGTACGAATATCATGTCGTATTGTGAAAGTAGTATTGTCCATTTGGCTAACCTAGAGTTTAGCGATCTGAGTTTCGTCATGAGTATCCATAAAGGATTAACTCTTAAAATGACGTGGATAGATTGACCAATGAGGTAGTATCGCATCTTTTAGATTGCAAAGACTAATGCTAGATATTCCTTTTCAACTGAATTGTAGCAATGCTCAGCACCAATTATGATCCGGCTGAGGTAGTAAATAGCTTGCTCATGGCCATTGTCATTCTTCTGGGTAAGAAGTGCTCCAAGAGAGTGATTCATTGTCTTGACATAGATCAGGAATGGTTTGGCAGATACTGGTGCAACTAGAATGGGTGACTTCGTGAGATAACCCTTGATCTCGTTGAAAGCTTCAAGCATCACCCCAAATGAACAAGACACCTTTCTTCATTAGCCTTTGCAATGGTTGACATTTCTTGGACTAGTTAGCAATGAACCTACGGATATAGGCTAATCGTCCTTGTAAACCTCTGAGTTTTTTGAGATTTCTCGAAGGTAGCATGTCTTGGATAGCTTTTATTTTTTTGAGATCGACATGTATTTCTTTGAAGGTTACAATAAATCTCAAAAATTTACCTGATGATACGCCCAGGAAAGACTTGGTTGGATTCATCTTGACTTGATGTTTACTCATAATTTTGAACACCGTTCTCAAATCATTGACATGATCTTGCTTGTGACGACTTTTCATTGCGAGGTCGTCGACATAACATTCCACTGTCTTACACAAATGCTCATGAAAGATCATGTTCATAGCGCACTGATAAGTTGCTCCAGCATTTTTCAGGTCAAAAGGCATTACTGTATAATAGAATATTCCTAAGAGTGTCCTAAAAGCTGTATGCTTCTAATCATCTGGATGCATTTTGATTTAGTTGTATCTAGAAAACACATCCATAAACGACATTCGCTCAAACCCACATGTATTGTCAACCATGACATCCGTGATAGGCAGAGGGAATTCGTCCTTTGGACAAGTAAGATTAAGATCCTTGAATCCAATACAAATCCGGATCTTGCCATTCTTTTTCATCACCACCACGATGTTGGCTAGCCAATCAGGATGTTGTTCCTCACGGATGAATCCACATTCAATGAGTTTATGGATTTCTTTTTCAATCTGCTCCATCAATTTAGGATAGAAGTGTCGTTGCTGTTGTTTGACTGGTTTAACATTAGGGTTGATATCAAGGCAATGTACGACCATATTGGGGTCTAAACCAGCATGTCTTCATAACTCCAGGCGAAGACGTCAATGTATTATCGAAGGAGAGCTATGAGTTCTTCTTTCTCAGCGGATGATAGAATTTCACAGATGAAGATGGGCTTGGGATTAACTTCGTCTCCTATGATGATTTGTTATCTTCAGTGGGTGGTTCACTGACTTTACAGCATGACTCTCACTATTTTTAGAGATGTTTTGCCCATGAATCATCCTCAGAATCTTCGAACACTTCAGATTCATCGACATCCATAGTTAGGTCGAACAAGGTCATGTTAGCTGTAAATTCGCCAAGCATGGCTCTAAGACTGATGTCAGAATCCCAGTTGGACGTATCTGAAGAACTGCTTAGAAAGTCATTAGATATTTGTCCTATTTGTGACTCAGTCTCATAAAAAAACTGTAACCAATTCCTCATTTGGTTCGATTATAATAATTGAAAACCTCCCCTTCTGGTATAAAGGGGACTAAAGGAACCCTTAGTTCTTGATTGAAATTCAATCCCTATTTTACAATGAGGCTGTATCCTATTTTTACCATTATGTGCTGAGATTGTTAGCTGGTGCTCCTTTGGTTTCTTCATCTGAACTTGATAAGTGAGGGCGCCTCTTTTAGTTGGACCATGAAAGTGGTATTTTCTGAATTATCTAGCTACTTAGTATGACTCGCTTATTGGCATGTACAATACCGGTTCTAAAACTAGCCTAGATATCAGAGTTTTGACTCTTGAGTTTCTAGACTCAGAGTCTAAAGAGTAGTCATAAGCAAACTCTTCTTTATTAAAGATCCAGTCGCCCTGGTTTTTAGATA
>JBAKGM010000200.1:33161724-33177347 GCA_037177215.1 Asparagus racemosus | reverse complement strand
TCCTCGTGGGATCGATAACTTTTTATACTATAACTTGTTAGTTGTATACTTGCAACTTAAACGGAGGTAACGCTCGTTATTTTCCACAACAAGTCCTTATGAAAAATTATTTCTAACCAACGAGGAGCTAAGCGTCTTCTCTCATACTGCGCAAATGGTAGAGGTGTTCTGAGAACTGACCTGTCACTTCCTTATTTGTCAGAGATCTCAAAAGGGAGTGCAAGTCATGACCATATTGCTGCTCGTGTCCCCTGGGCTGAATACTTGTTCCCCCATGTGAGTAAGCAGGGGATAGTAGAAGCGATTTCTACAGCTTCCTATGCTGAAATTGAGAAGCATATCTTCAAATAGAAGTTTGTTCTACACACAGCAAATTCTGACGTATGCGGGTTCTGAGATCTGAATGAAAGTATCGTTTCTAATGAGGGTTATCACGTGGAGTTGCAGGACACTATCCAGGAGAAGGATACTGTCATTACTACTGCCCAAGCAACAATTGTCGCGGCTGAAGCACATTTGGTAGAAGCCCGAGCTCAAAAGGAAGAGCTTGAATCTGATTTGGCTAGGCTCACGAAGAAATAGGACTCTCAGGTTGCGGAACTTCAAGCCGAGACGAAGAAACTGGCTGAAATCTGAGCTAAAGCTTCTCCCGTTGATCCTGAGACTTTGACGGAGAGGGCTTGAAAAATCACTCAAGAAGTCAGGGATACCCGCATTGATAGTTGTATTGCGTGAATAAATGCTTTTTATCCACTATAAGGACTTCTTGTCAATGCTTTTCAGCCTTTTCTTGAATGAAAGAACTTTCTTTTCCCTTACTTTAATGTGCATAGGATAGAGGTATAATGTTAACGTATCATAATTACATTATTGTTAGGGATATTTGAGGATCAAGCTAACAGAGGTATAATGTTAACGTATCAGGTTTTGATCAAATTGACACTGCTCAGAGTTGTAATGTTAACATGGCAGTTTAGAATTGGGACTGTTTAGAGGTGTGGTGTTAACATGACAGTCAAAAGATATTTGACAGAGGTGTAGTGTTAACGTGTCAAATAAAATGACCGACAGAGGTGTAATATTAACCAGTCAGTTCAAAGGAGTCCAAAGGACGATTAACATTTGGAAGTGTAGTGTTAACTTAACGTTAGGAAATTGATGGAAGTGTAATGTTAACTAATCGATTTTTTTATAAGTGCGAATCGACAGAGGTGTAATGTTAACCAGTCAATTTCGACTAAATAAGTCGACAGAGGTGTAATGTTAACTAGTCGACATGATCAAACTGATAGAGGTGTAATGTTAATGTATCAGGTTTGTAGGATTAGTACTGTTCAGAAGTGTAATGTTAGCATGACAGTACTAAGGGCTTTTGACAGAGGTGTATTGTTAACATGCCAAATGAAATAATGGACAGAGGTGTAATGTTAACCGGTCGGATCACTGAGATGGGAACCGTTCAGAGGTGTAATGTTAACATGACGGTAGAAGGGTATACTTGAAGTTGACACTGTTTAGAGGTATATTGTTAACATAACAGTGATGGTATGTTTGGAGCCAAATAGAGGTGTGGTGTTAACTCGATGGCTCTTTGAGGATTTTGATTAGGTTTTGGATCAAGAATATCAATATTTCTAGTTCAGAGGTGAAAACTTAGACATGACCAGGAATTTTGTGGGGATATAGGTTTGATTGGGATCAAGTATTTCTTAAGAAATTTCCCGTTGATCGGTTCCATGAGTCTATCGTCATTTTGGTCAATTAGGCAATATGCTCCATTTAAGTAGACTGTCTCTACTGCAAATGGACCTTCCCATTTAGGTTGGAATTTGCCTTTAGTCTTGTGCGTCATGACCATGGGTCGATGAATAGCTAAGACCATGTCACCTTCTTTGAAGGATCATTCTCTGACTCCGTTGTTGAAGACTTTCGAAATCCGTGACAGATAGATCTCGATTTTTTGTTGGGCTTGAAGTCTCAGTTCATCTAGTGCCTCTAGTTCTTGGAGAGGCTTTTGATGATATTCTTCAGTCGTCGTCTTCTCAGCAATGGTGATTCTTAATGACGGCACCTGAAATTTGAGAGGGATCACAGCTTCTCATCTGTAGACCAAGGAAAATGGCGTTAAGCCAGTGGGAGTGCGAACTGTTGTTTGATAAGCCCATAAGCATTCTACAAGTTTCTCGTCCCAATCCCATTTGTTGGAGACGACAAACATTTTTAAGAGTTTGATAATGGTTTTGTTGAAGGCTTCGGCTAGACCATTAGCAGTTGGGTTATATGGCATAGAAGCTACATCTTGGATTCTGAACTTGTTGCAGAATTTAAAGAATGGTCGACTGATGAATTGCGGGCCATTGTCGTGAATAATTCCTCTAGGGACACCGAATCAGTAAATCACTTGATGTCACAGGAATTTAATCACCTGGGATGTTTTGACTTCTTTGAGGGGGACAGCTTTGGTCCATTTGGAGAAATAATCTGTAATAGCCAAGATAAATCGATGGCCTTTGATGGATGGTAGGCTAATTGGCCTAATGATGTCCATACCTCAGGCTTCAAATGGCCATGAGGCAGCGGCTGGATGCAGTTCTTCAAGAGGTTGATGTAGGAAGTCGGTGTGGATTTGACACGCGTGACAACGTTTGGCATATGACATCACGTCTGCTATCATTGTAGGCCATTAGTAGCCTAAACGGCGGATTTGGTCCTGAAGTTTAGGCCTGGTTGATGAGCTCTACATATACTGTCATGTGCTTCCTTTAATGTTTCTCGCGCTTCATTTAGTGATAAGCATCAGAACAAACCACCATCGAAGGATCGTCGGTACAGAGTCTTTGTGGCAGAATCATAGAAAAAGCACAGAGCTCTTCTTTGAATGGAGACTACCTGCTTTGGGTCCTCTGGTAGAATTCTATGCAGAACGTAATTGATGATTAGGAACTGCCAATCATTGCTTTCAAGGTGAGTAGTCATGACGTACACTCTATTGGCTTCAAGAATATGCTTCGGTGAGCATAGTTTGTGGCTAGCCACTGTGATGCACCTAATGTTCTTAGGTGGTAAAGCAAGTGTGGCTAAAAGGGATGCTAAAGCATCTGCATGGGTGCTCCCGAGGCGAGCTACGTAGCTGATATAGAAGCCTTTGAAGGATTGTGCAAGCTTCACTGCTACTTCGTGATAAGGTATGAGGTCATAATGACGGACCTCGTATTCCCCTTTGATCTAATTTATGACCAATTTGGAATTGCTATGGGCTTCGAGATATTTGATACCCATGTCTTGAGCGATATGGAGGCAAATTATAAGAGTGTTGTACTCGACTACATTGTTAGAGCATGGCTCGGTTAATGAGTAAGCCCGAGGGAGGACGTGTCCATAGGGGTCAATTAGCACTGCCCCCACTCCTACAATGATTGCTCCCTTGTGGTCACGTCTTGACGTGCCATCGAAATATAATTGCCATATTTGGTGCTCTGAGATGACGTTTGACTCAAAAACTTCTTCTTGGATGTCTTCATAGAGTTTAGAAGATTCTGGAATAGGATGTTCTGCCAGAAAGTAAGCAATCGCTTGGCCTTTGACTGCTTTATGTGGTATGAACGTCATGTCATATTGTGAAAGCAATATTGCCCATTTTGCTAGCCTAGAGTTCAGTGATCCAGGCTTTGTCATAAGTATCCGCAGAGGGTTAACTCTTGAAATGACATGAATAGATTGGCCGTTGAGGTAGTGTCACATCTTATGAATTGCGAAGACTAAAGCCAAACACTATTTTTCGTCTGGCTTGTACCGATGTTTGGTGCCTACCATTGTCTGACTGAGGTAGTAAATGGCTTGCTCGTGGCCATCATTATTGTTTTGAGTGAGAAGCGGTCCCAAAGAATGATCTATTGCTCTGACATATATCAGGAATGGTTTGTCTGATTTTGGTGCGACTAAGACCGCGTCTTTGTGAGATACTGCTTGATCTCATTAAAAACTTCTTGGCATGCGTCATCCCAAGTGAATGAGACACCTTTCTTCATAAGTCTTTGAAATGGCTGACATTTTCTAAACAAATTAGCAATAAATCTTCGGATGTAAGCTAATCGTCCTTGTAAACCTCTGAGTTCTTTGAGATTTCTCAGATGTAGTATTTCTTAGATAGCTTTTACTTTCTCGGGTCAACATGTATTCCTTTAGATGTGACAATAAACCCAAAGAATTTTCCTAATGATACCCCCAGAAAGGATTTAGTAAGATTCATCTTGAGTTGGTGTTTACGCATGACTTCAAACACCGTTCTCAAGTCACTAATATGATCTTGCCTATGACGACTTTTGATCGCGAGGTCATAATATAGCACTCGACTGTCTTGCCTAAATGTTGATGGAAGATCATGTTCATTGCGCACTGATAAGTAGTCCCAGCATTTTCAAACTAAAAGGCATTACCGTGTAACAGAATACTCCTAGAGGTATTCTGAAAGCCGTGTGTTTTTTATCGTCTGGATGCATTTTGATCTGATTGTATCCAGAGAATCTGTCTATGAAAGACATTCTCTCGAACTCACATGTGTTGTCGACCATGATGTCCGTAATGGGGAGAGGAATTCATCTTTCGGATAGACGAGGTTAAGGTCTCGAAAGTTGATGCAGATCCGAATCTTTCCAGTCTTCTTCATTACTATCACAATGTTGGCTAACCAATCAGGATATTGTTCTTTACGGATGAATCGACATTCAATGAGTTTGTGGATTTCCTTTTTGATTTGCTCCATCAACTCAGGATGGAAATATCGTTGCTATGATTTGACAGGTTTGACGTTGGGATTGATGTTGAGGCGATGTATAGCTACATTGGGGTCTAGGCCCGGCATGTCCTCATAGCTCCAAGCGAAGACATCGATGTATTCTTGTAGGAGAACTATGAGTTCTTCCTTCTCACCGGATAATAAACTTTCGCTGATGATGACAAGCTTAGGATGGGTATCACTGCCGATGTTAATATGAATCACTTTATCTTCAGTAGGTTGTTCCCTGACTTCAAAGCATGATTCCCATTGCTTTTCAAGCTGCCTTGTCTATTGATCATCCTCAAGATCTTCAAATACTTTAGACTCATCAAGATCACCAGTTAGATCGTAGGAGACCATATTGGCCATGAATATGACACTAATGCTGACATCAAAGTCCCAATCAGACATATCTAAAGAACTAGAGTTGCCGCGAGTTTGCCCATTATGTGGTTCGGCTTCCGGGGAGATGTAACCAAGTCCACGTTTAGTTCGATTGTAATAATAGAGTACTTCACCTTTTGGTGTAAAGGGGATCAATGGGACATGCAATCCTCTATTGAAATTCAACCCTTGCTTTGCGGTAAGGTCATATCCCATCTTTGCCATAATCTGTTGAGATTGCTAGCTATATCAGGCAAATTCTGGCTTTTTCTCAGCTTCTTTATCAGAATTTAATTGAGATTGAGCCTCAACTTTTTCAAAGATGATCGAAATCTGGATGTTCCCTTTAGGCTGTACTATAAGGATAGCATCCTTTGAATTACCCAATTGCTTGTAAGTCGGATGCGATTCATGTATCGACATTCGTAGTGTTGGTTTAGAAGTTAACTTAGCCATCAAAGTTTCAACTCTTGAGTTCTCAGACTCAGAGTCTAAAGAATAGTCGTAAGCAAAGTGTTCTTCATTAAAGATCTAAACACCTTGATCTTCGGCGGATTGGTTGACACAAAGGTCATCCATGGTAATTACAAGTAGATCTATCTTCCAGATTGAATCATCAATGGAATCTAGCTCAACATCTGCCTCATTACCACTCTCATCGGTTTTGGGGAGGTCAATCTCAATTGTTTGATTTTCATCATACAAGAGAGAGTCGGTGAAGTAATTCTCCACTCCTTTGAAATGATATTTTTCAGCATCAACCATCTGTTGGACTCCCTGTTTATCAATGTATTTAAAGCATTGATGAAGAGTTGAGGGGATATCATGTTAGAGTGGATCCAAGGTCATCCAAGCAAAAGGTTGTAAGATGTTTTAACGTCGATGATGTAGCAGGTCACTTCTATTTTTAAGTCCCCTAGTTGACAACTGAGTCAAATTTTTCTAAGGGAGTGGCTACTGCTGGAGTTGAAGCCAAGGATGGTGGCACTGGTTCTTGATAACTTATGGGAAGGAATCCCTAAAAAGCTTAAGAGCCTCCACAGGATAATGCTCACTGCAGAGCCTGGATTGATATGGATCCTTTCGATCTTTGTTGACCCTATATACCCAGTGTAGTAAAGGGGTCGATTGTGATGATGGTCCTTAACAAGCACGTCCTCCGTGGTGAAGGTGATGCAAGATGTTTGATTCTGGCATTGATAGTATTGCTCGGGACCTTCATTGTGAGGAAGTTCAGTTATGTGAGCGAGAAATGCTTCATTTTCATCTAAGGCTTCCCTCAAAGCTTCCCTCATATCCTTCGACAAACGTAAAAGTTCGTGCAAGGTGATACAAGCTGGGATGTTAGAGAGTTGGGCGATGATGTCGTATTTGAACGGGGCCTTGGGGTTATTTGGAGGACGCTGCAAGGCCTTGTCAAATCGAGCCTTCTTTTGTTTGGCCGGTTCGGGTTGCTTAGATGTTCCTGGCCGGTTGTAATCTCTTAAGTAATCCTTGCCAGATCTTGTCCATGTTAAAGCCATTTTCTCTCCTTCTGAGTCAGTGAGTGAGGTGACATGCATGGATTCTTCTTCCATGATCGCGGAGATGGTATGGTAAGTCTTCATTTTAGGTTTAGACTTTGGGCGAGTCCAATCTTCATCTTGAATGAGATCTGGATGTACCCACATGATTTCCCCCTTTTTAGTGGTGAGAGGGATCAAGCCTTGGTCCTGTCAGTTCGAGCAATCGTAGTTGATTATCTCCATCCTTGCAGTGGGAATGGGGACAATGCCATTTTGAGCTTAGGTTTCTGGCATAGAACTAAATTGAAGGGTCACCATGTTTGTAATGACTTTCTTCTGCTCAGGTTTGAGCTTAAGAATTCCAGATTTGACGAATGTCTAAATTTTATCCTTTAGGATATAACAATTCTTTGTTGGATGTCCCACCATTCTATGGTAGAGATAATAATTGGGATCACTAGTCTTTCTAATCTCTTCAGGGCGTCGAGCTTTCAGGAGCTTCAGACAATTTCCTTTATTGAGGACATCGAAAATAGCGACTGTATGTTCGTCCTTGAATGAATAATTGCATGGGAAATTTTTCTTTAACTCTCTTTGTGAGCCATTGTTCGAATTCTAGACTCCCACTGTGAAAATCGCCTTGGGTTTTGGCTGTGATGTCTGCACTTGCTTACCCTTGTTACCTTTGAATTGGAGCGGGGCTCAAACTTGTTGAAATGTTCTGATGACTTTTCAACTATCTCAACTTGTTCCATCAAGTCTTTCCAAGTATGGGCAGTAACTGCACCCATGTGAGCTTCAACCTTTGCCAAAATGTTGTGCCCATAAGTTTGCAACAATATTGATAGGGGCATATCTCGACATCGCAATATCAAGATGCGGTGTCGTTCGATGTACTCTCAGACTATCTCATTCCCACTCTGTTTCTCGGAAAGGAGTTTGGCCATGGTGACATCAGATTGTTCCTCGTGAAACTGCGAAAAGAACTAGGATTCCAAATCTGCTCAGGATCTGATTGATCCTTCGGGCAGGTTCTAGAACCAATCAAAGCCTACCCCTTGAAGAGTGCCAATAAAGAGGAGTGCTTCGATAGCGTCGTTACCGACTACATTCCCCCTTTGTTGGTGGAAGTAGTAGATATGCTGATTTGGAGATCCTTTACCATCAAATGCATGCAATGTAGGTAGCTTGAACTTCATCAAATAAGGAACCATATCCCATTCGATGGGATATGGACGAATAATCCCGGCTTTCTTAAGCTCTGTCTGTTGAGAAAGGGCGTTGAGTTGTTTCTGGATGTCCTCCAAGGCTTTTGTCTCTTTGCTTGGTTTAGCGTGCAACGTCTGTTCTGACCCTGCATGTTCAGAATATGTGTTACTCTGACGTTCCTGATCTTCTTCATTAGGGTTTTCGCCAATTAATCTTTTCCCTTTTGAGGAGCTTGCTTGTGGACATGGGTTAGCCAAGAGTTGCTCAATTATTCTTTCCAAATGTTCAATCCGATCGTCGGATTCTTTTTTCTGCATTGCCATTTGAGCTAGAAGATCATCTCGGTCTGTTGCATTCGCCTCCCATCTTTAGCCTCGACGTGAACTAGGGGTTGGGTTTGATGCTATGGCCGAGTTGGCGTCACTGGTGGCGGGTTGACTTGAGGACTGCAGAGATTGTAATGAAGAGTAGTTGAACAAGGTCACCGTCTTTTTCCTTAATCTGGTGTTGCCAAACGCCGCCTTGTCCTCTAGAAATATGGACCTGATTCCAGGGGAATATGCTGGATCAGGAGAGCTATCTGAGTACTTATCATCTTCAGAAGTTACATTTGTCATGTTGACAGTGAAGATTCTTCGTCATCTTTTAGCTCTCTCTGCACATGTACTTGCGTATCTCGCTATTATTTTTTTGAATGAATGATCTCCTCTCCTTTTATAGGCTAAAAGAGAGAGAGTTAATGGCCTCTTTAGAACATGGGTTAGTGGCCACTAAACAGGAGATAGTGGGGGCAGTTATCCCCTAAAAATAGCTCTGAAATGGCTATTTGGGTGAACTTCGTGGTTCTGGCGAAGTTCACAGAAGGCATAGGCGAAGTTCGCTATGGTCATAGGCGAGGGTCGCTCGAACGTGGGGGCACCTCCTTCGGAAGTGGAAGACTTGGTCCACTTTACTGTTGTGGGCAGAACTCTTTAGTTGGTGAGCTTCGCTTGTGAACTCGAATTTAACATAGAATCCGATCTTTGGTGGGTTGGTGTTGGTCGACGGGCGACCTTCGCCATAATCTATTATGGGCTTGGTTTTAGGCCTATTCGAAGTGTTTAGCCAATGGGCGTTCACTTCTTAAGTCCAAGCTAATCATCAGCCTAGGTAAAAATACTTTTGGACCGTCTACACCATCGTAGTGCTCACATGTAAATGCATCCTATATAGTATCCGAAATTAGTGTAAAGATATACACTTCTTCCCTTTGGGGTCTAACTTCTCACAAATGAGAAGCAGTGTGTACGTGAGAAATGCACCCACATGGACGCGGTGATCCAACGCCTGCCATCTGCTATCCATGGCTCATGGGGTGTAGACTATACTGATCTAGAAGGTACACGGTTCAGAATACATGCCACTATCATTAGTGTGTCTCCCCAAAACTAAATATTCTAAACCACATCTTGAAGAGTCGTATTCCTCACTTCCGTAACATGATATCATTGTTGAATATAGGTTATTTTTCAGCTATTTGAGTTTTTTCTTTTCTTGACACAATTCCTTGAACTAGCTAGACAGCTACTCTATCTCGCAACTAGTGTGCAAAGCTCTAATTTTTTTGCTTAATTGATTATCCACCTTGCTGATTTGGTGCTTGAAACAAATCCAAGCTCTCAATTAGGTGGAAAATTAGATACAATTATTGCAAATAGAGTAATAGCCTTTTAATATGAAGAATTAAGGTACTCGACTTTGTACCTTCATAGTGTGCATGTATAAGAGTGTACTAATTGCAATGGATTCGCTCCTGGCCTTGCCAAAAGACTTCCTAGCAATTTTATCAACGAGACTATACCTGTAGGTGTACAAATACATCTTGGTACACACACCTAGGAGGTCGCCCCTAGCGAGCCTTCATGTATCCTCTAATTTGACCTAGTCTATAATATTATAAATTAGATCCAATCTTAATTCACGATACAATACAAAGTAGAAGATAAACTTGATTATCCTATAATCAGTCACATTCTAAAGTCAACTAAGAGATTGGCTTGACGACCTATTTGAGTTCGAGTTGAACCTTGTTCTGACTTGGACATTACCACGTCAATACTCATTAAAATCTCCTACTCTCAGGAGAAATTAGATTTTCTAACAGAAGTATTTACAACTCATCAATCCCAAACTGAAGTTGAAATATTATATTGGTACCAGTATAAGAGAAGGACTAAGACACTCAATTTATGGACACGTTAAGATTATTAGCATTTACTTGGAGTAGTGTTCTTCTCAGAAGAACATTCCATCTCATCAAGCATTTTATACCGATAATAAAACTACATTCTAAACAGAGAGAAGAAGGTCAGGGCCCCAACCACAATGTTCAAAGATATAATTCTTAAAATTGTTATAAATTTTTTTACAATGGAATATTAGATTTCTTAGAGATAGACTAGATTAGGTAGTTAAATCATAATAACATCTCTGCCTGAAATCTCCCACTTGAAATGATTTGCTTATGTTTCGGTATGCATCTAAACATGCGGCATGACAAACATAAATAAGACATTTCACAATACTTTTTAACACTGTATTTAATCATATCAATTTTATTAGGGTATCTTGTTTCTTGTAAAATTGGTATGATGCCCCAGTTGCTCCTACTAGAATAGATACCCATCACAAGTCTTTAATACTTATTTAGGATTTTTATAATTCAATTTTGCTATTTAAAATAATTTTCTAAACTTTTAAAGTTAAAAAATTATTTTTAGTAAAAATCCATAAACTCTTGATATTAAAATTTTGAAAAACTTCTCAAAAAATTTGAAAATAACAAAACTAATTTTATGGAATTTGTGAAAATAATAATAAAATATTTTTTAATATTAAAAATATTAATTTTCTAAAAAATAATTTTATTAATAATTTAAAGTATATATTTGGAAATTCCTTGAATTTCTTGATTTTTAAATTAAATTTTCAAAATGAAAAACCAATTTTCAAATTTTTTTACAAAACTATAGTTAGGGTTTGAAAACCCTAGGGGCTCATCTGATGGTGGTGGCGGCGGGAGCATTGCCTAATAGTACACTGCCCTCCCCTGTGAACCCTGCCTGCAAGACCTCTAGTGGCGGCGCCCATCCCCTTCGCCATCAACGGCGTGAATCGCCGACAAACTCCCCTTTTTTTGTCTTCCAAACACTCATGCACATCAGGTCCACAGCTTCCAGTGTCGTGACATTATTCGTGGTGACCATAACCATCCACAACGCACCCAGGTGTGGTGGCCGGGGTTAGGGGAGACTCCTGTTTATTTTTGAAATGTGAAATTTTCTAAAATAAAAATATTTTTTATTTCAAATTTAATTAAATCCCTGATTTAATAAAATCAAGCTAACTGTTTTCATAAAATTTTAGTCTTTTTCATAGATCTCTCATCTCAGATGTCAAAAATTAGATTTTTAATGCATAAAAATGAATTGTAATGAAAACTTGAATCTTTTCATAATAAAAATCCTAATTGTCATGTTCCATGGCCAAAATCACTATCAAGAAACTAACGAACAATCTTAGATCTGGCTCTGATACCAATGTTGGATCCGAATAACTACACGTATGCAATAGGGTAAATCTACAACTAGATTATGAGCGAAAATAAAGAAACGCTAGCTTGCTTTTAGGAACATAAACAACAAGTTTAGGATTTACCAAATACATTGTTTCTGTAGGATTGTCACGCTTTTCTTAATCAACGACTGGAGGGCAATCACACTGTGCAACAAGCGAGAAACCTCCGCATATTACCCCGCGACTACTACATAAATTAGAATTTGAGAAGAGAAGGAGATGACGGCAATTGTATGTATCTATATATTTTCTCTCTCACCCCTCACGAAAAACCCTATGTTTATATATAAGGGTTTAGAGATTGACTGTCTTATTGTTAAGATAAGATACCATCTATCCACTTATTTAGGTGTTTATCTCATAACCATGACCAACGGTCTCAAATCTATTAATCTAAGGATGAAAACAAATGCGACTATAAGATCAATATATGCTTGGATATTTTATATATGGATTCATATATTTCATGAAATAAAAGTATTCATATCCTATTGTGGACATGGACATACACTCCTGACTACACATCCTCTCAGAGCCACTAAATTGAGAGGCAATTTACCAAATTGCTCCCTTTAGCGCTTGGGACGCATGCGGGCGAATGTGATAGGAATAGTACTCGGCATCCCTACCCACGTTCCTGGCGTCCGTCGCATAAAGCAGAACCCCGACAATGGCCACAGCAGCACCGGATAAAATCAAGGAACAATAAATACAGAGAAACCCAATCCCCATTCATCGTTCTCACAACTACCCTTAGGGGGTTATTCATTAGGGCATTTGGGGCCCCATTGGGATAATTGTCTCACTTGGATAATTTTATGCACTTGTGATAATTTGAGGAGGGATAAAGTGGGATAAAATGGGGTAATAGGACACTTTAGTTGAGACAATTGAGGATAATGGGACAATTTAAGTGAGATAATTAAATAATGACATCTTTAAAATATAATATTCATATATTTATTATTAAGTTGTTATTACTAATTAACTTCCATGAATAAACTATTATTATTATATTAAGAATAATTTTTAAAGTACTTAATAAAATACTTTTTTATTATTACCAACAATATAATATAATAAAAATCTTTTTTTGTTATCAACAATATGATATATTAATAATGTAATAATTGGAAATATTTGATATAAATATTTATGTATCAATTTAATCCTCATTAATACTATAATTAACATATATTAATGATTAATTATTATTTAAAGAAGAACAACCTAGATTGAGATATAAAAGTTGTAACTATTACAAATAAAGGCTTGATTGTCCAACAAAGTCTTAATAATAACAAATGAAGTCAAATGACCACCAACTAAAAACTAGACTCCTTGTGACATGTGTGTCTCGTCATGCCACATATTACTTGTCATGCTTTCTCTCCACGTTGCTGCAACTGTCCATTGTGTTTGCTGAATCTGTAAATCATCGTCCTCATCAGAATCTGCATTAGGTGGTGCAACATTGCGTGGTGCCTCTAAAGGAAGATCAAAAACTTCAAAGTCATCGTTTGAGTTCTCCAATTTTAGGAAGTTATGCACGCCAATACGAGCTCAAAACCATATATTTTTGTGTCTCATATGAAAAACTAGGAGGTTGACTCTTGAAAATAGTGAACCTTGACTTGAAAATGCCGAAGATACGCTCAACACAATTTCGGAGAGATGCATGCCGATGGTTGAATAACTCATATGGATTACGTGGCCGCTGACGGTTATTGGCTGGGCCAAACTCCTTTAGGTGGTACCTCATACCCCTATACAGAGCCAAGAATTGCAATCTATTAGGATAACCACAGTCCACTAGATAGAATTTGCCTATAGTAACATATTGTTAGAATTTTAATTGATAAAAATTGTTAAAATGCAAATATTAAATTCAACAATTTGACATAGAGATTATTACCATCTTGGAGTGGAAGTCTGCATTCACTTCTTCTACTCATTGCATCCTTCAAGACCCGTGAATCATTGGCAGATCCCTCCCACCCTGCGAGGACATAAATGAACCTGAGATCAAACATGCATGCCGCAAGGACATTTTGGGAAAGATAGCCATGTCTATTACGATATGGTGTTTGATCCATGCCATACATCATACAAGGAATGTGAGTCCCATCGATTGCACCGATACAATCCTATTCATTCTATTAATTTTGTATGAGATATAAATCAAATAATTTAATAATAAAAAATAAAGAGTGAAATAATGCAATTGAAATTAAAGTACCTTAAAATATGGCCAAAAACGAGAGTCTGATGTGACATTTTCTGGTAGGTCAGTAGAAGGTGAAGCAATTAGAAAAGGAGCTAATGATACAAGAGCTTTGAGTGCTTTGTTTAAGCACACACTTACATCAAATCGGGATCGATCAAACCTCTCAGTAGTAATGCAATATCTTTGATTTTGTGTAACCGTGAGAAGGAAAATAGCAATCATCTCCTCAACACTGATATATCGTGTATCTTGTAAATGGTTGTGCCCTCGTAATACTAGACAAAGTTTCATGAAGCAATCTGGATACATACGATATATCTGATGAAAATCACGGGGGCTGCTCTCCATCATGGATTTCAAATATTGAAGACCAAGATCTGTAATGCCATGTCTGAGGCCCGAATATGCACACAATTGTATACTTGGCTCTTCCTCTGATATGAGTTGTGAGACCTTTGCAAGTAGCTCCGCTATTTGTGCAGCCATAGTGATTATGCGGATGATGAGCCATAGTGATTATGCGGATGAGGAGATAATCAGCACTATCCTCTTGAAACAACAAAATAGGCACCTCTGTATCTTCCATCCTGTTATATGCATGCAAATGAAACTTATTAGGAGATTCCAATCAAGACAAATTAAAAAGCCTATGGACACTTAAAAATTAGAGGGTGTAAAAAAGATCTGCAATTCATATCACTCCCAATCACCACTCCCAAGCTTCACTTTTTTTTGTCTTTGTTCACTTTATTCCAAATCAAGGGTGTAAAAAAGAAATCAAAAGTAGCCGCAGCTAGCATGCTTCACTCGAAGCTATGTTCCCTGTTTGCCATCTTAAAAATTGAGAGGGGGTGTTTTTTATTAATGCAAAATCAAATAATCATTCATTTTATCCCGAATAACCTTAATGATGCAGCAGACCTAGAAGAGCATCATTTACAATAATAATAAATTTATTTAATTGAGACCAATAAGCTTACGGTCAAGCTCAAGTTTGCCTCTGTGAGATTCAATCACATAATAGATACATATTTTCAATTAAAACCACATAGTCATCAAACACATAATACATATGTAATAAGCAACAATATCCTCAAAGTACATATATAAAAGCAACCATATCCTCAAAATACATATATAAAAGCATGTCATGTGCTCAAAATACAATTTCAAAAGTGTAGTCATCAAACTACAGGTTAGTCTCCAAATCATGACCTATGCATATCCATCAAGCATGGTCATCCTCCTCCTCATTCTCAACTGGATAATTTCCAGTTAGCCTCCAAATCATGAACTTTCGCCGCTGCTCTCCATCCATCTTCACAAAGAAACCCTTCAGGTCTTGGGAAATAATTTCATTGAGGACAGTCAAATGTTGCGCATCAGTAAACCCATGAATGAAAGCCACCCCCTCAACCCATGGTTGGTTTCGGCATCGTAAAAGTCTCACCTCTAAGACTAACTCTTGCAAAGCTTTACTCATATTTGTAACCCCGTTTGCAATATCTTGTGCCTGTTGAGACCATGCAAAGTTGTTGGTGCGAGTAGGTGCCCTCTGGATGTTTCGACTAGTGCTAGAGTTCGATGGCATAGATTTAGTCACATGAGTACCGACACCTGGGGTGGTGCTAGGAGGCGGTGGAGTATCTATAGGAGTCTGGATAGGATGGTAGGTAGAGTCATCAACATCAATAGATTCCAGGTCAATATCGCCATCAAGCCTCCCCTCACCTAATGCATTATGTAACGAGGCACTCTCTACGCCCTCAACTCCCAATCCTCCAGCAAATCTACCAGTTGCAGAGTTGTTACCCGCTACCAAGCGTAAATGTTGTGGAAATAATTACTTACCTCCTAAGTTGCAAGTATACAACTAACAAGTTATAGTATAAAAGATATCGATCCC
>JBAKGM010000200.1:33146531-33161624 GCA_037177215.1 Asparagus racemosus | reverse complement strand
TGTACCTTTTAATCCCAAATTGACAAACCCTAGACGGAGAGTGGTAGGGGATGGAACAAGGAAGGCCAAGCTTGAACGGAGAGTGGTAGGGGGAGGAACGAGGAAGGCCAAGATTGAAGAGGAAATACGTACCATAATCTCAAATTGAGGAACGGAGGCAGCCCTAATCTGAGGCGGAGAGGGAAATGAGAGATGAAGTTTTGGGGAAAGATTACCCCATTGTGTCCCAACTTGATGGCTGGGGCAAAAGGAAGGCTGAGACAAACTTTTGTTTATATAGATGGGATATTTTTATGATGGGTTGGATAATTGTGTCACAATTGTCTCGAAAAATGAATAACACTAAAAAGTAAAATCATAGTCTCATTGTCTCAACCAATAATACTACAAAGTAAAGTCTCAATCTCATTACTCTAATGAATAACACTATAAAGTAATATCCCAAAAAATGTCCTAATGAATAACCCCCTTACTTACGGCCAATCCTCTTTCACCCCTTTCCTTCACTCACCCCATTCTCGACCCCACCTACTCACTATCGTATGGGTCCCACCTAGTTCAGAGCCGATCACGTCGGCAGAGGGCAGTCCATGTGCCAGTATCAGCCCTCGTGTCCCCGCCAAAATCGAGGGAGATGTTAAACTGTATGAATCTTAGCTGTTCACCAATCTCACTCTTTGTACGTAATAATCCCCAAGTTCAGCAGGTGAAACTAGAGAGAGAGAGAGAGAGAGAGAGAGAGAGTGAGTGAGTGAGTGAGAGTTGTATCTTAGCTGTTCACCAATCTCTCTTTCTCTCTCTTAATCCCTCTCTCTATATATGTAATCTCACACTATCCTCACTCTCTTACTACTTCTCCCCATTCAATGTTATGGCCCCAAAATTTACTCTCATTTTTCCATTCTTGATTTTGATCTCGACTTCCTTTGTATTTTGTGCAAATGTCACCTACGATCATCGATCTCTCATCATTGATGGGCAGCGGAAGCTCTTCATCTCCGCCTCCATCCACTATCCTCGCAGTGTTCCCTCCGTAATCTCACTCTTCCCTTTTTATTTTCCCTTTCTGTCCCCTGTTTTTTGAGTTATTTACGACCTTGCCATTCTGAGCAGATGTGGCCGGGGCTCATCGCTGCTGCTAAAGACGGCGGCTGTAACACTATAGAGACCTATGTGTTTTGGAACGGCCACGAGCTCTCTCCTGGAAATGTAAAATCAAAAGGAAATCCCCTCCATTTTTTTTTCAATCTTTATTCCCGACCCTTCATTTTATTACTTGTCTTGAATTCTTGATTTCAGTACTATTTTGAGGATCGATTCGATCTCGTCAAGTTTGCCAAGATTGTGAGGGATGCTGGATTGTATATGATACTCCGCATTGGTCCTTTTGTTGCAGCTGAATACAATTTTGGGTATGGATATTATTCGAAATCAGAATTTCCTTGATTTTTTCGCTCGGCTCTAATTATAAAATTTGGGCTTGCAGGGGAATCCCTGTTTGGTTGCATTATGTCCCAGGTACTGTGTTTCGGACAAATAATGAACCATTCAAGGTCTGGGTTTAAACCGTGGATAGCATTTTTATTTCTAATGTTGGTTGTTTTGATCATTGTCAATACTGTAATTTGCGAATGACTTTTGGTGCAGAGACATATGCAAAACTTTACAACATATATTGTTAATAAGATGAAGCAAGAGAAGCTATTTGCATCACAAGGAGGCCATATCATCTTGTCTCAGGTATGCATTACCTATGATCCTTCAGCTGTTTAAAGTTCGTCGTGTCATCCCATTTTCATGATTTATTATCGGTGAGTTGTTAAGCATTACCAAACATTCCTTTAGTTTACGCGTTAGCTTTTATTGATTTCTTTATCTGCATCTCTTTAAACTATTATCGTGCATCCTTCGGTCGCTTATACTTATGTGCATGTCCTTAAACTAGTATCACACATCTCTTTAAACATTCTCCCCTCAAGAAGTTGAGTTTAGACGAATTAAAGTGGTAAGTTCTCCATTTAATATTTTCTCTTCAAAGCAGCTCCTCTAACTTCCGCTAATCCTCTCATAATTACATCTTTGAGGGATATAACTAGGGATTTTAGTGGGCACAAACGATATGGTCTTAATCTAATTGATTTTGACAAATATGAAATATTGGACCTCTGATTGTTTAGTATAACGATATGGATATGAATTTTAGTAAACTATATACATCCGAATAGCTAGTTAAATGATTTGTTATAGACGTTTTATTTATTGTATGAAGCTACAAAATTTTAATGTTGCACTCATTTTCTTTATAGTCATTAGCCAAACAAAATCTATCGGTTATCTCTTTATAAAATTTGGATATTTTATTTCACTACTAAAAATAAATCCATATTCCTACCACTATGGGGCTGTTTGCTTTGTGGATTTTAATCTTGATGCATGAAATGGATTTTGAAAAATCTATAATTAAAATCGTGTTTGTTTGTGATGGATATTAAAGAGGATTTGCATGAGGGATAAAGCCCAATTAAATTTTGTTTGGTTGTACATAAATTTTGTTGAGGATATGTGACTAAATTCACAAATCCAATTGAAATTAGCATTATATTTGATGCATTTATCTTATGTGGCAACTCCAAATCCGTGTTTACAAAATGACAAACAAACAATGTATTTGCTAAAAATCCATGATTTTTTAATTGTGGGTCCTATTTTTTAAATGTAAGGCTGCAAAATGCATGAAACAAATAGCCCCTATAGGAAGACATCAAATATGGTGATACAACAGTCGGAGCCACATATATCCTAGTTCTATCCTTCTAATAATCCATTTTACAACGAATGATCTTATTAGATTTTATTCCTTTTTCAAAAATATTTCAAAATGTATGTGCGTGTCAAATTTATATATTATATAGTGTATATTTCATTACAAAATAGACAATAGCCCAATGATTGTTATTCTTTTTGCAAATTTAAGATCAAGATTGTAAAGCTTGCCACTACCAATCTTGAACTTAATTTAAAATCAAATTAACTATTAAAAAGTAGGCTGGGCCTGGTGAGAAGCATATCATAGATTGGGGCTGTCGAGACACAATGTGGCATTTTGATGATACACTTTGCACTTAGCACGTAATGTCGTGCACATCAGAGTACATAAATGGCCCTCCAGCTAGCGACTACCTAATCACCATGTAAGCATGCAGTTGGCTCTATGCAGGTGCCTCACCAATGCTATTCACAATGTGCACGACTATTGGGCTTCTCGATTTTCAGTGCAACAAGCTAAAGCAAACTGATAGTGTGCACGAGCCTCTTAGGCTTCTAGGAGCTTATTATATCAATTACTATGCAAAGATTTAACATTGTTTATTACAATAATTTGATATAGCACTAGGCTCTAGATTCGATGTTGCAACTAATTGATCTTTGAGCTAAATACATTTAACCTGGGAAATGACCCTTGAACTACCCTTAGGTCTATATTAATTGCAAATGCTCTCACATATAAACAAAAATAAACAAAAATGCCCTCATTTTACAAAGAAAAGAAATGTTCTCACACTTGGAAAAAAATCACAAAAATGCCCTTACACTTGGAAAAGTTAAAAGAAATTGACAAAAGTAATACTCAAATTCATATCTATCCATTTTCTTTGATAATTCGATTACAACACTAATCTCACGTTTTGTGTCATGCATGCATCGCGTGCACTGGAGTACTAATACTAAATTAAGGGAACTTTAGGAGGATACATCAAGCATGCCTTTACTAAAATTAGCCGAAACAAATCATATGGAAAAAACTCCAACTGAGAATAGGTAGTTTATTATGATTTGTGTCTTAGAATACGACTAAGGTTGTGAAGAGGAATTCTGTTTTTTGTTATATTAGAACGTTTCAAATTGCCTTTACTTTTAATTTATTGTATCATTTTTAGTAATTTTCCCTTATGTTTTAAGTGTCTAAATAGCATCTTATGGTGGCATATCGACTAGGTGATAGCCACACACACCCACAACCAAAAAGAAATTAATAAATAAATAGCAGAAGAAAAGTACCTCCACCTGTGAGTTACATTGTCCAATAATCCTGTACTGCATTATTTGGAAGATAGGATAACCATACGAAAGCACATGTTCATGAACTCCCTGACATTAGAATTGCATATATAACCTGGTTGGATGCTTTGGAACACATCCGCGTTTCTTTTCTTACAAAAATGCTAAACTAACTATATCAATAATCATATTCAATAATATCAGGATTGTTTACAAAAAATAAAAGAGTACTACAACTCCAAAATTACTAGAAGTAACACAACCAGCTCGTAAAAAAATAGTGACATTAGCCTTGAAAATGACTTACAAACTATCAAGCAATTTTTCATTTTTTTAAATGTTGCATAACTACGTTGCTAATTACTAATAGTATGAAAACATCAAACTCGATATAATAACATGCAGTCATTCATTGATTGATTTTTCATGCATTTACATAGTTTGATGAGGAGAGGCTCTCCATATTGGAGCACCTAAAAAAGTTGGATATTTTCTATGGACGATGATGAACTTGAATCATTGAAGCATCAGCATTATTTTCTATGAGTTTTAGGACAAAATTCTATGAGTTTTAGGACAAAACTCCATCAACAGTTTGTGGTGCTGGGACAATGGTGTTAAAAATAAATAAATGTTTTTAGCATTTGGTTTAAAAATAGATCGTATCTAATGGCATAGATGAAAATATAGCAAGAAACCATAAAATATAGCAACTTATATTTTACATCAAACTGCTGAAATACAAAGTGGTTTAGTATTAATTCAATGGAGTATTTTGGGGTTTAGAGTGATATCAAAAGTGAGTTTTTAAAAATAAATCAGGGTAAGACTTTGTGTTTATAAGTTAAAAACCGTTTGCAGAAGTGAAGGAGTTTATAAATAAATGGGGTTAAGACTTTAGCTTATGTGGAAAAAACTCATTTTATTCTTCAATGTTGCTACATTAATGTGAAAGTGATAAAAAATAACCACTTTGTAATTCATGTCTTAAGAGTGATTGTGGAAGTGGGTGGTTTTAAAATTAAATAAGGGTAAACTTTGGATTTATAGCCAAAAAGTTGTAGTAAATGTTTGGTAATTTTAGAAACCCTCTCAACTATGAGGAGTGTCTTAGAAAACCTCCCTCATTTTAATTCATTGAACCCCCTCAATTTTTGGGGTGTTGTAGGTAACCTCTGTAATTTTTGGAAATTTGGCTTAACCCCCCTTAAATATGGGTTAGCTCACTAACCTCCCCCCCCCCCCCCCCAACTAAAACAAAATCACCTTTACACTTTTCTTAGAAAAACCCTTTGGCGTTGTTAGTTCAATCTTTTGGGAAAAAACCCATTTTAATTAAAGTAAACCTTACAACCAATAACAAAAGATCCTGAGGCATTTACAATGCTTTTCCTTATCTCTACTCTCTTTCTCTCTCATTTTTCTCTCATACTTGGAAACTCTAGGCTAATTTTTGTGGTTTAGGAATATCTTAGTCGTTTTAGGTCACATGCTTGTCACGTGACACATTAGACTTAATGGTGTTAGTTAAGAGAGTTAAGTGAGTAACGTGGGTTTTCTCAAACTTTCAAAGTTGAGGGGGTTATCTACAAAACCCCCAAACTTGAGGAGGTTTTCTCAAATGTAAGTAGTTGTAAGGGGTTTTCTGAGACACGCCCCATAGTTAAGGGAGTTGGCTAAGATTAACTTTGTAAATGTGCGGGTTTAAAAATAAATGGGGTATTTTGGGTTTATAGGCAAGAAACATAACTTTGAGTGTGGATCGGCTCACAATAAGTGGCTGTGAACTTTGGCATTAGAGGTAAAAAACAAAATTGCACTCTTTTGGGTTGGTAGGATGCACTGTAGTGTTTGCTTAATTTTCTTTTCTTTGACCTAATTATGAAGGTGTGGTACAGGAGTGTAGCCAGCATTTTATCATATCTTCTATATACTAATTTAATTGGGGATTGTGCTGTAGCTATGAGCAATGCAATCCTCAGTGGTTTTAGTATATAGATAAATAAATTATGCTACTATTCATCAATTTCAATCAACACCGGTCACCTATATGACATGTCTTGTTTAATTGCAGATTGAAAATGAATATGGAGATATTGAAAAGCCCTATGGTGACGGGGCAAAAGATTATGCAATGTGGGCTGCAAGTATGGCTCTTTCTCAGGATATAGGTATTCCTTGGATTATGTGCCAACAATATGATGCTCCCAACCATGTGGTAAGAAATAAGAAATTAATAACTTTATATTGAAGAATTGATTTAGAGTTGCGTGATGAAATGCAGCAATTTTCTCACCTTTCAATAGTATATTCCTTGATGCATGTTTCAAAAGGGGAACAAATAAAAGTGGAAATAAAGTCTAGCAAAAAGTAAACAAGAGGCATGTATAAAGTAGGAGACAAGATATGAGTTGGCGATTCTTGGATTCTAAGTACAACTCCTCGACTTAAGCCTATTGAAGCTAAGAAATTAGTTTATGGCAAACTTGTATTGTTGTGCCGTTTGTGCGATGCTCCATACCAATGAACTCTTTATTTTTATTTCATAATTAATTTGCAGATACATATGCCCTCTTGTTTCTACCTGTACACATTTGTGTAAAGGAGACTGCAAGATTTACATTGTCTGCCTTAATTTGTTTGAGTTTCCTCCAAGTTTCCTTGCGACAAAATTGCTTGCTGTTTTCATAATTTACATCAAACTATCATTAATGGACTGCTGTTCTTAATACATTTGCAGATAAATACCTGCAATTCATTTTACTGTGATCAATTCACACCAAATTCCCCGGAAAAGCCAAAATTTTGGACAGAAAATTGGCCTGGATGGTAATTACATATGGACTTTATTGCAATATTTTCATTTGAAAGTTAAAATTCCATTTTTCTGTTATGAAGTAGCTTTGTGGGACTTGTTTTGTCTACAAAAACAAGCAATATTAATATTCATGTTCAGGTTGTAATATTTCATAAGATTACTCTTGCAGTACAGATAGAAGACAACTAATTTGATCAAGAATACATAGACCCTGAATGGAAGAGTTTGCTTGGAAGGGTCCACTTTTGTGAACTAAATTGCTGGCATGATATAAGAACCAAGAACATCTTTCTTCTTCCCCCTTTTTCTGTCCCTTTGGTCATAGTTTCTGTTAATAATATAGACATAAGGTTGACGGTGCTGCTTCATGATGATTACCTTTGTATCTTCATGTAAGAGTCAGATTTCATCTGACCTTAATGTTAGGTTTTTGATACGAGTAAATTAGTTTTCCCAATGGGACTATATGAGGTTGCTTGATGTTCTTCCTGCATACTTGGTGCAATATCCTGTTGGTTTGATGCAGGTCATAGTTATTCTCTGGATTAGCTTTCTAATTTGTTTATAGGACAAAGATTTGGACGAATTTTTAAGTTTTCTTGGAGGCTAGAGAATGATTACTCAGGTCATAGAAAAGTGAAAAGGTGGTTGTCAAGTAATTTATGGACCTGGCTATCTCGACGTTTTGTCCAACTTTCAGAGCTCATAAGGAAGAAGTTGTATAATTCATTTATTCCTCCTTTTATTTTTTTGCCTTGGTTTTTTTTTTTTGGGGGGGGGGGGGGGGGTTGAAGTTGCTTTCTGTCCACCATTGTTGCAATCTTTAGTGTAAATTTGTTCTTTTCTTATGAGGTTCCTTTGCTTCTGCTAGGTTTCAAACTTTTGGTGCCCCAAATCCTCACAGACCACCTGAGGATATTGCTTTTGCTGTTGCCCGTTTTTTCCAGAAAGGCGGGAGTCTTCAAAACTACTACATGGTATGTCTGAATGATAATCAATTTAAAGACAAAAAAGGGAGAATTAAGGATAACCAAGAGTGTCATGTTTGGGATAATTCATAATTCCATTAAGAATTTGTGCTATTTTAGACTGACAATCTATTTTTTCCTCTTGAAGTATCATGGAGGAACAAACTTTGGCCGCACTTCTGGGGGACCATTCATCACAACAAGTTATGATTATGATGCACCCATTGATGAATATGGTGTGATACTTTCCGCTTCTGGAGTTATACAGCTCTACCTTTTTCTCAATAGCAAAATTTTAAGTTTATCTATATAAAAAGCACATATTTTCAGCAGTTCGACGCTTCTGTTTTAGTTTTCAGTAATTTTAAATGGTTTTTCAGGGTTGCCAAGGCTTCCGAAATGGGCACACCTGAAAGACCTCCATACAGCTATTAAACTATGTGAGCATCCTTTGCTCCATGGAGAGACAACGCTTCTGACAATTGGTCCTCAACAAGAGGTGCAGTATAGTTCCTGATATCATGACTCTTTGTAGGATACAATAAGGATTAATGTCATTTCACACAATTAGGATTTTACATGTTATGTATACAACATCTTAAACATGGCGAGCTATTACTCTCTTTAAGTATATTCCAGATTCACCTTCACCTAGCAATCATTGATACATCTGAGAGCATAGTTTTTTGGGTCATAAATCCAGAGTCGATGTGTCATCATCACTACTACCACAGTCACCCCAGGCAACAGCATTGCCTTCTCATCAAATCAATTCGGGCTATGAAGCATAAATGCAGACTATCAACCATAAATTATTTAAGACTAGTTTGCTGGTCGGAAACTTGAGCATATTTGTCTTTCATGTAGCAGCCTCGCATTATTCTTTGCAACAAAAAAAGAATCTAGAAGGGAAAGCTTATAGATTTGGTAATAGGAAACCGACGCACGAAATAAAATATATTTACCAATTCAGATTTGATAGGATGATTTTAATATTAATGGGTTCTTTCTTGTGTAGGCAAATGTTTACTCAGATTCCACAGGAGCATGTGCAGCATTCCTAGCTAATATGGATGATGTACATGATACAGTGATTGTTTTCCAGAACAAATCATATCATCTTCCAGCTTGGTCAGTTAGCATTCTGCCAGACTGCAAGAATGTTGCATTTAATACTGCAAAGGTTTTGACTCTCTTTTGTGCTCGTCTCTCTGTGATTATCGTACAATGAACCTTTATCGGAGCGTTAACAAAGTTCAAAGTATCACATATTATCTTCAAGTCAGTAACCCTATTAGCGAAGTTTACCGTTTCTATTACTCACAATGACACGAATGAGAGTGTATCAGTGTATGTTTAGCTGGCATGCATGAAAATTGAACTCAAAATCTAAAGCAAACATTTCTATTTGCATATTTGGTTTAATGACATGCTACCGTGTCACAATCTTGTAAGTGATCTGTACAAATTAAGCCATTAAAGGTCACTACTGTTAGATCATAGATGTGTCCTGTTACTAATACAAATGCATTAAAAATAAACCACATGATCTATTCTGGTAGGGTAACTGAGTCTTTTTGAAATCCTTTTAAATTAAATTAACCTCAGTAGCGCCCTTATGTAGTTTGACATACTGATGGGTTTTGTACGTAGGAATACATTAACCAAAAGCAGAGTGTCACCATTCTTTGGGTTTAAATGTGATATATTGGTTCCATCGCTTAGCTTTGGAGATCCTATCTAGACCCAAAAAACAGTAATCTGTGTCAGGATTTCATTCTTGATATGCACAGTAAATCATGAGCTTAGAAAATACCAAGTTCATAAATATATGTAGGTTCACTTTTTAGTGTTTACAATGTTACAAAAGATGCTTGGAGATTATAGTAATTGAATAATTATCATTCACAGGCTTTAGAATTCTAGTCTCACATATTCTTTTTTTATGGATACTAATGGTGCCAAACTTTCTCCAGGTTCGATCTCAAAAATCTATTGTAGATATGATTCCTGCGAGTTTGGAAGCATCAGTGACGTTTCCACAGAAGCATTCAAGAGAAATCCAGTGGGAAATTTTTATGGAGAAGGCTGGAGTCTGGGGGGAACCTGACTTTGTCAAAACAGGATTTGTTGATCATATTAACACGACAAAGGATTCTACTGATTATCTTTGGTACACAACAAGGTTTGATTTAGTCTTAGAAACCAGAGAGCCCTTTCATTTCCTTCAGTCTGTTTTAGTGTTTTGCTCCTGTGCTTCCTATTATTGCATACATAATATTACACATGTATATATACAAATACATATTCACATATGCATACACATATGCGTACATCTACACATATGGATATTAAAACGTGTACGCATATGCATACACTTTCATGTACGCATATGCATACACATACATGCACTGAAATACAAACTCATGCACACACACTACACATGCGCGAGCGCGCACACACACATACATATACATGAACATGGATATTGGAAAGTATACGCATACACATATATTGACTGAAATTCAAACACACACACACACACACTCACACACTATATACTTGCACATGAATATTGGAAAGTATAATTTGTACAACATGGTTGATGGTTCTGTATGGTTTCAAGAGATCATTCTGCTATTCAAAGAGGAATCTCCAAAGTCCTTAGGTTGTAGGGGAAGCAATAGGAGTTGGACTCCCCCCCCCCCCCCCTCGCGGCATCATAAATGTAATGGTGATTATTCTGCATCACTTTGTTTGATCTGTTGGACAATCATGTCTCGAATTTGAGTGTTTTATGTATGCGTGTCTGTGGTGAAAATATGATATTCATTCTTCTTTATTCTCTGTTTTATCCTTATGCTGACCTGCTAATACGACTTCAAAAACATTTATCAAATTGCAGTCTCTATATAGATGAAAGTGAAGGATTTCTAGATGGTGGAAGGCAACCAATTTTGATAGTGGAGTCCAAGGGCCATGCTGTCCATGCTTTTGTAAACCAGAAACTTCAAGGTTTTGTTTACTGAACTTGGTGATAATTCTTTTGTTGTGAAGTGTTAACACACTTATAGTATCAATTACTAACCTTGGATGATCCTAGGAAGCACTGAAACTTATATGATGGCTCCATGTAACAATACTTGTTACCATGTTATAGCTGTTGTGTGTTGTATTCCAGAGTTTATCGCTTGTTAGTGTGTGTATCATGTCGCACCATATTGGTGGATCCTTGAACTTGTGAATTCCACTAGAATTTGAAGTTTTAGCAGGAATATGGAGAATCATCAAATAAATCAGGGAAGAGATTCTGAAATGTTAATTTTGTATTGATTAAATAAACACCTTTTGAGTATGGCTGTACAAATATAAGAAAACTAGGAGGAGAATGGTTTTCCCACTTTCCCAGAACCTTTTGTACTTCTGTTGGTTCATTAATGCAGATTCTTCAATATTCAACATTGAGTAGATTGGAGAGAGAAATACAGGTGACAAGAAATGGGAACGAACTACTGTCGCAAGGGGTTAATGAAAATTAAAGTGATTTGTTGCTTCAAGAAAACATCTTTGTAAAAAAGTTAAATACCCACAAGTTTTGGTGAAATTTAAACATGTAGTAACCTATATCGTGACAGAATTTATTGCAACAGATGCAATCAATATTAAAATCAAGTTTAACAAAATATTTAAATGAAACAATAAATTGTATCCCAAGACATGAGAAAATCCTGGAGCAACACTGTATATTCATCACCAATTTACATGAATTTTCATGTACTTGCCTTCAATACCTAATCAGGCTATAATAATGTAAAGGTTCTTTTAATGTCTGATGTCTATATCCCTTTTGATGCAGGACAATCATGTATCGTCCATCAAAAGATTTTGAGATCTATTAGAATAATTTTAATTTTAGTAATATTTGATTTGATTCTATGTAATCTTTTTTTAGTTAGGATTTCTTTATGATTTGATTTTGAATTTTTTTTATTTTAGCTAGGATTTTATTTCATTGTATCATTTAGTTTTGCCAGGTTTTGATTTGATTATAATTTTTATTTACTTTCTTAAGTGTTTAGTTGCTATCTTTTATTATAAATAAGAGATGTAATCCTCCACGAGAAATAGACATTGATGAATAAAAAAATTGAGTTTAATCTTGAGCATGTGAATTGCTTATTGGCATGTGGAGTGTCTTTTGGGGTGTGAAACCCTTGGGCATGAGGCCCCTAGATGTGATGCCTATTACCTATTAAAATTCTCATTCAATTATCCTTCTCGATCATTCACCACTTATTTCCCCTCCAAAAGAATCCTCACCATCCAATAAGTCAAAACATCTCCACATAAATTAAAAAAATCTATTGTTCAACCGTGAACAGTACTCGCTTACTGTTTTATCTTGGTAGCCTTCTTCTTCGTCAAGGAATTTATCCTAATTATGCCAAATCGTCGATGATTTCTCACCTCTAGATCGAAGCTCTCACACTGCTCCCCATCAGAAGTATTTGGGTATAGATATAAAAATAAAAAAAATAATATAATTGACAATACTAGTCAAAAGGCTAAGCATAACAAGCTCATCCGGTCGTCCCCAATCTAAGCAGTAGTTTACCAAAAAAAAACAATTTGTAGTTAAGAAAAGTAAGAATTTAATGATTTGAATGACTAATTTAAAAACATTATAATTCAAGGGTCCAATACTAAAATCCAATTTTTTTTTATCATTTTCCTTAAAAGAGTCAGAGTTAGTTTAACTGAGTTATAACAGGTTTAGTACGTTAATTAGTCTGTTAACTATGTCAGATTAGTGAGTTTGACGGGGACTCCCAGACGACATGGAAGTAAAATGAAACATGTGGAATTGAATTGTTTTGTTAATCCATTAACAATTTGCAGAAAACTCTTAGGGGGTGTTTGGTTCGCTAAAACAAGCCCCGAAAATCTATTTCTTCTCTTGACACATTGTCCACCTCGGCCCTTTTATTTCTTTTCGTTTCTTTGCGTGGGTTTGGTTCACTGAGAGGAGGAGGGTTTGCAGCGGTAAAAAATAGCTCCACCTCAGCCAAATCTCTCGTCGAGATTTCCCCCCAAATCGAGCGGAAAACCCCCTAAAACCCTCCTCGCGTGTCCTTTTGTCAGATCTACTTAACTTTGGAGAAATCTCTCAGTTGGTTAGGGTTACCGCCAAGTCTCTCTTCACGCCTCGGTGGTTGCTTGCAGTTTTCCCTCTTTGCTTTGCCTCGGATCTCTGCTGATTTCTTTCTATTTTTGTTGGATCTCGAAAAAAGGCAGCGCCTTTCTTCCGATTGTTGCTTGATTTGGGGCTGCACAGCAATTTCATGTATGATTTTTTCAAAAATTTTAATTTTTACATTAAAAATAGAGATATGGGTTCGAGATGGGTGAACTTTGTGAATTTTTGGATTTATGATGGTAATTCGATGGTTTTATCAATGTCTAATTTATGATGGTTTTATCAAAATCTAATCTAGGGTAGGGTTTATTCCCAATTTGCTATACAGGGATCCTGCAATTTTACTTGTTCAAATCAATGTTCATGGTGTAAAAATGTTTCTTTTTCACTTTGGGAAGTGGATTTCACCTTAGATTAACTTAGAATAGACATGCATGTGCATGGAAAATGCATCCGCGGACACATAATTCACAACCAATAAAAATAAATAAATAAATAAATAAAATGCATGGACTTGGTTATATTTGGTTGACTGTAAATCACTGTTATCATGGTAAAAAACTGTGATGGTAATTGGGATTGGGATGCTGTTGATCCATGTAAAGTTATGATGGAATAGTAGATGGAGGTGATTTTCTGCAATCCCAATGTTCAAAAAAAATTATGTAAGTATAAAATTATGTAAGTATAATATTTAAGGCATTGAACTCAAAATAAGGTGTATTTAGCTATTCTATAAAAAGTTCATGAAAAAATGTAAATATTATATTTTATCCAATTATTAGAATTTAGACATATGCATGCACTGTGTTTTCATGAGTGTGCATGTTTATGAATATATGCATTGATGTATAGTGTACTCTCTTCAATATATTCTCACATGTCCGAGTAAAAGATGTTCTGCTGTTTCTGTAATATTGTTCCTACTTTTCAGAAATAATCATGTCTGTATCCTGTCTCTGTATGCATATGTCTTGAGATAAAAATAAAATGATAGCAGATATCTGCATAAAGTGCAGAGTTACCTACTGTATTAATCACAGTCTCCACCAATCAAATAAGCCTTATACTGTCAAATACCTCTAGTACCTAAAATAGGTCACTTTCGATTTTGCTACTCATTTACATGTTTTCCTCATGTATTTGTTTTTCAGTTTCTAGGAGTATCTTTACAAGCAAATTATGGATAACATGTAGGCAATAAATAGATAATACTAACTTATTTCCAATACAATTTTACTGTTAGCTCCTAGTGACCTTTGGATTCTCTGTGTGGAACAATCTTCTCCACCCTTCCTATCTTTTTGTATAATCTGAACTAAGCAGCTCTCAGCAGTGTAAAAGCATACTCTAGAATTTTGACCAACAGTATAATATTTGTCAACTTCATGTCTTATACTTTTGAACTTATATAACATCTTGAGGACCTGCTGCCTCCTATTACATATTTAATTTTGCCAGTGGACCTACTATGAAAGACTTCAACTTGGTAAAGCTTGACATTTTCAGACATACAAAGTCTTTGCATATTTAATTTTGCCACTAGGCCAACTATGGCTTCAACTTATTAGTGACACCAATGGAAACAAATAAGAGGAGGACTACGCCACTAAAGTAGCATTGATAGAAACAAATACGTAGGCATTGATGGTGACCTGAAGTAAAAGGTTATTTGTACCTTGATATCTTAATATTTACATCTTTCCTAACTCTGATGTTCAAAAGTGTTCCAGCATTACTTCATAACTCACAAATCAGCTTAAACCTGATTTTTTGAGTTTTATTTACGCCAAAATTCTACCTTTTACTTGAATAATCATTACATGCGGTTGATTGGTTATTTGCACTTTACTTCATTACCATTACTTTCATGGATGCTTGATAGCCATGTTTTTATTTCAATTTGATGTTTGTATCGTAGATGGATGGTGATGGGTATAGTATTCAGGTTCACGAGGAGAGTCCAAGCTAGACGTAAATCAATTCGTAGTGGTCCAAGTGAGGAAAAAATAAAACAAGTGAGAACTAGAATTGAACTCGTAGAGCGTATA
>JBAKGM010000200.1:33097301-33122765 GCA_037177215.1 Asparagus racemosus | reverse complement strand
TTAATATATTATCATACATTACTAATAATTAATATGATGTAGAGTTTTACAATAACGTTGGAAGTTTTAGGGACCAAGTTATACAAACTTGAAGTGACATATAATATAATTAATTAACAATGATAATTAATTTAGTTTAGCTAGTATTAGAATGTAATATTAGAAAAAAGGGGTAATATAGTCATTAGAAAGTTTTTCCACAACTCCCTCTTTTAAAGGGAGTATGATAGATGAAGTTCAGGGTAACAAAAAAATAGGGATTGACATGTGGCTCCAAATGGCTATGATGTCCTACGATTCAAATAACTGAAACATGATAGAGGAGTTGAGTACGATGTTCTAGAGATAACTGCTTCAAGGAGCGAGAGACACTGTAAGGAGGACTCGGCATGGCTTATTTTTTACATTGTTGAGTCTAACAAGTGGATGGCCCATCAGCATGAACAAACACATCAAAGATTAGGCTGGTTTTGCCTCTCCGATACTCAAGTCAACAAGAAGGTATTTTAAAATGTCCTTAAGTTTAATCTTTTTTTTTTACTCTATGAAGCTCCTATCTTTATTTTTCTTGACAACGAAGTGCTGGGTGTGGATTCCTGTCTATATGGAGAAAATCCACCTTATTTGGTCCTTAATTTAGTGAATTTCCTAAGTAGAGGAATATGATAGGATTCTATTTTTTTTTCAATTCTTTTCTAACTTGAGGATGATTTATTTCCTTAGTTTGTGAGATTTGATTGAATTCAATCAAATGGATTAGTTTGTGAGATTTGATTGAATTCAATCAAATGGATTCTTTCCTAACTTGTGGGATTTTAAATGGAGGGATCAATTGAAACCTATGGATATAAATCTAGAGGAGTTGGGCACGACAATTTGTATCCAGAGCAATACAAAACAAAAACAGAAGAGGGAAAAAGGAGAAGGAGAAGATTATTGAGGTGGCTCTCGACAATTTGTATCAAGATGAGGTGAGAGATTTCATTACCTTTTTTTAGCCCACAAATCACTAATTCCTCACTACACAAACCCAAGCCTTCTAAAACTCGTTAGATGTTGGCCCCTAAGGACTCGAGCACATTAAGAAATAAGAAATCATTAAAGTATGAACCGATTTAAGTTTACTTAAATCTGTTGGTGTCTAAGGCAATGTTTAGGGGTTGTATAAAGCGCTCCGTAAGGAAAGATGTACTTAATTGGTCATTGACCTCCCTCTAGTACTATCCTTACCTGGCTAACTAACCAAGTAAACATCAATGTTTTTTTCACTCAAAGAGTTTTTGGTTAGGAGCTGGTCTAGTTGAGTTTAGACTTAATCCTAGAATTAAGGTGATTGTTTCAAAGTGGTTTCTCTTGATTTATTTAGTTAGATTTTTCTTTTGTCCTTCATCTTTTCTCTCACTAATCTTTTATGTCTTCTAGTTTTCCTTAAAAAAAGAAAAAAATTAATTAACTTTTATTTTTCTCCCTTTTCTCTAATCTTCTTTTTACATATATATAAAAAATTTTGCTTTAGTGGATGCAAGTTTGGTTTAGGGATAATACCAAGTATTTAATTCGTGTTGAACTAATTTATGAGACTAAACAAAGGGTAAATTTAAAGGCACCAGTTCTTCAAGACATGTGTTATCCAACTTGGAATGTAATCCCGTCTTATATTAGGCTTCCTAATATTAATGGAGCTAATTTTGAGCTTACACTTCAATTCATAAACATGCTTTCGAAATTCTTAGGAAATGAAACCGAAGATGCGTACATTTTTATATCCAAGTTTAAGGAAGTTTGTCTTATGATTAAGATTAGAAAGTTATCTGAGGTCATGATTAAGCTTAGATTTATCCCATTTGCTCTTAAGGAAAAAGCCAAGAAACGGTAGCTTACCCACAAATTCAATCTCAACATGGGATGAATTTGTTACCGTTTTCCTAAAAAAATTTTCCTAATTCATAAAACGGTAAAGCTTAGAAACAACATTCATAATTTTAAAATAGTCCCAGGAGAGCCATTTTGAAAGTATTTTGATAGGGTTAAGGATCTATGAAGGATATTCATGAAAGACATCCTTAGAATCTATGTGTCAAGGGGATTCATGAAGAAAAATGACAGTGAAGCATGGAATTCCTTAAGAAAGTTTGTCTAAAAAAACCATGCAATGGAAACACGTTGATGAAAGAGTTTCATCAGTTCCCCCGACCAATCTAGTGGTCTGTCCCTGGAGTCAAACATAGCCTCTAAAACAAAGATGGCTACAATCTTGCGTATGGTAGAGGCCCTAAAAATCAAAGAATGAACCCTAGCTCAAATAAATCAAGTTTTTGCCCCAAGATATCATAACTGCATAGCTCGAACCCATATTCCAGAGGAATGTCCTTTCTTAGAAAATAATTAACTACTAGGTCAGGTAAACGCTGCATTCCAATGTCTTGTGAATGATCTATTTTCTCCAACCTTCAACCCAGGTTGGAGAAATTATTTAAATTTTACATGGAATAAAGGAAAATTCTCCGGAAATTAAAATTTCACTTCCTCTTCAACTGCATAATTTCTTAGAGGAAACACAGTTCTATTCAACACACCGAATAACTTTTTATAAACCAATCCTACATACCAAAATCAGTCTCTTCCAAATCAACCGGTAAATCCGATTCCTCCGAGTTCTGATCATGAGAAATGTTTTAGTGTCTTGGAAAAAGGTTTAGAGGCTATGATAAAAGCTTCCACACAGATCACCAACATATTGACTCAGTCATCCACTACTCTGATTTCCTTCATGCAAACCACCGATCACTCAAGCTATAACTAGGTTAGAAACCCAACTTGGTCAACTAGCTAGTGGATGACTGAGTCAACCTGTTACAAACCCTAAGGACACCGGATCAAGTTTAACCTACAAAGCTCAAGTAAATGCAATCTATTCATTATAGTCAGGGAAACAGGTCGATAATCTTGTTAGAATACCTTCAGATCAAATTCCTTCTTCCTCTTCTATTATTTAAAATGTTGAACCGGAACAATCTCTCTCTCTCTCTCTCTCCCCCCTCCTTCTAATAATTATATTCAACAATCACCCCCTTCTGATGACCAAGAACCTAAAATCAAACATGAGCTCAATTTTAATAGGTGTAAACCTATTGCTCCGTTTTTAGATAGATTCAGGCCTAGGAAAAACTCTCTTCAAATAAAGAAAATCCTAGAAACTTTCAAGCAGGTCAATGTCAACATCCCTCTCTTAGATACAATCGAACAAATCTCCTCTTATGCGAAATTTTTGAAGGATTTGTGCACTAAAAAAACCACTAATGTTCCCAGTAAAGTCTTTCTAGTAGTCAATATCGGTGACATGCTCTCAAAGCCCATGCATTTGAAACATAAGGATCCGGATTGCCCTACTACTTCATGTGTTATAGGAAACACCTTTATTGATAAGGCATTTCTAGGCTTATGAGCTAGTGTGAATCTTCTTCCTTATTTAGTTTTTCAACAGCTAAGGATAGGTAAATTAAAGCTAACCAGATGTACCCTCCAGTTAGATGATTGATCTGTAAAAATTCCTAAGGGAGAGATAGAAGATTTCTAATCAAGATAGGGGGGTTTATTTTTCTCATCGATTTCATAGTCTTGGAGACACAGCCCATTTCCAATCTCAGAGATCAAATACCTGTCATTTTAGGAAGACCGTTCTTATCAACATATAATGCTTTGATCAACTGTAGAACTTGTTAAATGTAGCTGTCCTTTGAGAATATGATTGTTGAACTTAATACTTTCAATCTAGGGAACCAGCCGACTAATTCATCAGATCAACTCCTAAAAATAAACTACAACTAGGAAAATTTAAGTAAAGAGTTAGAAAAGGAGAGTGAGTCAGACCCGAGTTTTGAGGAGATCTTTGGTGATGAAATCAAATACTAGAGGAGTTTGAATCAGAACTGGTTTTCACGAAGTTGACACAAGTTTCTCTAATCTTAGCTTTAAAGAATTTTTTGCTGATGAGCTTAGGTTCCTTGAAAATATAGAATAACCTACTTATCATACCTCAATCATAAATATTGGGTTTAAGGATATTTTTAAAAAAAAACTGATTGTGTTATGACAAACTTTCATTCATGTGGAACTTGAGTTCAAATTTGAGACTTGCTTTCTGTTTGATAAACACCAAAAATTTAAAATGCATAACCCCTTCTTACATGCCTTCAAATACTATAGAAATCATTGAAAACCTAGGAGTGTATAGAATTTAAGCACATTATTGAGTTTATCATTCTAGACTTATTTAAAATCTGGGTAGAATTTTAAGCAATAAGATAGGATTTGATGTAGTGTGTGAGCTTTTCATTTTTAATTTTTAATTTTACATCTTTACCCTTTGTCTCAAAATAATGATAAAAAGAATTTATTCTTCTCTCGTTTGAAAGTTTCTTTTTTTTAAAAAAAAGAAAAAAGAAAAAAAACAGAGAAAAAGAGAAGGGATTTTTTTAATAATATAACATCCTCATACCAAAGGTAATTGCAGATTTTTATCATTATTCTAGATCGACCAAACAAATGTAAGTGCTTCATTTCCTATCTATTTTATTTTGTGCATCATATAATTTACATTGAGAACAATGCAAAATTTAGGTGTGGGGATGAGGACTAGTCATATTTTCTCTTTATTTAACCATTTCTTCTTCATTTTATTTCATATTTGCTTTTCTTTTCTTTCCCTAAAAGAATATTATCACTTGCCAACTTGATAAACTCAATTAATAATTGATTTACTTGATGAATTTTTTTAGCTTTTTAATTTTTAGTTAGTTTTATACTCAAGCTAACCTTTTATGATAATTCTAAATAAATTTATTGAAATGATTATCGAGTTGGATTTGGTTTTATATAGCTACAATGGAAGGGCTTTCTAGGAAATTTACTTTGGAGGTATGCATAATAATATTTTCTTGACTAAAAACTAGCTATAATTAGATTGTTTAAAGATATCAAGTGAATTAATTATACATTGACTTCTTCAAATTAGCAAGTTTACCAAATTTTGTGAGTATATTCACTGCAAACCCTCATGAGACTACAATTCATCCTCTAAGGTAACCTAGGGGTTTGAAGACTTATATGTGCTAAATACAATCGCGATTCTTGCGAAAGTGAGTTAGAATTTCTTTCTTTCTTTTTCATTTTCTTTATGTGCTGGAGAACTAGCAAAAGTTTAGGTGTAATCATTATATTTTATTACATTTTTATACCCTTATTATCTATTTTATTTGAATAAATATATCACTAATAACACGTTTTTTTCTTAATTTGTAGGAAATGAAGAATTAATGAATAAGAGCCCAAGAGAATCAAATTCTCTAATTTTTCTACCACTTATTAAAGCCCAATATCAAGCCAAGAGGAGGTCCACAAAAGTCCAAGAGATCAAGAAAAAGTAAGGTCAACAAGTCAACAAAAGAATCAATTCTGTTAGGAGCCAACGATTGACTAATCAAGGGGCCAACTAATTGGTTCGTAACAAAAATAGTGAATGACTGAGATTTTTTTCTTAGAGCCTAAGGTTAATCTTATGGATCTTGTTGATTGTAGTAGGCTATAAATAGGGGTAGAGGGTGATGGGTTTGAGTGTGAAAAGTTTATAAACACTCTATTTGGAGAGGAGGGTTTCTCTTAATTGAGGAGACTTTCTGAAATTATAAAATTTTTATTTGCAATAAATAAAAACATTCCTCCTTGTAAATCTTCTTTCCTTCTTCTTTGTCGATAAGATGAAGATGAATATTTGCTTTCATGTGGCCAACCCATTGCAATGTAAATTTTCATTTTTCTCTTTAATTTTCTTATTTTAGAAATTCATGTTTTAGGATTTTATTTTGATATTTGTGATTAGATTTATTTCATATATTGTAGAGTAGATTTACTTTCATGCTCTTTTATTATTTTGTTGTTTATTTTTCATGTTTTTAAAAATTTATTTTCTTGTATTTTTCTTTTATAGCATAGATTTACTTTTTTACACTTTTATTTTTGTTAGTTAGATTTTCTTTATGCTCATAGTTTAGATTTTTATTTCCTTATTCTTGTTCTTATATTTGTAGTTAGTTTTTGCTTAATTTTTGTAATTCAGATCACTTTCTATTATGCTTACTAGTCTAGATTTTATTTCATTGTCTTTAGTTTTTAAAATGAGTAACTAAATCTAGTAGGAATTCTAGAATTGTATGAAACTAGTTTGATTTCTTTTATAATTTGTGGATTGCTCTCTTCTGCTTCAAATGATCTTTTTTAGGATAATCAACTGGAGAATTAATTGGTAGAAGAATAATTTAATAATCTATGCATATCTTGAGTGGTTTGATTTGTTATACTAATGAATTCTACAATTATTATCTCGTTGTTGTTCTTTTCATCAATGAAATTTTTTGATGATAATTTGATAGATTATGCTTTCCTTTAGTTGTTTGATAATCTATTCTTAGTAGATCTAAAGTAAAATATGATGAAAAGAGAGTAGTTCATAACTCCTAAATGAAATTAACTAGTGGATTCAATTCTAGATTCATATATTCTCTACTTGATTTACTCCACCTTTTACTTATTTTAATTTTCCTCCTTTTGATTATTTTCTTCTCTTCTTGATTTTGTTCTTATCTATTTTCTTTATTTCTCCTCCTTGTTTATTCATTATTTTCTTTTATTTTTTCACTTTCTTTCTCTCCTCTTGTTCAAGTTTTCTTTGATTTGCATAATCACACACTCTCTATATCTCTACACTTGCATTCCTCTTTGTCCACACACATTTCTAAGATCCAATTTAGAATTTTTCCTACACACCTTCCTCATGGGATCGACATCGTAACTATACTATAACTTGATAGTTGTCATCCTGCAACTTTGGTGCATGTTTATTATGCCCCTATCAAACGCTAGCCAAGCTTTCTATATCCACCATGATCCTCTTGACTCGGAACCTATTGATTTGGGTGGTGATGATAATGGAGTCATCATGAGGCGTCATTATGCCTTTAAAGTCGGCATGGGTGAAAGTTATGGACTGGTCCACCTTCAGCTTCTTGTCGCACACATTCACCTCAAGGGCTCGCTGGGCATACTTCTTCTAGGCATTATTCGATATCCCTTTAGTAGGATCACTGCAGATAATATTGCTTGTGCCCTTGTCACTAGCCTCCCTTGGCTAGTTCTAGCATTGATCCGGTCAGGGGGACCTTGATCTTCTCCTCTTTGGTCTCTCCTAGTTAGACCATTCTTCGCCGCGATTGTTGAGGTATTTCTTCCACAACTCTCTACTGATGAGGTCCTCAATGTCCCTCTTTAGGATTTTGCAATCATTGGTGTCAGGGCCCTAGTCTTGGTGGTATTGGTAGTATTGCTGAGAATCCCTCTTTTAAGGGTTTGAGGACATGCGCAGGGGAACTTTGGTGAGATGTCCCTCTTCTTGGATCTAGTATAATATCTTTGGGAGAGGAGTGTTGAGGGGAGCAAAGGCTGGTGCCCTTGTGGCATCTCTTCTCTGATCTCTCCTATCATACAAACCTGATCTAGAATTGGAGTCCGGTGGTCAGATTCGGTCTTCTTATTCCTGGAGTACTCGGCCTTGGAGGCTTCCACTTAGACAGCCTCCTTTGCAGGCGATTGTCCTTAGCGTCCACGTATGCCCTGGCCTGGGCTATGAGCTGATCGAAGTTGGTGATAGGGTTGATGATGAGTGAGTCTAATGACTTCTCGAACCCACGGTAACTGCAGCCATCACCACCATGTTGCTCGGGTCTTCCACGTCCAACCGCTTGGCCTAAAATCTTTTAAAGTAATCTCTTAGGGTTTTGCCCAGCTTCTATTGAACTTGTAACAGGAGAGCAGAAGATGCCTTCTTCTCCGTGTTCGCTAGGAAATAGTGGACAAACTTCTAGGCGAGCTCTTCCTAACTATGGATGGACCTTTTCTTCAAAGAGTTCCACCAAATCTTGGTCACACCACTAAGCGTGTTAGGGAACGCTTTGCATATGACTGGCTCAATTATATGTTGCATGCTCATCAAGTCGAATAAGTTTTGTGCATGCTCAGCCGGGTCTCTTTCACCTATATTTTTCTCGATGCTGGGCATCTTGAACTTGGGCCATGGCTCGCCCATGATCTCATCAGACAATGGGGTGTTCCTCAATGGCATTAGCCACTAGGTTGAAGGTCCATCACATTTAGAGGCTCTGTTGGCCGCCGAAGGGTCTGCCCAGTTTACTAGAGTTTGGGTCACATAGGCCCATCGTATACCTTGTGATGGGTACCGCGGAGTATGGCCAGGATCTCGGCTTGAGCTTTCACACAGCATGTCACGGTAGTGGGGAGCTTGTTGTGGATTGATCACGAAGCAGGTTTGATGTCGCGACAGTTGGAGGGTCATCTCCCAGACCTGATCTTCCTCTTCATGTCATTGCAGTTGTTCTTCCTGGAATGGGGTGACGGGTGAGGAGAGGGGGTTGGAGGTGACTGAACAGTTCGTTTAAAAAGGAGGCAAATTGATGCTTGAGTGACTGCAATATCCTCTATGAGGTTTCATCTAGTTAGGCTTGAATGACATAGCCAGAACTAGAAGATTCCCCCTGAGTGAAGTTTGGAATACGAGGATGATTGGGATCAACCATTATATCAAGAGAAGAATAAGTGGCCCTATGGTGGGCAGCAAACTGTTGCTGTGGGGAAGTTAGTGTATTAATTAGGAGAGGTAAGGATGATCTTGGGGTCCCTTAATCTCCTCTGATGGCTGATTCCTTTGAAGGGTATGTTGAATTGCAGCTCCCTGCACAAAATAACAAAGGTTAGAGGCCTCGGGAGGTTGTTTCCTCCTGTGTGTTCTACGATGCTCAAGCTAGTGACTAGTCTGATCGTCTAAAGAGAAAAGTAGAAATTAATCTTTAAGGTTTTTTGTGTGTACCTTACAATAGCAAAAACGATGTCTTTTATAGGAATTTTGTAAGGGTATTTTGGTATCCAGAATGGCTAGTTGACCTGACACTGTGCTAGTTGATCGGAGGCGGAGAGATGTACCCATCGCATGTAATACGATGGTGATAGAATGGTGGGAATGTGGGTATCATTCGAGGAGTCATTATGATGCCTAGCCATGCATTAAATACGATGGCAACTAGGTGGCAGAGTATGGGTGCCGAATTGTTCTGCGTTAAATTGGAACATTGTTGACAAGACCACTAGTCATTCCTTGCTTCAGACTTTCCCCTACTAAATCCTACCAGAAGATACCTTTTGACTTGGCCTGGAATCAACTGGTAGATCTTAACTTGAAGACTCTTTCGTCTCAGACTCGGATCATATAGATGAGTCGGTCAACTTACAGCTTAGGCCCGGGTCGGACATGTTAGCCACATGTTTTGTCCTACTAAGTATACCATGTGGCCAATTTAAGGACATAATAATATGAGGGTATAACACTCTTATGCACCATATTTTGAGAGTAAAAAGTGAGCTCGATGTGATATTGAGTCCACTGTAATCTCTTCCATCCCAAAAAGACCAAAGCACTCGATCACCATCACACCAATGGAAAAAGAAAAGGATTGTAGAGGTTGCCCTTCAGACCCTCCATCAACAATGAAAATCCTTAATTGGAACTATCAGGGTGCAAAGAGGCATCCGACAGTTTGTCACTTAGCCTCCCTTCTTTAGTTTATCTCACCTTCTATCTTGATCTCTAAAACGAGATCCTTTGATGCTTAGTCCATTAGTGCCATTAATAGATTAAACATCAATAACTGCCACATTGTCCCCTCCGAAGGGAGATCCGATGGGCTATGGGTCCTTTTGAATGATTCAGTCATAATCAATATCCATAGCACTAACCAAAATTACAGCATTGCTAACCTCACCTTCCCTCACCTCACATTACATGGAAACTAGTTTGGATCTATGGGAACCAACTCAAAGCAAGAGAGAAGAATTTTCATTAGACTTTTCTACTTTTCTTTAAATTTCAGTTTAGACTCTTTGATAATAATCAGAGATTCTAAGGCAATTTCTTTAAGTGTAGATAAACAAGGAGGTGATCCTATCTCTTTGAATAATACTTCTTGCTTTAGATATTTTCTGAGCAATAAAAGGTTACTAGATGTCGTGTATGTTGGTGCTGCATTCACATGAAGCAACAATCAAGATGAAGCCTCTCACATACGGGATTGCCTAGATAAGGTGCGTGGTCACCAGAATGAATTGAGTTATATCTAAACAGCTCTGTTCACCATCCCCCTGTAATATGCAGCGATCATTGTACAATATTGCAACATACAACTGAACCACAAATGGCGGCAACCATGATTGTAAGGGCCCTACCGTAAATCAGACTAATATAGATTGTTGATAGGATTGAGATGATTTTGAACCATTAGATTTTTTCCATGTCATGATATTTTTTCCACGTGTACATTTCGTATTTTCACACCCATCAAGATTTTTGGTTTGTTTTTTTATCAAAATTTATCCTTTTCTTAAGTTGAATTTTTAAACTCTCTTTTCACAAATGAATTTGGGCCAAGAGAGAGTTTATCCACTAACTAATGAGCTTAATCCATTGAGGCTTAATGGTTTTGATCCTTATTGGGTAAGACACTTTAACCTTAAATCCATTAGTGTAAACCACAATATAAAGGGGAGGGGGGGGGGGAGAGAGAGAGAGAGAGAGAGAGAGAGAGAAAGAGAGAAATAGAGAGAGAGAGAGAGAGAGAGAATTCTACTACCCAAGGAAGTGTTTTCTTGCTAAAATCTTGTATTTTTAAAATTGTAATTTATGAATTTTCTAGATCTAGTTCTCCTCTATCTTTTGATCTTTGAATGATTAGCTTTTTTCCAAATTTCTTGATTTTTAAATTCGTGATCTTTGATTATAGGAAGGGAAACTCCTTGAGATGATTTGATATCTCATTTTTAAGAGAAATGAGAAGGACCCATTGTAGGCATTAAAAATTGCCTATAAGTGTCCGAACGTGACTCATGATGATGGATTGACAATCGACGACCCATCCGACGCTGCGACCAAGAACCGCACGAAGCAGATTGGCGAGGTGTGCAAGCCAGTGAAGTGATGAATCGTGGAATAAATCTAATAGTGAAGCTTCAGATCAGCAAGTTTTGATGAGATGGAATCAACCGGACTCAAACGTTGGCGGAACCAAGTCAATCAAACTCTGGAATTGACGAAACAAACAACCAGACACAGGAATCAAGGCAACTGGATAGACCGGGATCAAAAAATATCAAAACAGGGCTACAAGGGCTCAGAGGCCGAGACAGCTTGGCCGAGGCTGAGAAAACTCGGCCTTGGTCGAGACTGGGTCGGCCAAGGCATAGAGAGCTCGGCCTATCTGTAGACATTAAAAATTGCCTATAAGTGCCCGAACGTGACTTATGACGATGGATTGATAATCACCGACCCATCCGACGATGCGACCAAGAACCATACGAAGCAGATCGGCGAGGCGTGCAAGTAAGTGAAGCGACGAATCGTGGAATAAATCCAACAGTGAAGCTTCAGATCAGCGAGTTTTGATGAGACAAAATCAATCAGACTCAAACATTGGTGGAACCGAGTCAAATGAACTCTGAAATTGATGAAACAATCAAGCGAACATGGGAATCGAGGCAACCAGATAGACCGGGATCAAAAAATTACCAGAACAGGGCTACAAGGGCTTGGGGGCCGAGACGGCTCGGCTGAGGCTGAGAAAACTCGGCCTTGGTTGAGACACCTCGGCCAAGGCTGAGGTGACTCGGCCTTGGCCGAGACTGTCTCTGCCAAGGTCGAGGTGGCTCGGCCTTGGCCGAGCCGGACTCAGCCAAGACCAAGCCAAAAGCTCCCAAAACACCCCCAACCCCTATAAATAGAGGGGGGTCTCATTTGCTCGAGGCTAGAATTTTAGATACCCGGGAGGCAATTTTCTTCAGATCTGGGATTAGTTTGAGCTCCAAGGTGGGATTTTGCTGATCTTTTGGCACAGATCTGAGCTTTTCCACGAACGAAAACTCAGTTCTAGACTTCTAACGCACGAGGAGTCCTTCCCGACACAGATCCACGCAGCGAGGAGAAGATTTAGAGGGGATTCAGACCAGATCTACGTCGATTCAATTCAGATCTACAGGCTTTTCCTCTAGATTAAGCTTCGTCTTAATCTCAAGGTTCATGCGTGACTTCGCTTGGTCGATTTCACCCACTCCGGCGATCATCTCCTTTCTGAGTTGATCCCCGTCGGTGATTATTTCCTTCGTGAAATAATCACCATAAATCTGTAGATCTAGCATCTGGATCTAATTATGCGGCGGTCCACGGATGAAAAAAAGAGTCCCCAGCATAGGCCAAGAACCCACACAAGCGAGGATCTGATAAACGGATCCCGCGTTTGTTCAATAACAGAGAAAAAGTTATAATCTTTTTGATTTTTATTGTAAGCCATAAAAAGGTGACTTTTTTTATTTGAATTCATTTGTAATTGCAAAAAGCTGTAATGAGTTCAAGTGCAATGGAAACCAAAATAACTTCCCCCGCGAACAAGCTAGTGACCACAGTGGGAGCCAACGGTCTCAGGTCTGAGATCGTCGTGTCGCAACCGCGGATCCAGATCCCAGTCAAGGAAGAGGTCGAATACGAGTTTGACCAGTAGAAGTTTGAGGAGTGTCTCTCCTCGTCCAGATCTACCTCTCCCCACAAATCCAAAAGGACCTCCACTGCAAGGAAGATTTGGTAGGCCTCAGATGCAGAGTCCCACGAAGAAAATTCTAGCCCCGCTGTTGCCAAAGTTGCATGTAGCGGTATTTCCCCCTCGGTGCCCGCAGCCTCTGTGCCGGAGATGACTGTCGATGACGTGCCCGTACTCTCGAAGACAGCACCGCAGTGACAGCGATAGAGCATGGTGTGTAGATTCGCCAAGGTCATGCAATCAACGGATGGGATCTGCTACGAGGCAGATCTAAGATCCAGATTGACTCATAAGTTTCAGCCTCAAACGGTTAGCAGCCCCGGCAAGCCGTCGACAAATGAATGGGTCTGAGTCAAGCCAAACCATTCAACACTTTAGGAGTGCATCCGGAAGCACCGCGCACTCCCTGCGTAGGGATAGGCTTTGGTGCAAGAAGCTCAGAAATTAAAGAAGGAGAAGGTGGCCACGAAGCCGCTGACAATTCGCCGAGTCTGGAAGCCAAAAACTGGCGCTCCAACTCCAGTCACCACGGCACCAACACCAAAAGCTGCCGGTGCCCCAACACCAGTTACCCCAATGCCTAAGCCGAAGTCCACCGGTGCCCCAACTTCAGTCACCCAGGCACCGAGGCCAGCATCGGTGTCCACATCCAAACTTCTGGCTAAGCTGGTTCCTACTTCAACCAGCAAGCCAACAATCATGGAGCGCCTTAGCCCATTGCAAGATGATCGAGGCAAAATTCTGATCAAGGAACGCCTGGGTCCATTGAGGAAATCAAGGTTCACTCCTAATGCAGGAGGCCGCACCCACCTCAAAGACAGGGAAACCCCTCCAGCTCTACACACCGGACTGCGGATCGAAGTTCAAGAGTCCGTAGAGACTTCACGCCCACACAGGCGAACGTTGAGACGAGTCACTTTTGGTAGCTTTGATAAAACAGTCTGCCAGCAGAAGGAGACGTTTTCGTCTGACGACGACGTTATACCTGAGAAGTCATGCCAACACACGATGGTTGCTCCGGCATTCATGCCGATGAGTTGTACTATCGTGCTGGGGGTACGAGTAGATCCCGAAAGAGGAATTCACCTGAGAAGCCTGCGCAGTGCCTCTGTTCTAAGTTGATCAAGATGGTGGTATCAGAATATAGCTGCAACAAAGCAACTCCAGTAAGGGTGTCGGTCTTCGATAGATTTGGTGCCGGATTACCGAAGCCCAGGTCAAGAGGCTTCTGCAGGAAAAGGTCAGGGTCTCAAAGCAATGAATTGCCGAGAGTCACCAACAACATGACGGGCAGAGGAACGTCGACTCGTGCCGGTCCCCGACCATCTGACCGAATAACTTGTCTGCAGACTGAAACTATTCAGTGATCCAATTACGACAATATCCTAAAGGGGTTGCCGTCAGATGACGAAGTGTCGGATGCTAGCTCTGCGGTGGCTTCCAACAACACAGTTTCCAGCAAGAGACAACCCCACGAAGCATTGATAATCAGTGCCGAACAAGTGGCCAAAATGCTCAAAGAAGCAATGGCCAAGCAGAAAGAGAGCTTTAAGTTCGAAATGGAAATGGCCATGTAGTATATGAGAGAGATGCATGATCAGCAAATCTAGGCACTGACAAACCACCAGGGTGAGTCCAGTCATCGCAATAATATCAACTAAGTAGACATCGACACAGACGGGGATGAAGACCGCGGCACCGGTAATCCCCCTGAAGAACGAAATGCTGGGGCAGCCAGGAGAACGCCAATGGCGACGATATCATCTCGGAAAATGAGAAGATAGAAGACCTCGAGAGTAAGATCAATACTTTGATATCCGCTCAAGAGGTGAAGAAAACGAGCATACCATGTCCGTACTCGAGAGAGTGGGAGTCCATGCCATACCCGGCGAAGTTCAGCCTGATAAACTTCACGCCTTTTGACGGGAAGGGTTCACCTACCCAGCATTTGATCTACTTCAAATCCCACTTGGGGGTTATTCTGGAAATGAGCCCTTGATGGTTTAGTCATTCGTTGGCACCCTTCGAAGAGCTACCTTCGATTGGTACCATTGTCTCAAACCAGGGAGCGTTACCAGCTGGGACGACATGGAGTCCATGTTCCTTGCAAACTTCTTCGACGATGACACTGAGATATCCATCGGGACGTTGTTAGATGAAAAGCAGAAAGGCGGAGAGACTGTAGACAACTTCGTCAAGTGGTTTCATAATAAGGCGATGAATTGTCGGGACCCGATAACTGAGGAGTTCATCCTCCAAACCTGCCACAACAACCTTTTGTTGGATGTGCTCGAAGCAATAGGAACTACACCATCCAAGACTTGGAAGGACATGAAGGTGCGTGGGGAACAAGCCGAGCGATTCCTTAAGAGGAAAAGGGCAGAAAGAGGCCAACAAGTGGCATATGGGCACAAACAGAATTTCGCCCCCACGCGGTAAAGCAAAGGCACAAGTGAAAGCTGTGGATGCAAACCAAACCATCCAATAGCGAGCGCCGCAACAGCCGCAGAAGCAGAAGACATCAGAACTAAAATTTTCCAAAGTCTATTCTTTCGAGGAAGACGAGGTTCCCGGTATTTTCAAATACCTCCTAGAGAATAACAAGATCAAGTTGCCTCCAATCTAAAATCAAGAGGAAGCACAGAGGACCACAGATCTGAATACTGTGCATACCACAGAGTGGTTCACCACCCTACAAAGTCGTGCTACAGTCTTAAGGATAAAATCTAGACCTTGATCGACGTAGGGGTCATTACCCTCGAAATTATCTAAATGAAAGTCTTTGTAACTCGAATGGCAAGTACCACTAGATGTTCTAAGATTTCTTTCAAAGTTGTCTTAGTTTTCCCAAGGAAGCATGTGATGCCATGGGTTTACTCTCTAACTAAGCCATGTTCCAATAATGTAGCTGAATACAACGTGTTGCTTATTAGACACAGTTTCGCCAAAGAGCTGGGGGTCGAATATCTCGAAGCCTACGGGGATTCCTAACTCATAGTCAAACAGATCGGTGGTGACTATGAAGTCAAGAATCTGGATCTAATCCCGTATCACCAGGTAGCCGTTGAGATGGTGGACTCGTTTGAAGAATTTTTCATCGAGTACATCCCGCGCCTCTAAAAGACATATGCGGATGCATTAGCGGCATTGGCGGTATCATTAGCACAACCTCCCGAGACTGAACAACTAGTCACAGTCAGAACTCATCAACTATTCATGCTAATATATGATGAGGCAGAGGAAGACAAGGGGGTGGTTACCAAAGAGGTATATGCAACCCAAGCTAAATTCGAACTACGAGATTGGCATTTCCCCATAATCGACTACGTCCTACATGGCATTTTGCTAGAGGATGCGAAGGGGAGAGAATCGATCTGATAAAGAGCCCCAAGGTTCTTCTATGATGTAGAGACTCAGATATTATATCGTCGCTGGTACGACAACCTGCTGCTCCGGTGCCTTTCAAACAAAGAGGCGGAAGAGGTTCTTCGGGAAGCACATGGAGGCGAATGTAGCGCACACTAGCCTAGGCCCAAACTGTATGATCATGTCAGAATAATGGGATACTTCTGGCCAACGATGATTAATGACGCAATAGGGTACGCTCAAAAGTGCCACGCGTGTCAAATTCACGCGAACTACATGCATAAGCCTCCAGAGCAATTGCATCCTTCAGCTACATCCTGGCTATTCGAAACATGGGGAATGGACATTGTGGGTCCTATTTTTCTCCCATCGGTTACAGGTGATTGGTTCATTCTCGCAATTACCGACTACTTCTTCAAGTGGGCTGAAGCAATCCCACTTAAAGAAGTGAAGACGAGCAACGTCATCAAGTTAATCAAGAACCATGTCATCTATCGACACGGTGTGCCGAGACGGATCATACACGACAATGGTCCTCAATTCATCAGCAATGCCTTTGTCAGGTTTTGCGAGAAGTTTAAGATCCAAGACGTCTCGTCGATGGCCTTTAATCCCGCTGTAAACGGGTTGGCAGAGGCGTTCAACAAGACAATCATCAAGATATTGTCAAAGCTCGTGAAAACTAACAAGCGAGATTGGGACGATAAACTCGGAGAAGCACTCTGGGCATATCGCACCATCATATGCACGCTGATCGGAGCTACCTCGTACTCTCTGGTATATGGATGTGAAGCAGTTCTTTCGCTGGAAGTCCAAATCCCGTCACTTCACATCGTCCTCGCAACGGAGATGACGACCGAAGAACAACATCAAAAACGTCTTGAAGAGCTCGAGATGTTGGATGAAAAGTGCCTGGAAGCTCAACAATGTATTGAGTTCTACCAAGCCAGAATGTCGAGAGTTTTCAACAAGAAAGTATGACAGAGGAGCTTCAAGGAAGGAGATCTGGTCCTCGCTGCTCGACGAGTGATAATCCTCGACTCCAAGAAGAAAGGTAAATTCAAACCCAATTGGGAAGGCCCGTTCACAATAGATATAATCTATTCGAACAGCGCATATTACCTTATTACTCAGAATGGCAACAAGAAATTAATGCTGATAAATGGGAAGTTACCTGAAAAAAATACTATCCTTAGTATATTCAGGATAACCCGTTTCAACGGGAAGTTCCTCATGGGATATTTTACCCATTTTCCTCGAGGATAACCTTGAATTTATCATCCACCACATATTCCCTCACCGATCAAACTCATTGACAGTGGGTCTAATCTACCAAAATCCCCTTTTGATTCCTTCCATGAATAAGAGGTCCACTTAAAATTTCTTTCACGCTAGAGACAGGACGAAAATCCTTCCTCTTCATCACCGCAGATAGGAGACAAGATACTCCTTCCTCTCCACCAATAAGAGATAGGATACAAAATTTTCCTCTCTTATTTTACCTTCATTGGAGACAGGATAAAAATCCTTCCTCTCTATCACCGGAGATAGGAGACAAGATCCTCCTTCCTCTCCACGAGCAAGAGATAGGATACAAAACCTTCTTCTCTTATTTCGAGCAAGATCAGGTAACGAAATGTGAAAGTTATCTGAATCTTTCTGATTCTCAATGGAGATCCCACTTTTAGTTTCACCTCTCAAGATTCTTAAAGTGGAGATCTCACTTTTAGTTTCTTTCACTGAAGACAGGATAAAAATCCTTCCTTTCTATCACCTGGAGATAGGAGACAAGATCCTCCTTCCTCTCCACCAGCAAGAAATAGGATACAAAACCTTCCTCTCTTGTTTCGAGTTCATGAGCATCCAGTGATAGAATATTAAATTCTTCCTCTCCACTAGCAAGAGATAGGATACATAACATTCCTCTCTTGTTTCGAATTCGTCCCTTACCCAGAGATAAGAGAAAAGATCCTCCTTCCTCTCCACCAGCAAGAGATAGGATACAAAACCTTCCTCTCTTGTTTTGAGTTCGTGAGCATCCAGAGATAGAATATAAAATTTTTCCTCTCCACTGGCAAGAGATATGATACAGAACCTTCCTCTCTTGCTTCAAATTCGTCCCTTATCTAGAGATAGAAGACAAGATCCTCCTTCCTCTCCACAAGCAAGTGATAGGAGACAGGATCCTCCTTCCCTTGCTTCGAGCTCATCTTCATTCGAAGACAGGATAAAAATCCTTCCTCTCCATCATCGGAAAACAGAATATAAAATTCTTCCTTTCCCACATCAATATTTTTTAGTCCGTCAATCAATTCATCTTGGAGAATTTGATCCTGAATCCTAAGGAGGGATAAGTCGACACCTCACCCGTGTCACCGGTTTAGTCTTTTTTTGATTGAAGAAGACACTAGAGTTCGATTCTAGGGAATTTTATCTTGAAGCCTAAGAAGGGATAAAGTCAACGCATCACACGCGTTACCGGTGTAGTCTTTTTCCAATTGAACAAGACATCAAAGTTTGATTTTAGAGAATTTTATCCCGAAGCCTAAGAAGGAATAAAGTCAACGCCTCACACGCGTTACCGGTTTAGTATTTTTCTGATTGAAGAAAACACCAGAGTTCGATTAAGGGGAATTTAGTCCTGAAGCCTAAGAAGGAATAAAGCCAACACTTAACACGCGTTTCTGGTTAGTTCTTTACCGTAAAAAGAATAAACGTCGACATATTCAAAAGTGTGGCTTAATAACGCTAAAATCCACGCCTTGCACGTGTGGAGAATTTTATTCTGAATCCTAAGTAGGAATAAGTCAACGCCTCACACGCGTTGCCAGTTTAGTCCTTTTCCAATTGAAGATGACACTAGAGTTCGATTCTGGGCTATTCTATCCCAAAGCCTAAGAAGGGATAAAGTCAATGCCTAACACGCGTTGCCAGTTAATTCTTTACCGCAAAAAGAATAAACATCGACATATTCAAAAGTGTGGCGAGTCGTTATTAATAACGCCAAAATCCACACCTTACACGCGTAGGGAATTTTATCCTGAATCCTAAGAAGGGATAAATCAACGCCTCACACACGTTGCCGATTTAGTTTTTTTCCAATTGAAGAAGACACTAGAGTTCGATTCTAGGGAATTTTTATCCCGAAGCCTAAGAAGGGATAAAGCCAACGCCTAACACGCATTGCCGGTTAAGTCTTTACCGTAAAAAGAATAAACGTCGACATATTCAAAAGTGTGGCGGGTCGTTATTAATAACGCTAAAATCCATGCCTTACACGTGTGGGGAATTTTATTCCGAATCTTAAGTAGGAATAAGTTAATGCCTCACACGCGTTACCGGTTTAGTTTTTTTCTGATTGAAGAAGAAACCAGAGTTCGATTCTAGGGTATTCTATCTTGAAGCCTAAGAAAGGATAAAGTCAATGCCTAACACGCGTTGTTGGTTAATTCTTTACCGCAAAAAGAATAAATGTCGACATATTCCAAAGTGTGGTGGATCGTTATTAATAATGCCAAAATCCACACATTACACGTGTGGGGAATCTTATCTTGAATCCTAAGAAGGGATAACCCAATACCTCACACATGTTACCGGTTTAGTCTTTTTCTGATTGAAGAAGACACCAGAGTTCAATTCTAGGGTATCTTATCCCGAAGCCTAAGAAGGGATAAGTCTACGCGTAACACGCGTTGCCGGGTAGTCTCTTGCCCGTAAAAGAGTGCCAAGTCTACGTATTCGACATCATTGCATCTAGTCTAAAAGAGTCTTATTCTTTTAGCACAACGTCACGTGCGGAATGCTTTTAAATAATCTACACGCTAGCTCAATTCAAACGATAATCGATAAAGGCACACCAAATCTGTTAATGGCTGGGGGTTGGCCAATAACTCTAAAGTCAACGCCTCACACGCGTTGCCGGGTAGTCTCTTGCCCGTAAAAGAGTGCCAAGTCTACGTATTCGACATCATAGCATCTAGTCTAAAAGAGTCTCATTCTTTTAGCACAACGTCACGTGCGGAACGGGTTTAAATAACCTGCATGCTAGCTTGATTCAAACATTAATCGGTAAAGGCTCATCAAAGCCATTCATAGCTGAGGGTTTCCCAAAAATCTGATAAGTGTTATGGTTAATTATTTTGAACGAAATAAAAGAATCTTAATAAATGATAAAAAGAGGGAAATTCATGGTAAGAGATCTGTTAGAACTCCTCCTATAGCCTAGCTTTGAAGGAGTCCTCGTTGGCATTCGGAGTCTACGCAGACTTCGGCAAGCCTTAGTTTCTTAGGCATTACAGTTGAAGCTTCCTCGGCGTGGACCCTCGTCAGCTCCACGACACCAAAGTTTTCTCCTTCCACCTAGAGTTCTCGCCTAAGCTGCGCCATCTTGGCCACACTTGAAGCAAAACGAGAGTGGGTATCGCTTGGAAACGCTAACTTCTCGGCAAGCACCGTCTCAACATAGTCCACCCGATCCCGCTGCATCTGAACCTCGAGTATAGAAAAGACTCAAGCATCACATCATGGCTCCAGGCGGGACTCCACTTGATCAGCAGGAGCAGCTTCATGGCTCAGAGAGGCTATCGGAGGAGTAACCATCGTTGATGTGCCGACTACTTCAGATAGTTTCACGGCATGATCAGGAGGAATATCAAAATGAGGAACTGAAGAACGAGCCTCGATGGGAGCCCCTGCCAGTAATAAAACGTTCATCAAATTGAAGCCCTTCAATTAACAAGAGAGAGAAAGCCATACCTTCGGAGGAGAGGAGCAAATCTCGACATCTTCAGGAATGGTGGGCTCAGGTGATATATCATTGAGAGGATGATCATCTCGGGGTGTGCCATGTGTCAAGTCATCCATGAGGGTGTCCACAAGCAGGCTAGGGTGGCATCAGACCAGCCCCGAATTAGCCCACTAATTGATTCCTTCTCTCTCCCACACACTTGGAGGGACCCCCGGACACTTATTCAGCGGGATTATCACCCATTAAGGGTCAACTTTCATCCGGCTCAATTATTTCAAGTCCCAGAAATACTCCAATAAGGTACACGAGCATAAACTATTTCCTATTTCGGCCGAGGAGTTCCTAGAAAATATTTTTATTTTAAGGATAACTCGCCCTACTCGAAAAAGGTGTACGAGTATAAACTGTTTCCTATTTCATCGAGAAGTTCCTAGAGATTATTTTCTTAAAATATTCTTAAGGATAACTCGATGACCTCCAAATGGATATATGAGGATAAACTAATCCTCAAAACTCTAGCAAACATATGAGTATAACTATGTTGACGCCGGTCAACGCATCGCCAAAGAATTCACCGATCAACGGTTGGATTCTGGAAAACTTTCGACACCGGTCAACGCGTCGCAGCGAAGAATTCGTTGATCAAAGGTTGGATTCTAAAAAATAAATTTTGACACTGGCCAACGCGTCACAATGGAGAATTTACTGATCGAAGGTTAAGTCTCAACGAATTGGATGGTCAGCCCAACGATAAATCACCAACACGAGTCAGAGCAAAAAAACAAATTCACCTTTCGATTCCAGGTCAAGATTTTAACAATGGTCAGACAATAAATGCAGTACCGTGACACTTTCAGCCATCCTACAAAGCACTGGATTATCTAGAAGGATTGGAGAGATCAAAGACCGAAGCCATTTTCAGGTCCTGTTACATCGACTGAAGGTTTGGGCCTATCATGTCCAAAGTATTTCAGGCTCTTCTATGAAAGATCAAGACTGAAACACTTTGGAGGGGGTATCTGTAGGCGTTAAAAATCGCCTATAAGTGCCCGAATGTGACTCATGATAGTGGGTTGATGATTGGCGAGCTATCCAATGATGCAATAGCGAACCATTGATGCCCCATGACCATTGATGCCCTACGCAGAGTTTTCGGCGGTCCATTGACTTGAGGCGGGCTATTGACGACGTAGTCGGCGAGGCATGCATGTTAGCAAAGCGACGCATCGTGTAATAAATCCAACCGTGAAGCTTCGAATTGACAAAATTGACAACTCTGGAATCAACGAGACAATCGACCGGATTTGGACTCGACACGATTGGAAGAAAATGGGATCGGACGAAACGCTAGAACCAAACCAGTGCCTCGGCCAAGGCCGAGACACCAAGGTGTCCTGGCCATCTAAAACTGACCCAGACCCCCCCCCCCCCATTTGCCTATAAATAGACAAGAGGGGCCTCAGTTGTCAGGGCTGGAAAAATTAGAGCTGAAGGCGGACATTTTGCATAGATCTGATTTTTTACAAAGGCCAGAGCCCAGATCCGGATTACCTGCATGAAAAGAACTCATCCCGACTCAGATCCACGCAGCGAGGAGGAGATTTGGAGGAGATCTAGACTAGAACCAAGGTGGATTCAGGTCAGATCTACAATCTTACCCTCTAGATTAAGCTTCGTCTTAATCTCAGGGTTCGTGCGTGACTTCGCTTTGTCGATTTCACCCACTCCGGAGATCAACTCCTTCGTGAGTTAATCCGAGTCGGTGGTTGTTTCCTTCGTGAAATAATCACCGTAGATCTGTAGATCTAGTACATAGATCCGATCACGCGGTGGTCCACGGACGGATAAAAGAGTCCCCGACACAGGCAAAGATCCCACACAGGCGAGGATCCGAAAAACAGATCCTGCGCTAGTTCACAAAAAGGCAAAAAGTTATAATCTTTGTTTATTTTCATTGTAAGCCTTATAAAAAGGCGATATTTTTATTAAATTTCGTTGTAAAAGCCAAGAGCTGTAATGGATTCACAAGCAATGAAAATCACACCAACTTCCCCGCGAACAGTGGCTGATTAAGTTTAGGGGCTACTTCAGGTATGGGGATACGGAGGGATTTACTATTATTGAGCCTTCTCTATTCTCTTCAACCATTGCTCGGGAGCTTGCTTCTAAGTACAAGGATTCTCATACTTCCCACACTATGAATGAGCTATGGCTGACACTCCCTTGGAGGAGGGCGATGACGGGGAGGAGCAGGGATGGATGGGTGTTGTGAGTGAAATATTGAGTGTGTTGCAAGGGCAAAACCAAGTCATAGTATATACAATGTCAAACTACAAGTAAGGTGTTTTTCAAATTTTAAATTGTAAATTTTTCTTTCGAAAGTTATTAGAAAAGAGGATTTTTATGAAAAGGTGTTGAAAAAGGGGGTTTTTAGATTTTTAAAAAAGAGTAGAACTAGAAAGAGGGAGAGTGGAGAGAATAAAAATGCAATTAAGGAAAGAGAAAATAAAAAATAAAATAAAAGAAATAAAAATAAAAATAAGAGAAGAACGAGAAAGAAAATGGAGAGATAAGAGAACTAGAAAGAAAATGTAAAAACTAAAAGAATTAAAAAAAGAAAGAAAAGATGAAAACTAATAAAATAAAGAACTAAAAGGGAGAGAGAGCAAGAGAGTTAAACTAGGAACTTAGGATAGATAACTATTTATTAGATTTAGAAATTACTTTCTTTGTATCCATTTTTAGAGTTAAAAAACATAACCTATCAATCCAATTTAATAAAGCATAAATTATCAAGCTAAATTCTAAAAATAAAATTGAAACTTATGCATAGATAATCAATTAAAAATAATATCCTAGAATACTAATAACCATAGATTATTAAACCACTTAAGGAAAGAATAGCCTATCAAATTAGAATATTTGATCAACTATTATTTTGATTGATTAATCTATATATAAATAATTAAGGCATAAAAGAGAGTAAATCTAATTCTAACAAATAAGTTATACCAATTTCCTCTCATCTTAATTATCCTAATATTTTAAGCCACACATTTTATTTATTCCTAAATTATGAGCAAATAAAGAACGCAGGGAAAAAAGAAAGAAAGAAAAGAAACTAATAATAGCGTTGTCAAACAAAGCTAACAAAAAAAATAAATGAGCAAGGATACATCTATTACTACTTATTAAGAGAAGCCAGCCTTTTGGACCATTTTTTTGGTGTTGTACACTTACTTGATCACATTTGTTGTAAACTCAATGATGTCCTTGCAGCTTAAAGGTTTTAAAAACATTTATAAAGGGGAAAAATTGGAAAAACCAAAAAAACAATTACATGACTCATATCTTCTCTTAACTTCCCACTTACCCATGTTTTAAATCCTCCACCAGCATTCCCCACTTACCCACGTTTTAAAAAAATAAAAAAATCTCTTTGTTCTCTATTCTGCACCATCTTCCTTCTGCAAGATTTAGCGAAAGCTCTGCCTCTAATAATAGGACTTTTATATGTATGTCTCATGCATTTGTCAAAGTTTTTGTTTTATTTAATAATTATGTACATTTAAAATTTCACATCAATTGTATACAATGTAATGCTTTCAAGTATTTCCTATCTAATATTCAATATCTCACGATCAGTAAAATTTGAGAGCCAAAATTAGTTCTTTTAGTACTTTTCAATCTGAATGTTGCATATAACTTAAAGGGTAAATTATACTAAACCTTCATGAACTTTTAGTGTTTTGCAGTAGAACCCTATGAACTTTTAGGATCACACTAAAGCCCAATACCTTTCTGCAATTTGCAGATAACCCCAAAAAATTAGTACCAATAAACAACATAAAAAGGCATTTTTGAAAGTTATTGTGGGTTTAGTGTAATTTACCCAAAAGATATTAGGATTTTTTGCAAAAATTATTGGGGTTTAGTGTGATTTTGAAAGTTCGTAAAGGGCTTGCAGCAATATGCTGAACATTTATAGGGATTTAGTATAGTTTACCATAACTTAAAATTCTTTTCATAATAATGTTGATCAAACCATAATATTAACAATTTCCTATTGTCTACTCTACATAACAATGCCAAGGATTTCTTTGCACAAATATGTTGTTTGTGGACCCATTACATGTACTCTGGATATACTAGTATGATTTAAACCTATTAATAAAAAAGGAACTGTTGTTATATCTCTTTAGTGGCGTAAGGACCACAGAATAAAAGAAGTTTGCCCCGTCCAAAAATGGAATCGCACGGCACCAGCGTACAGCAAAACAGCAGGGCTGCTGGGCCAGTGACTGCAAGTGGGTGAAATCACAGTGAATTTGATAGTGAAGAGTTCCTTTCGACCATTCGAATATAATCATGCAAACTATTATCTTGTTTGCCACATTTGTTCCAAAATTGCTCAAGATAAGGGAAGAAATCCTATAGGCTCTCTTGACAAAAGAAATAGAAAGAAAGGAGATATTGACATATGTTTCAGTTAAATCAGTGTAATTGGTGTGCAACATTGGTAAATTAAATATATCACTGCCATTGTAGTGCAATCTGTTAGAAAAATATTTAAAGAAAAGTTTGAGTTTCTATTTTATTTGTTTTAATTAATATTATTTATTTAATCTTCATTATTACCTTTATTTATTC